>CP045896.1:24087473-24150867 GCA_013387185.1 Caligus rogercresseyi | reverse complement strand
GTTAACCCAGTGACGTAGTTTAAACTTCTTCCGTCTTCACCTCGCTGAGTGCTTTTTTAATAGCAAAATGAGTAACAGAGAGGAAACAATGATTAAGCAGAGAGAAGAAGAGAGTGCCACACTAAGGATAAAATGTGTCTCTCGTTTAAACAATGAGGTTGCGTGTCTATGGTGGGCAAATCAAAAATATCAAACTCTCTCTATCTTTTAAAATATTTTTGTATTAGTTCAACTAAGCTAATAAGTTTTATTATAACTTATGATCAATTATAGTGAATGGATGTGTAGCTGTGGATTGCAGGAATTCTACTCATAATGAAAATGGAGTGTCATTCCATAGATTACCTTCTGATTCACATTCAAGGCAGAAATGGATACGTGCTCTGCGAAGAAAGAACTGGAAGCCTGAGGATAACGTCGATTATCGAGTTTGTTCAGAACATTTTTTGCCATCAGACTATTAAGACATTATTCCTGGAGATAGGAGGTATTTGAAAAGAGGAGCTATTCCAAGCGTTTTTCCTACCTTTCCTCGTTATTACCAATCAGCGCCCAAAAAGGAGAGCAGGGAATTGATAAGGCAAATTAATGAGCCCACTGCATGTATGCACATAAATTGAACGATTGACAATGTAAATTTGTATAAAAATTTATTTAGTTATAAAAAGAAATAATCAGTAGACAGTAAGGGTGAGACTAATGATTCTAAAAAGCTCCAATAAACCTTAAAATAAAATATAGTTTTCTATGAACTTGCAGTATTTTTCGAATTTGAATGACCAATATAGTTATACATATGATATAAATATTTCGTTTGAAGTTATGTAAGTCTCTTCCATAGTAAACGAATGCATTCAATTGTAATTTGGGGGTGTGTGAAAGTATTTTAAGAATTCTATTCTATCACTCAGCTCCTTATTGGTATCATTAGATATTGTTATCCAAAATTGTCAAAGTATAAATTTCTCTGCAGGACCAAGCCGGATTGAAGACGAGGTGGAGGAAGAGAAGGGGGATGAGGACGATGCAAAGCAAATTTTTTATGAACATGGGTATGCGTACCCAGATGATAAAGACCTTATCCGTAAAAAGTGCGAGGAGCTTAAATCAAGGGTTTCAATACTGCACCAGAGCAATATGAGACTAGCAAAGCAGGCGCAGAGATCAGTAAAGAGGAACCATAAGCTTATGGACACCATCAATGGACTAAGAGAAGAAGGCTTGATAAATATGGAAGCCGCTGTTGCCCTTGAAAAATCGTTCACTTATTTTAATGAAAAACTATTATGAAGATGAAAAAAAGGGATTACTTCATCCCTCTGGATCACTTTTGAGCTCCTTTATCATACCGAAGAAGTTCTACGATCCAAACTATTTCTTTTTATGATAAAAAGCTATAGAAAAGTTAACTTACATTTGCCTCCTTAAGTTAAAAAGTAATATTTTAGTTCTGTAAATATTGAACATTGCTCCAACACTGCAATTGGAACAGAAAATCACATCAATTCTTTAATTCATCTTGTATTGAAAAAATACTTGTCATTGCGACTAAAAAAACTCCTAAAAGATGATCACAATAGGAGGGGAATTTTCGCTGGAAACTTTATCCATCGTCAAAGAATTTTTCGTGCCCTCTAGGTCCAATTTGAAATAAGTGTTTTTTAATACAAGATCTCTTATGTATATGTTAATTTCTTATATTTGTTACTAAATCTTATTTAAATGTATAATGTTTCAATATTAAACTTATTTAATTAATCTAGTATCCAACATTGCTATTTAATTTATTGTAAACGATAATAATGATAATATAACTATGTATAAAGATTTCATTCCTTTTTTATTCAATGGAACTTTTTACCCCACCATTCTACGCAACCTCCAAACTACCTGTAAAAGACAAATATTTTTTAATAAAAACTCTTCCTTTGGCACTCTCTCTTCTCTCTGGATTAGAGATAGAAAATCGGACGCGTGTGAAAGGGAGAAGTTTGAATAGGAATGTTGTGGGGATCGGCGGATGGGGTACACACTCTGGAGTGTATATATTTCTTTATTGATTTCTTTGCTCTCTACTCACTTATTATTCACCATAACACAAATTACTTATGTAGACAATATGATTGGATTGTAATTCTGTTAAGTGATTCATTAGGTGGGGATCGGCGGAGGTTTGCACTTCTCTGAGTGTAGATATTTTTCACTGGCGTTTGTTGTTTGTTGTCAGAAGGATAACTCAAGAAAGTACTGAACGGATTCGAATGAAACTTTGTGGAGTTGTTGGAAATGCAAAAAGGAACAAGTGATTAAATTTTGGCATCTCTAAGTGCTTTTTCAATTGCAAAAATGAGCAAAATACTACTAATAATAATAATGAAATGGGGTCTCTATTCAGGGTAGGAAAGAAAAGAACGCTAAAAAAATATTCATTGACGTATTATTGTTCATATATCAGTCAGGACTATGTTAACCAGTGACGTAGCTTAAACTTCTTCCGTCTTCCCATCTCTGAGTGTTTTTTTAATATGCAAAAGAGCTAACAGAGAGGAAACAATGATTAGAGATAGAAACTCGGGCGTGTGAAAGGGAGAATGTTTGAATGGGAATGTTGTGGGGATCGGCGGAGGTACACACTCTCTGAGTGTATATATTTCTTTTATTATTTTCTTTGCTCTCTCCTCACTCATTATTCACCTAACACACCTACTTATGTTAGACATATATGATAGGATTGTTAATTCTGTTAAGTGATTCATTAGGTGGGGATCGGCGGAGGTTTGCACTCTCGAGTGTATATATGCCTCTAGTTATAAATGTTTAAATCAACGTCCTTAGTAATAGTATTTGAAATACAACAAAAAAAAACAAAAAAAAAACACAATATTACGTCAATGGATATTTTAAGCGTTTGTTCTTTCATACTCCCTGAATAGAGACCCCATGTCATTATATTAGTAGTAGTATTTGCTTCATTTTGCATATTAAAATATATACACTAGAGAGTGTGTACCTCCGCCGATCCCAACAACATTCCCATTCAAACATTCTCCCTTTCACACGCCCGATTTTCTATCTCTAATCAGTGTTTCCTTCTGTTAGCTCATTTGCATATTAAAAAAGCACTCAGAGATGGGAAGACGGAAGAAGTTTAAACTACGTCACGGGTTAACATAGTCTGAGCTGATAAACGAACAATAATACGTCAATGATATGTTTTTTAGCGTTTGTTCTTCCTACTGCCTGAATAGAGACCCCATTTCATTATTATTAGTTGTAGTATTTTGCTCATTTTGCATATTAAAAAAAGCACTTAGAGATGCCAAATTTAATCACTTGTTTCTTGGGCATTCCAACAACTCCACAAGTTTCATTCGAATCCGTTCAGTACTTTTTGAGTTATCCTGCTGGACAAACAATAAACCAACAAACGCCACTGAAAAAAAACAATACCTCCTTCGGCGGAGGTAATATGTCACTGTAAATAGTTATCCGAATAATATTTTCTGAACTTTTAACCACAGTATCCTCAATCTCGAGCGACCAAAAAAGGACGCATCAGTAGATAGATTCTAGTCTTTCTTTACACGTCCTCTATAGTTTGAGGTGCACAAAAAGTCGATCACGTGCTAATTAAAGTAAAAGATAAATGATAATACAAACAAAATTCACTGACTTGGAACGGTGTACGTATAGGGTAGCAGGTTTACATTGGAACCAATTGTAACCGGTAAACCGGCTGTTCTTGTACTGCAAAGCTGAGCCCAATCTTAACTAATCATTGAACTCTTGCCACTATCCCTATAGTACCAATTGTGTCTTTTTTCTTTAATATTTCATCTATTTATATGTATGTCCCGTGGAGAGATAAGCAAGCTGTATGGAAGTTGTATCCCACATCGGAAAAATCTGCAAAATAGAAATCCAAAAGTAATAGATATAATTAAACTGTAATAAAAAAAAAAGTACCCAGACGTAATAAATAATAAGTTGTTCTTATGGAGGGTACTAAGGGCACATGGGCAGACTGGTTGATTTATCGTTCATTTGTTGTCATTCGTTGTTTTCAGAATGGCGATTAAAAAAATCCTTTCTAAAAAAGACGTCGTCAATTTTTTCAGAATGACGACGAACGATAACTTGGCGAACGACAATTTTTCACGAACGTCAACATGTCTGTTTCCATGATAAAAGCAATGATATATCATAATAACAAAAAAAAATACACTTTGGTACTTTCTGAGTAAAGACATCATCGTGATATCAACCAATCAGAGTCTGAGGAATAATTTGAATGAAGACGCACCATTATGGAAAAGAATGAAGTAAAGAGAAGCCACAGCTCATGTAATAATAGTAACAGCGCTAATGCAAGTTATATCATTCAAACTCATAATTGAATGATAGATTTCCTTCGACCACCCGGTACGATTTTTACAAAATGGCTGTCCGATCGGAGTATGTGATATGGTTATATGCGTATATCTTGGGACCAAATCTATTTAAAAGTAAAACTCAATTCTGAAAAGTTCGGACACGTGACCAATAACCCTTATACAGCATTCCCTATTGATGCCTTCTTTGTGATAAATGCACAAAAGGGTAACGAAATCCAAAAGAAAAGTGAGGAAAACCTTATCCGTTTGCTATAAAAATAGTTGTACATATATGTACAAAAACAAAGCATTTATCGTTCAATGGTAGGTAGGATCTTATTATTACTATTCACATCGGGTCATGTAATAGGTGTATAAATAAGTTGTATATATGTATATTTTTATAGGGCTTGACCAATAACAATAATAGTAATCATTGAAAGGGAAAGGGGTTTCTAAGTAACCTACTTCTTATATGTATAACTTTCTGAATAACGCAAAAGGAAATGAAAGAAGAAAATAAAACTCTTTAAAGATGCTCCTTTCATGAGGCGCCTTTGAGGTTATACAATGCATACAAACATAATATATGTGGCTCCTTAAATAGAGAGCATTTATTGAAGGAGATATATTCCTTGAATAATATATATATATATAGTACCTTATAATATATAGAATATATATCAGAGTGTTGATTTATGTTTTTGTCGTCGTGTCGTCGTTCTTTAATAAGTGTTTAATTTATGTACTTTGATGTAGTAGTTTGTAGCAAGATGAATATATAAAACAAGGTATATCCATATTGCCAAGAGAGCTGACTTTTAATGACGTCCACACTCGCAAGTAACATTTTGTAATCTTAGTTTTCACGTTTACGTCATCCAAAATATATTTATTTTTATACTTTTGATGACAAGAAAATTAAGAAGATTTTGACATTTCACAAACATGGTATTTTTTATGTATAAAGCTCATTTTCACCTGAACAAACCCACTTAAATGTGTTTTTCAATGTGATGAAGCACATAGGTATATAAGCATCGGCATTCCATACATACAACATACCTCATGTACATAGTAGTTAAGACCGTATACATAAGAATAATAAATAACATACAAATCATATTAATATTCAGAACATGCCCTCTTACGCCCTTTCCCTTAGGAAGAACATTAAAAATGAAGTCTGAGTGGAAGTGGTAGTACATAATGATGTCCTATTGTATGGGAGGAAAGAGAATTCATGTACTGGAGCACTTTAAATGCCTCGCATAGGCCTTCTCTATTTTATATTTTTTGAATAAAATGCTTCAACTGTCGAGGAGAGTAGGGCTTTTTCTTCTTCAAAAGGGGAAATAAATTATTATCATCATGATGGACTAAAAATGTCTCTTCTGAAAGAAAAATGAGGGCTTTACAAAGTTTGATTTGACGTCTCTGAAAATGTATACAGACGCGGGTACTAACACTGGCTTCTTTTTAATCAAAGCTGAAATTAATAGCCTCATCTTTACTGACTCATAGTGGGTTAACATTGAAATTGGTAAGAAATATAAATGTTTCAAAGATTTGGTTCTCTAATTTTTTTGGAAGTTACATATTAACTTCTTTTAATATCTGCCTTTTTGTCTTAAACTTGATAGTTATTTTTCTCTTTTCTAATGTACCTATATATATATAATTATATATCAGGAAACGTCCCGGCCCAGAGTCTAAAAATCACCGGGCCGGGATTTCGTTCGTCATTCTGAAAGTGACGACATTTGTAGGGAAAATAATTTTTAAATTTTAAATAAACTATTTAAAAAAAGTTCAGAATGACGAACAAACGAAAATATTAAAGTCGAAGGAACGAATATATTAAAGTCCTGGCCCACCTTGAAAAATATAAGTCCGGCGAAAAAAGTGTCCTGGTCGTTTCCTAATATATATATATATATTATATATATATATATTTTTCATACTTATTTATACTATTTAATTTAATGCTATAAAGTTAGTGTGCACTAATTGATATTTTACAAATTCACCAATAAACATTGTCTCTCCTCTTGGGACCTAATTCCTTATTTTTGTACGTTTTATAATCATGGAAAGAAGTCACATTTTTAGTCAATGATATCAATTTTTATAACAAACAGTAATTATTCTAATGGTTAAGAGGAGTTGTTATATTTAATTCATAATAATAAATATATTAATAGCATGCAATGTTTTAGATCAATTTCGTCGAGGAATTTTTTGTTTATAGAGACTCATGATGAATTATGGCATCCTTAGTTCTGATTTATGTTTGAACTAAAATATCTATTTATATAAAATTGTGCATTCACACAAATTAACAATTTAGTAATAATTATTATATTTATAGTAATATCAAAACCTTTCTGAACAACAACTCAATCCATAAAAAAATCGAAATTAATTTCAAAAATGTCAATAATTATTGACTATTTTTATAAATTATTCATTCACCCAATAAGGTTGTCATAAAAAGTTTATAGCATTTAGGCATGGTATTATGTACATACAAATATTCAATTTTATTATTATTGTTTGAACTCATTGGACTTCAAGTTATTAGGTTTGAAAACTGAGTTCTAGTACGGTTGTCTTACAAATAGTGCATCAAAAATATCCACATGGATTGTAAGCTGACTGACTTTAATGCGCACTCATTATGAATCGTAGTTTTTAGTGTGTTAGACTTTCTATAACTCAAGTATTTTGCTTTGTGCCCGTTCGAATAATATTTGTTGTTTAAAAATAGTATATATAAAAATTTATCCCCTTCATAAATCCATATAATTTTCTTTGGCTAATGCATTGATTGCAACTCACAATGAGTTATCTGTGCATCTAACGAAAAATGAAGCTCTTATCTATCATAATATTTAAAATACTAACAGTAATTTCAATTTTTTGGTTGTAGCTTTGCATTATATTACTGATTATTTTCTTTGATATTGAAATTTTTTAAGATTTAATTTTAAAATTATTAAAAATTGGCTCATAATTTATCTGATATTATACTCATTTTAGTGATGGGACAATATAATTGAATTATGTTGAAGCCTTTAAACGTCAGCTTTAAGATCTATTAAGACCATCGGAGCATCTGAGAAGTTTTACAAATTTTACAACGCTCTGAGGGTGAAATTTGGTGTTTTGACAATACATAAATTTCAGTAGAATATCAAAAGACAGTGAAGATTCCCAAAATAAGGAAAACTGTCTAGGAAAACTTATATTCTACTTAAAATCCTGACAAAGATTGAGAAATATATGATAGAAAGTTTCAAATCTTCGATAAAACAATATTTGTTTTTGAAGCTAAAACTGTACCAATATTTTGTCGAGACATTGATAAAGTAGTCTATTGCATTATTCACTGCTTATTAGACTGTCACTGCATTATATTATCCTTATATAATGGAACCAAAAAATCTTTATAAGCTTATATATATAAGGAAAATTGTGTTTTAAAGCACATATTAATATTTGAGTAAGAAGTAACGTTGAAGAGAAAATTAAAAAACTTACTATTAAAATGAATAATAATGAGATCTTGTAATTCATTTTATAAGTATCAGTTAATTGTGTTACATCAATATTTAATTGGGAGAGGGATAATATATATTCAATCATTGTCGACGCGGTAAAATAAGTAAACAGGAGTGACTTTCTATGTCAATGAATAGCATTCTGTCCTTCAAATGTATTCAACAGATACCAAGAGGGAACTTATAATGACAAAGTGATAAATATGTATACATATATATTTCATTTGGTAGCCACAAATACAATGTGCATTTGTTTTCTCGACAAATACTCACTTCAAAGGCTTTTGTGTGTGAAAAAAAGCCCTTTAGGCAAAATATATTCAATACTCCAAGAGCAAAGTTAAATTCGTTTTGTTTACATAATAATAATGTAAAACTTTTCAGCCGACCCTCTCTTTGTACAATAAAGGTTTTTAAGCCTGCTTTTTTAAAAGGCAAGTTGCAAAGACAAATATTTTGCTTTGACCAGTAAATATAAACACAAACACGCACTGCTTCATTTGATTATAGAATTTGGGCATTTTTCTCCATTTATTTCATTGCTTATCTTATGAAGTATGATTAATAAATATTACATAAGTCAATACCTAAATAACATACCCTTAAATGAACAAGATTTGACCAACTTTTAAGCAGAAAAAAATATTTATTAATTGAATGAAAAAGGTATAAATCAGTAGGAAAAGTTGTATTTGATTATTATCATGAAATGGATTTAAAGAATCTGAATTTGTTAATTCACATTTGTAGAACATTATAAATTAATATATAATTAGAAATACATCTTTATTTGTTTTCACTCCTTGATAACCTTTAAACATGAACCTAATCCGGTATCATCCGTTTTTGGTCTACTTAAGAGTTAAATTTTCATTGTTTATACATTTTAAATTTACATAAAATATATAAATCTTAGACAAACTTCTTCATTGCAATATTTATTTCTTGTAATTCATCTGCAAATTCAGTTATGCAGCAGCAGTAATAGATAAGATGATAGGGAGTTTCTTTTCTTCCTCAAACAGCTGATCAAGTAGATTCATTGTTTCATCATTGTGTTTGGATGACGTTGTAGATTTATAATTTATTTAAAGGGTTGACTAGAAAAATATTAACTAAGCTCTCACAGAAACATGGTTCTTTTCTTGCTTGTTTTTACTTCAATGCCCTCAAAATCTCTTATACAAAATATTGAATGTTTCTATTTATACAGCTCATACCTTTGTACAAAAGTAAAAATGATGCCATAATGTTTTGTTTATTCACTGCGATACGATTCCATATTATTAAATAGACATAACAAATCGAAATAAATCTATATAAATAACCTGCTTCTTATTTTGATTCATCACAATAACTTTCCACTGGCGCAGGGTGACTAGCAGCATGTTGACACATACATTTTCGTTGGCTCAGTCCTTAGGGAGACACGAGATAATGAGTATAAACATATGTAAATCCAAGTAGCAATCCAAATAGCTCTAGCAAATAACAAATAATCTTTAGAGATGTGTTATAAATTATGTACAGTATCCAAGGGAAGCAGCCACTATAATGAACTACTATCATTTCTTAGATATTTATAAATGTAAACACAGTAATACTTTGGGAAGAAGTTGTATTCTTAATGAACTCTCTGAAAAGATGCCAGAAACGTCTAATGCAGTGATTATATAAACAACTCTGGTTTAATAATTCATATAATGTCAATTAGCAAACCATATGTATACATATATATATATTATATATATATTATATATATATATATATATATATATATATATATATATATATATATGATATAGAGTGTGTTTACTAAAGATTCTGTCTCTTCCCAACGATATCTGACCGCTTCAACTGAAGAAGTGAAATACTTATCAGTTTATTATAAGATTGTTTAAAATATAATTTTATTGTTATTATTCAGTTCAGATGAAAAATATTGTTAAGGGAATATTTTATTTAAAGGACTTAATATTTTATTTTTTTGCACTAGGATATTTTTTCTTTGGGCTGAATCCTGAAATATTTTTACTTGACCTTTTTTCTGTTACCATTTTACTTCATAATCGTTTGAAAAGTATATGTCTTTTATTAAAGATATATATATATATATATAGTTAACTTCGCTTAAGTCGAAATTGCATATGTCGAAAAGTCGCCTAACTCGAATATAATCAAAAGTCCTATTTTTTTCTCCATTGACATGTGTGTAATAAAAATCGTACAAGTCGATTTTGTCAGTTGATATTTCGCCTAAGTCGAACAGATATTTTGACAGTAAACACACACAAAAACAAGAAAATTACTTCGCATAAGTCGAAGAGGGCGCTCGGAGGGGGCCTCGATAAATTATTTTACACCTACCACTTGTGTGAGTGATCAATCCAAATGAGAATATAAAATTTGAGAATATAAAAGGTATGTTTCTCCCTCCAGGCGAGGTAAAATAAAAAAAGCAAGAAATTGTGTCCTCGCCCACCTGCTGCCTCGCCGATGATTTGCGACTGCATGTGAGCGAGTGCACACACACACACGCCTACCTGTATATCAAATTTTTGACTTAGCAATCAAAATTGTTACTCGAATTTCGCCTAAGTCGATTGTTTTGCACAGTCCGAGAGAATCGACATAGGCGAAATTGACTGTATATAAAATTGATCTTTTGATATGAGAATATACGATTACCATTTGGTAACGCTGTTAGTGTTACCTGGATAGCAGAAAAAAAGAAGGGAGAGAAGTGAGGCAAAATACTCTCTCCCTTCTCTTTCTATCCAGGTAACACTAACAGTCTTACCATATGGTAATCGTATATTCTCATATCAAAAGATCAATTTTTGGGGGAGAGTACGTATTTGCTTATATCTCTTAAAGTATAGCGATTTTTAGAACACCAAACATATCAAATGAAAGCTTGGTTAACCAGCTTTAATATTTTGGTATACTAAATCATGTCAATTTAATAAGTAGAGAGTTATATGTACATTAAAAAAGCCTATCTCGCGTACAAAATGACGCATATAATGGATTATAAATGCGTCAGAGACAAAGTAAAATTTTGAGAGGATACCTTGACGCAAATCTAAGAAACACATTATTATTTATTTTTTCATAATCGATTTCTTATAGGTCAATACAGGCTCTGAATCATATGATGTAAACTCAGATTGTACTGAATTCTGAATTGATAGAATGCAACCAAGGTCATTTTTGGATTTATCATCTAAAGTTTTACTAAACTTAAAAGTACTATTTTACTCTGAAGCGAACAAGTCATCTTCTACAGGCGAGTGAAGTTAATTGATACAAAAAAGCTATGAAATAAGCTAACAATACACACTCCTTTCTTGCTTTGTTTTTACTGAAAACTTTGTTTTATTAAAAAACATCAAACATACGTCTGGTAGTAAATTAGATTTCCTTTAAATTAATAATTATTATTGAAGTCTGTAACGTCCACCATTTTGAAGAAATTTGCGGAAAACTATATTTTTACTAAATTTTTAAAACTTTGACCTCGTTGCGCGACCTCGTAATGTTGACCGATTTTGTTCAAACTTTGTATGTCGTCTTCTTTTATCACCAAGAAACAGAAAATCACAATGTTGCTAACATTTCAAACATTTGAAAAATAAGAACAACCCTAAATATATATATATAATATATATATATATATATATTATATATATATATATATATATATATATATATATATATATATTATATATATATATATATATATATATATATATATATATATATATATTATATATATATATATATATCTATATATGGTTGTGTTATTATTTTCTCTAATTGTCATATTGTACCAGAAGTAACAGTTTTGATCTAGAACACCTATTTCTTTTATTACAATTCTTTCAGAATATTTACTACTGATCTTAAAAAGAAACAATTCCATAAAGATGTATAAAGTTAATGATATTTAATAATTAAATAATTATAGTTTTAAAACCTTAAAAACAATAACTAAAGTATTAAAAAATATATATTTTGACAATTAATAATTAAATTGACTACCAAACCATCAAATTTATCGTTGAACACATGCAAAGCAAAAAAAAAAGAATAGCCCTCGAAAGTTTGATTTCATAATTAACAATAATACATACTATGGATGTATTATTGTTTATCATTATGGTATCATTACCAACTGATATTGGATCAAGCTCCGGGGAGGTGTGCTCAATCTAGAAAATACACATACGAAATTTTATTTAGTGAACAATAACAAAAATATATTGCTCATTTGACAACTAAAGTGAAAATTAGGATTTTTTCGGTTAAGATGTTATTTATTAGCTAAAGTCTATACAGTGTAAAAAAGTAAGAATACACTAGAAAGTAGGAGATAAAAAACACAATCTTATGACAGGTACGTTAAAAACAAAACATACATTAACATTATAATTCAAATTACTGTCTAAAGATAAAACCATAATATAAAATGAATTATTAAAAATATTTCTTATTCAATATAAAACGTTGATGTCGTCTTATTGTCGATTTGATGAGTTTAGGTGTTCAAGAGAATTTAAAGGAATAAACTTAATCAAATCTCCGGTTCATGTCCATGACGTCGCAGATGAATTGGGAATTTTATTGAGAGAAAAGTGAAAATCAGGATAGTACTTTTATTATTTCCATTTTTAAGCTTCTCTTATGCATTTGTTAATAAAACTAGTGTTCCATGAAAGGATTTGCAACTGTCTGTGCAATTATGTTATGTCAATAAAACTATGTTCAATTTGCATTCTTTTGGCAAACTGGGAAATACTTTGTTGGAAATAATATATTGAATTCCATTTCGTTTCCCTGGCTCTCCCTACCTACTAGATTGCTTGTATATATTATATATTTTAATGTATGGCATACAAGTCATTTTTAATAGGATTCATATATTTAACCAAAACAATGATGACTGTTATTTAATTTGGTATCCTTTCATATTTTGTTGAAGTAACACGAGTTTATGTATATTTATCTTAAATGTAACAACTCTAATTTTTTTGTATAAACCTTATTTAGTAAAAAAAATTGTAAATTTAGTTAAATCTTAATTAGTTTATTGATTGCAATATAAATGAGTTATTTCCGTAGAAATATAAAGATATAGAGAGCTTATTCCCTTCAATAGCAGAGAAACCTTATTAAGCTGTATTCTGTTACCAATATAACAAAGTAGTTTGTACTTCGTCATTGTAAGTGATAATAGAGATAAAAATATTTGTTTATATTGAGCACAAAAGATTACTCTGAAGAATCCAATACGCCCTTGATGTCTTTATATCTCAATGGTTATTTTTCAATTTACGTTATAGTTATAATACAAACGTACTATTATTGAATATATTAAATACGTTACAAAAACGTTCAATGGTTAACGGTATCATATACTTCTAAAATGGGAATACATAGTAATTTAGTTTGCCTTGCATACCATTTTAAATTGATATTTAGAGATTCTCTAAATTCCTTCAATCAAGTCTCATAAAATTCACGGTTAAAAGCGATTCATATCGATAATTATTTAAAAATAATCATTGAAGACAACGATACTCAACAGGACATAATCAAAGGATAATCAAGTACCAATGACCAAAATTAAAATTTTCATCCTCGGTTGAAACTATTCTAAATTTAAAAGAATACATTTTTTAAATTGTTTAGAAAAATGTATTCAATATGAATAGGCAAACAACAATAAAAATCTGATATTAAAAACATGGGTATAATAAAACTTATGAGTGTTTACGAGAAGCATATTGATATATTAAACCGCTCTAAGAATATATTGCAGAATCCTTTCCCAATATTCACCATTATGAAAAAACCATATTTTATTAGGATTTTATTTATGTTTATTATAATAATTATTATGCTTTTCCATTAAGTATCCTGCAGACAGGGAAAATTATTGCTTGACCTAATAAATGCTTCTCATTATTGGGTAAAATATTCTTACTTGAAGGAAATAAAGAAATCATTAACGGAAGGGTGAAAGGGACAACCTATATTAAAGAGCACTATATCATATTTTCTTTTTTTCACGAAAGAATCATATTTAAAAATCAACAAAAACCTCACTCACATGCAAAGTATTTCTCCTGGATTTATAAGATATACTTAATAAAAATTGCATTTGATAGAGAAATGCATGGAGTAATGGAGATACATTACTTTTTTCATAAGCCCAAATATGTCTTTTTATCCATACAATGGATGTAGTGTATTAGCTTCCTCCCTTCTCATGTATTTCACATTATTAATATTGTTTTTCTTCATACGTGCTATAAAATAAATCAAGAAATGATTTCGGGCAGATTAAGGTGTTTTTACGAATGAGATTTAAATTATTTTATTCTTGTTTTATTATTGAAAATTATATCAGCCCTTTATAAGTCTAAGCATGAACTTACAGTGATAACGTCGATAATGTTTTATGCAGATCGTTTTTGGCATTTAGTGATTAATGAGTACCTGTGATTACTGGTCTCTTGTCATAGTTAAAAATGCAAAAAAAAAATTCTTTAATGATACTTTTTGGCATCAACTATCACGTTGTACTATAACATGAAAAAATCCTCACATTTGAAAAAGAATGCCGGATGGTTTCATCAAACTAGGATAATGAATATGATGCGATATAGTTAGTGTAAATTAAATTCTGAAAAAGAAGGTGTTTTAATATATGAATATTTACAATTTTACCTTATGATGCACTGTCCTTCTCTGGTTTTTCGAAACCCGAAAAAGACCGCTTGACTTAACGCTTTGATAACATTAAAATTAATTTAGCATATTTGTCAATCGTGTATTTAATTTCTTTTTTTTAAATAATGGTGTATAAGTTTTGAGTTTTTTTTCGGTTATATGCTTTTATTTCCTCTACAATAAAAGTGTGTAAATATATACACTAAAAACAAAGTTGACATACAATGAAATAAAAACTCACTGGACAGTTGCGCAAATACAAATACATAAATAAACATTATAGTTTAAAATTACTATCCAGTGATTAATAACCTAATATAAAATTCTACTTGTTAAGGATACAATTGTCTATGTTTTCTAATCTAGACTTGATAGCAGTCATATATTGGACTGAACTTGATGGCACAAATAGGGACCAGGTATAATGCTAGAATGCTATTTATCCTGTCGACGCAATTCTATCGAACATATAGGCAAAAAAAATAAAAAAAATAAGGTTTTATCTATCATTTACGATTCAATCTCTTAAAATTATATTAGTTGATAACTTAATAAGTTATGTGGGCTAACTTTTAACTTTAATAATAAATCATTCTTGTCTAAATAATACAACTTGTTGTTTAAACGTAATTGCAATTGAAATATTTTACTTTTATAATTGCAGATCCGAGTCCTGACAGTTATATGACGGTCGTATTGAGCAATTTATTTGATTATTGTAGTTCGCATGTCAACCCAATATGGTGACTGTGCATAAATGATATTTTAATAATAATAACATAACTTATAATGTTATTGTGAATATTCTCTATAACATTTAGCTTATAAAAAGAAATAAATATTTTCTATAATTCACAAAAAGTTGGTTATTGAAAGGAATAACTTTGTATTATCATGAATCTATTCATAAGTTTTTTAAGTATATATATATTTTTTTTAATAGATATATTTTTTTTCAAAACGGATGAAACCGCTCATGGAGGCAATGACGTTGCGATAAAAATAACAACTACATTTTTTAGCCATCAATATATTAGTTAATACCAAGTAAGGACTAAGGTGTCAATAAGTGAATAAAATATCTATGATATTTCCTGAATGGTGTTCAATGTCCAGAACTTGTTCAATAAAACATATTAATGTACATTATAATATGTAGATAACATGAGTTTGAACAACATTATATTATATACTGTTTCAAGGAAAGTATACAGCAAACAACTTTCAAAATATCTAAGTTCTTTGCATCACTAAATTGATAATTGAGAATTTTTTTTAAATAAACATTCCTTAGTTCTATGTCACAAATAAAAACTATCGTTTAAACTAACTTTTATTTACTCAACGTCTTATCGATCAATTGCTATAGGAAAATAAACATATTTTTATTCGTATATTAATTTATTTTCAACTAAAACATTCAATTTTCACAAAACCATAAGCTCCTTGAAAATGAATTGTATTAATTTTAACATCAATTCAGCTGTTGTTTTAAATGTTAAATAAAAAGTACAAATAAAATCTGGTTACTGGAAAAAGCAAGTTGCCATATGCACTCAATTGGTATTTACTTATTCTTTCTATATAATTTTATTTGTAGAAGATATTAAAGAATGATGATATCCAAATTTGACAAAAAATCATTGAACTGGAGTACCTCGGCCATCAGATCACCTGTGAACATTGAGGCAGTAAGAGCTTCAGTCTTGCAATCTCCACGGCGTTCTGCACGCAAACATGCCTTTGCCCTTGGACTTTCTGATCGTTCAGTGAGGCGAATACTTCACGATGACCTTCATTACCATCCTAACAAGATTGCAATTGTGTGGAACTCTCAGTACGTGATTTCACTTCACGAAGAAATGCATGTGAGGTACTTCTCGAAAATGTTCCTAAAGACGCTATTGTTTACTTTAGTGATGAAGCACATTTTCATTTGACTGGATGCGTCAACAAACAAAACATGCGCTACTGGGCTTACACCAATCCCCGGGAATTGCATGAAATACCTTTGCATTCATCTAAACTCACAGTGTGATGTGCAATTTCCTCCACTGGAATTGTTGGTCCTTGGTTTTTGAAGAAAATGAGGTACAGGGACAGTGAATTCAGAGCGGTATGTCAACATGTTGGAGGAGTTTTTTCTTCCACGAATTAACGAATGGACCAAGGGGATATTTGGTTTCAGCAGGATGGAGCAACGGCTCACACTTCAAGGGCATCGATGGCTATTTTGAGGGAGCATTTTCCAGAGCGCCTCATTTCAATAAGGGGCGATTTGGAGTGGCAAGCCGTTCCTCCGATTTGTCCCCTTGTGATTTTTATTATGGGGATATTTGAAATCCCGTGTTTATGTCAACCGCCCGAGAAGCCTACCAGACTTGAAGGCCAACATCAGAGAAGAAATTGCCAATATACCCGCTGATACGCTGGTGAGGGTCATAACAAACACTCGAAATCGGTATATACAGTGTATGGACAATGGGGGACGTCACCTATCTGATATGATTTTCAAAACTATGTGAAACAAAACTTTAAATATGTACTAAAATCATGAAACAAAATTAAAACCTTTCTGATTTATACATCTTGTTTTATTGCCTTCTAAAAAAAGGAAATTATGTTGCCGCACCCTGTATATATATATATAATATTCGAAAATTGGATTTTTACATTAATGGATTTGTAAAAAAAATATTTAAAATATTGTAAATTTGGTGCAACAATTGCACTTTCCTCTTCCAATATTTTCTATATTGTATAAACTAAAACAGCTAGCTAAACCAATGTTCTATAATACAAATAAAAGTTCCAATTATCATTGACTGGGATCAATAAATAGAGACCAATGCCAAAACTTGAATCAACAAAACTTTTATTTTAGGTTTTAGAAAATAATGTATATAACTTTTTATTTTCTAATGATTTAAAATAAAAAATGATAAATAATATAACAAAATAATATATATACTGGCTGAATAAGATTATTTATTAGTGTCAATAAAGTCTTATTTTGCCATAATATTTGTCATTTTCTATTGCATATTATGTATACAGTGAAAACGTTTTCTTACGAGAGACTATTTTTACAGAAAATTGAACTAAATGACTGAAAGACTTTGTTGATTCAAAATTTGGTTATTAATTCCAATTTATTTTACTCGCATAACAGATTAAGTAAATATTTGAAATTTGTTTATCAATATAATAATAATAAAGAATATCAACAGATTAAATATGTGGGTTTATAGTCAAAACATTATTACAGTTTTTGTCAGGAGAATGACTGTGAATGCATACATCATAAATGCATCAAGGGCAAGTGAAAAGAGTATTTTCTTTTATCTCATCCATTAAACTTTGCTTACGAATAATAAAGAAATTAACCTATGCTACTAAGTATATCAGTTCTCACTGGGACTCCTCAGATATATATATATATATACAGGGTGATTCCTACAATTGAGACACACTTATTACGATGTATAATCTTTGTATTAAATTTCTAATAAATATTGCTTAAATAAAAATAATAGTATAATATGTAATAAACAATAATTTTTTATGAATTTTCCACGTATCTCCTTTGGCCTTCAGTACAGCTTTGAAACTCCTAACGGTGGAGGCAACAAAGACAGATATTTTTTCTTCAGATAAGGAGGGCCCATGGCTGAAGCAGTTTCTTTTTTAGAATCTCCACTGATGATCAGGACTAGCTTACACCTTCTCTCCAGAATGGACTATATTCCATTGTACATGGGGTTCAGATCTGGGGAGGATGGTGGCCACAAGTACTTGGGACAAAAGTCTGCAAACATATCATTACAGAAGCTTTGAACCAATTTGCTGGTGTGGGATGGATCCCCATCTTGCTGGAACACTAAAGGTGTCGTTGGATACTCTCTTGTACCCATGTGACTACCTTCTTGAAAAGAAGGTAAAAAATAAACCGCTTGGTCGACCTTCACCCCTCCTCGACGAAGATCAAAGGGGCCTCTTCCCGTCCGACGTCACGCCCGCCCAGACCATGACGGAGGGTGGTTTCTGCCTTCTGAAGGCTGTCCTCAGCTCCACGGGGATGTCCTCCTTCTTCTACGTCAAAACGGTCATTTTGACTGTTGTGGGTGGCCTGGACCGTGAAAATTTTCTCATCTGTCCAGAGAACTGATGGCGCCCTGTCTTTGGAGAGTTGTTGAATAATTTTCCTCCCACGGATAAGAGGCTTGTTCATTATGGCCTGGGATAGAAAATGAGGCGGCTTCTTTTATAAGCGAGCATCCTCAGGTCTTTCCTGATCAATCTCCAAATGCTAGTGGTGCTCATGTACTCCTCTTTAGGCATCTGTCTCATGGATCAAGTTGGATTTGTCCTGAGTTTCTCCCTGATCCTCTTCTCCCAGGCAGTGTCCTCACAATTTTTTTCGGACCTGAACCTTCCTTGAAACCTTGCCTAACTCCTTAGAGGCTTTTATGGTCCTGTAGACCGTTGCTCCGCTCACTGTGGCCTTTAAAATATTCATAATTTCAACCGTAGATTTTCCATTACGAAATGAGGCCAAAATCAAGTCCCATTTATCCTGTTCAGAAGCAATTTTCTATTGGAAGCAGGGCTATCTCACACAAATTATTTTTATGAAAGTTGTAGCTGATATGTCTATCAACAACAACAAAATAAAAAATGGAGGGAATATTAGCTTTGGGGAAACGTAGGAGTTACCAAAGTGAGAGTCTCAATTCTAGTGAATCACCCTGTATATATTTGTTAGTTAAGAATTATTGATGTCTTACCATAGTACATACAAATATTACAATTATACATTGATAAAAGCAAATACATACAGCAAAAGAACACGACCACACAAAGGGGTATATGTGCTACAACAGCAAAAATGGATATAGAGTATTACATTATAGAAATTATTATAATCTACTTATGAAGCAATTAAATTAAAGTTAGAATCAATAATTTGTTGCATCGTTTTATATTTAATAAATTTAATAATACGAAGATCTTCATCCTCTTCTTGCATGACTTTGTATCTCTCATATGAAAGCGATGGGCATCTGTTTGATTAGGTGGTCAGAGGTTTGGGACTCCTCCATGCATATATTACAAATGGCATTTGTGTCTTTCCATTGCTGTGTAGGCTTGAACAAGTAATTTCATGTTGGGACGTGAAAGTTCGACAACCTTTTGTTTTGGAATATTCAACATACTATGAGTATGTTTCATTCAAAGATCCTTTTGTATCTGTGCGCCAAACTTCATAGGTAGAAGAAGCCATCTATCAATTTCTTTATGAAGCTTGGTGCGAATCGTACATAAGCGATTTTTACTTTGCGTTCCTTTCTTTGCAAGGTAGTCCGCAAATTCGTTGCCTGAAATGTCTGAATGGCCCTTACACCAATCAAGATGTATATTTATTTGGATTTTGCATTGTTTAACACTTCTATGCATTTCTTAACTGTGGCACTTTTTGTAAAGGGGTTTAGAATAGCAGCAATTGCCGATTGAGAATCTGGCCGAATAATCACGTTCTTAGATGGCTGTCTTGTTCAAGTAAAGCTTTTACAGATTGTGTGATGGCAATTACCTCAGCTTGGAAGACTGATGCTTCCTTATTAAGAGATATATATGATTGATAAAAGAATATATCACCTCTAGTGATTACCCATCCAGCTCCTGTGTTGTCTTTATCATCTTTTGATCCGTCTGTGTAGATAATAATGTCAGAGTTTTCAACATGAGAGTTATCAACCCAGATACAATTGCCTGTAATGTAGTCGCTAGTCTCATTCAATTGAAGTCGATGAAGTATTTATCACTAACGAAACGATGTCCACGACGCCTTAAAAGATTGCCCACACCATCCCAGGTATCCCGGAGAAAAAACTTTGTTCTCCGCCTTGACTTTGTTGCATGTGCTTGTATGTAGAGATCCAATGGAGTGATGCCCAATACTGCCTCTATTCCTGATGTTGGTGTTGATCGGAGTGTATGAGTCATACTCATAAGTACCTTTCGCTGAATATTGTTCAATTTTCTATTTCGACTTTCTTTGCAGTAACAGTGTGCCCCCATATTAGACATGTATAGGTGATAATGGGTCTAATCATTGCTTCATAGAGCCAGAGAATCCTATCCGAAGTTAAGCCCCATTTGTGACCTGACTGCCTCTGCCATATTCCATATTCGAGAACATTTGGCAGCTTTTTCATTTATATGTTCAGTCCAGGTGAGTCCTTGATCGAAAACCACGCCTAGGTATTTCATTTGTGTAGCATTTTTAATTACTTTTCCTGCCATAAATAGTCGCGGAGAGTATTTTGATCTTAATTTGTATGCTTTTGAAAAGACTATAGCATTAGATTAGGATGAGTTTAAGGTTAGACCATTTGTTTTCCCCCATTCCAGAACAATACTAATTGCTTCCTGCATTTTATTAACAAGTGTACCAGGGTCTTTACCACTTATTAATAAAAGGACGTCATCCGCATATCCTTACAATATGGATGGCGCCTTCTTTAAATTTGGTGAAAAGAGTGCCCATGATTAAGTTCCATTTAACTGGAGATATAGCTCTCATTGAGGACTACCACGTGTTGGATTGACGTTGACTTTTTCCCCTTTTTAATTCCGCTTTGACTGTTCTTGTTTTAAGAAGGTTACAGTACCAAGATTGAATGCTTTCTGGAATTCCAAGCCGTGACATAGCTATGTTTGCAGAGTGAAATTGTATATAATCAAAGCACCTGTGCAATCAAAACTGACTGTAAGTGTGCCGTGGTCTTGAAAAATTGATTTTTCGATTAAGTCGGTAACTTGTGAACGGGCTCGTTCATTTGATAATCCCTTAGTTTAAGCATGTTGTGAATATAGTTTTGGGATAACGTCTTCCACTTTCTATTGTACAATTCTCTCAAGTCCTTTAAGAATGTAGTTCGAAAGAGTGATTGGCCTGAAAGCCTTAGCTGAGCTGTAGTCATCTTTGCCCGGTTTCGGCAAAAAGTTACTTTCATCTCTCTCCATATCCTTTGTGTATAGCGGTAGGCGCAAAATTGCCCAAAAGAAAATTACCCGAAAATGGAAAATTGCCCGAAGGAAAATTGCCCGAATGGAAAATTGCCAGCATGGAAAATTGCCCAAACGGAAAATTGCCCGAAAAGAAATTGCCCGAATATATATAATTCCTCCCCTGCGTATTGAATAAGCGATCTATTCTATCTTTATAACGGTCAGAGATTTATTGTATGTTTTTTTGTTTTTATTTATATATTCTTTGTTCTGTTATAAACTATAACCAATTAGAATCAATTTTACAAATTATCAATTATAAAATAGATTTAAGCCAATTAGGTACTATTGACTAAAAAGGCTCCTAACACAATTTTATACCCCTTTTTGAGCTCAAAACGTGAGGTTTCAAAAATACTGGGTCTAACAAAGAAAACATGGTTATTTTTTCTTGAAAATTAGCTTTATCCATCAACATAATATCTATCAAGAGCAACAGAGCAATTATTCCACTTCCGCTGTTATATTTCAATTCCACTTTTTTAGAACGATTTATCTTTTGCCTCAAATATGCCTCAGTTTCAGCGATAAACTCTTCATTCGTTGAAAATGATGTATTATGAATTACACCGTGTAACAAAGTTTTTGTCCTTGAGTTAAAACTGTTATTTTCTATTGCCTATACCCAGCAAACATGAAAAAATACTTTTAATCATTTCTAATTTTGCTTTTGTGTCCAGGATAAGGATATTTGTGAAATTTACAATTTGTATCATTTCTAATGGTTCAGGCCCAGTTATCGTCGTGGAAAGTAAGAATAACCACAAAAGCCAGTAGTATTTATTTTTCTTCTATATATGTGCATTTCAAATCCGTTTTTATAATTTATATATCTTTCGTAATATCGAAAAAATCGGCTATATATTTCAAAAAGTTGACCATATTTTAGTGTTCTATTTAAGCGGTAATATTTTTTGGTTTCGAGTCTATTGACTATAATAAATATGTAATATATTTTTATTATATGTCAATGCATTTCAGAACAGTTTTATAATTTCGATATCTGGCATAAAAGTAAAGAAAATATCAATTTAGTAGGACGAAGTATTGATCATATTAAGTAACTACTTTTAGGTGATTATTGAGGTTGCATTAAATATTATTGTGATTTGTTACAAAGAAAAAAAACAGGTTTGCCTTTTTATTTGCAAGTTCTTTAAATAATTTGATAACAATATTGAAATGCAATTATCCAAATCACAGTAACTCTCTAAAAATAAAAATATTTTTGACACTTGTAAATATTATATATAAATAAAAAGGCAAACCTATTTTTTTCTTCGTAAAAAATCACAATAATATTAAATGCAACCTCAATAATCACCTAAAAGTAGTTACTTAATATGATCAATACTTCGTCCTACTAAATTGATCTTTTCTTTACTTTCATGCCAGATATCGAAATTATAAAAACTGTTCTGAAATGCATTGACATATACAAAAAATATATTACATATTTATTATAGTCAATAGACTCGAAACAAAAAATATATCACCGCTTAAATAGAACACTAAAATATGGTCAACTTTTTGAAATATATAGCCGATTTTTTCGATTAGTATGAAAAATATATAAATTATAAAAACGGATTTGAAATGCACAGATATAGTAGAAAAATAAATACTACTGACATTTGTGGTTATTCTTACTTCCACGAAGATAACTGGGCCTGAACCATTAGAAATGATGAAAATTGTAAGAACATAGGAGGACTGGGTTTAATAAATTTTAAGATCTTTTGGAAAACGCTCTTATTTTCATGGTTTAGGAGAATTTTTAAATACGAATCCCCCTGCTCCAAATTTGTGGACTATAAAATAAAATATTGAAGGCATGTCATTTCAAGAGATAAGAGGAAAAGGTCCCAACAAAATTTTGAAAACACTTATTTCAATAAATACCTTTTGGAAGAGTATAGGAAAAATAAGTAATAAATACTTTACAAAATTTTACCCTTAATGTGCTGGCAGGAGCCAACGAAACAAAATTTTAGAGTATATATTTAAATGGCACTTTCTTAAAAGAAAAAATTTATTTTATTTGTGAAATTTTTAACGAAAAGAAGAATTTGTCCTTCAACGAATTTTTGGGAGAGAGGACATTATTAAAAAATATGGAATATAAAAACGAGAAATCGGTCCTACAGATTGTCTATTCAACTTTATCTCTTTTTTAAATAATAAATCTATAAAACCTTAATAATAGACTCTAAAATTAAATCAAAATGTATATCCCAAATCAAAAGACGGGGAGAGAAGTACAAAGAAGAGGCTCTCGTCACAAAAATACTAAAATGTCTGGCGAATCAAAATTTAATTTTTCAATGTATTGGTTTAAATATAAAATAATAACCAATATTTTAACAATAGGCAGCATACACGGCTGAACAGCAGAAGAAGACTGTGTTTCTTTTGCAAAAACCATAGGTAAACGCTCGACCATTTTTTATCTGAATGTATGGCAACGAGGGATGTTCGAAATATTGTATCAATTAAAGTTTTTTCAGAATACGATGTATTGCTAAGGCCTCAAAATTTTGCTTTTATATATGTAGGTCCCACGAAGAGGATATTATTTTTTTTATAACAAAAGTTCAATATGTTTTGTACAAATTAAAGTGCACGCAAACACTTTTACCGTCCCATTTGGAAACTTTACCAACAAATCAATGGATAAGCCCTCCATATTTTATGAAACAGACCTTTAAATAAAAATTGAAAATGTGCTGTATATTGCTTTATTTTTAACGTTTTCATGTTCAGCGTTATAAGTATTTTGTCTGTGCTTTTATTATGTTCCCCACTTGTTTTGTGAAATTGTTGTGTAAATACGAATAAAATAATTTTTTTTGTATCTTGGTACAAAAAAATTATCAACAAAATTAAAGATTTTTGATATTTTTCTCCAATTACAGAACTGACCTCCGACGTTGGATATCATTAAGTTTTGAGGGGCGTGTTGTTGCTACACGAAATCAACGCAAACATGTAGGATATAAATTGTGGGTCTGAGGGGCTAACATGAGTTATTTAAGTATCGGCAGTGAACATCATCACATTTTGAGTGCTGGTGGTACCAGATATCGACCCAAAATTTTGAGTTATAAATTTGTGTTCTAAGGGGCAACATGACTTATTCAAGCAACGGTTTCAATAACTCATTTTTAGCTTAAATTAAGGCTTGGATACCATCACATTTTGAGAGAGCCGGTGGTACCAAAAATTTGGGTTTTGAGAACTAACATGAATTATTTTAGCATACGAGGTAGAAATTATTACGTTTTGAGGTCCAGCAGTACCCCAAAAAACCCTTACATTTTGAGTATAAACGGGAGTTCTAAGAGGACTAATATAAGGCTTTGGGCTTTTTGGGATTTAAAAATACTAAAAAATTCGGACAATTTTCCTTTCAGGCAATTTTCCATTCAGGCAACTTTCCTTCAGGCAATTTTCCTTCGGGCAATTTTATTTCGAGCAATTTTCCTACAACCGTGTATAGCCAGTGTTGAGAATTACTTCATAAAGGTTTGTGATGTAAGGTATTAAATTTTTCCCAAGTTGCTGTAGTACAACTGGTTTCAACCCATCTGGTCCTGAGCTTTTAAATGGTTCAAAAGAATTGAATGATTCTTTGACCTTATTTTTATCTACATAGTTAATGTTAAAGCTTCTTTCTTGCAATGGTCTATCATATGTCCAATTGAGTCTTCCAATGATTTCTGTATTTTAATCAGTTTTGCAATATCTTTAGCATTTGGAGCTTTACTGCAAAAAGGCCTCCATGCCTCTTTCTTCTCTTTTCGGAGTACTGTACGATATTCGTTTTTCGTTTTTAAGTACTCCTCTCTATTTCAAGTTTATTGAGTTTATATCTAAGGCTTGTAAGATGTTTTGTCCACCATGGCACGGACTTAGATGCTGTTGTTTTCCTTAATGGGCAAGCAATGTCGAGTGCCTTCATTATTGTATCATATTATGATTCTGCACATTTATTTATTGCGATAGAATTGGGAATTACTTTAGACAATGACACATTTTCTGTTTGACATCTAAATATATCCCGATTGACTTTTCTGAAATTTCTTGCCTTTTCGGAGATAGGTTTGTATTTTCCGAATTTGAAATTTATGTAACGATGATCTGACATTGATGGTCGTAGATCAACTTGCCATCCTCGAATGTTGAATTTATTGAATGCATGCTGATTCATTATGGTAATATCTATGACTGAACTAGCCTGTTATGTAACAAATGTGGGTGCATTTCCTTCATTTAATACCAAAAGATTATGTTCATCTATTAGGCTCTCTAAAGCTTCTCCTCTGCTGTCAATGTCTCTGCTGCCCCAAAAATGATTATGAGCATTATAATCCATAGCTATAAGAAGAGGTTTCTGTTGCTGTTCACAGTATTTAATGAGACGCAAGAGGGTTTCGTTCTCAACCGGTAATAATTGATCAAGATATGCTGCACAGATACAAGCCATAGATTAATATATTTTCAAGTAAACTGTGCAAACATCTCTGTAAGAGAACTTTGGAACAAACCATGCATGCAAATAATCGGAAGTTCGAATACAGGCTCTTTGTTTGGTTTTAGACTTACTGTGTATTGTATATCCATTTAGTTTAAGGTTTTTTGTGGTACCTTTAAGAAGATAAGGTTCCGTTATCATGGCTATCTGAGATGTTCTTAATTTAAGTTCAGAGTTTGCCACTCTGGAATGTTGAGTATTTATATAGGAGCAGTTGATCATGATTATTGATTTGGCTTTTGTGGAAACATTATTTCCGCTGTTGACTCAAAGAACTTGTCTACCTTTGATTGCTTCTTAGTAGCTGTTTTTTTTTACCTGATGTCCCCGATACATGATTTTTTGTGTCTGTTGATGGCCTTCCTGTTTGGGTGTCCGGACTTTTTGGGTCCTTAAGATCCATTTTTTTGTCACCTCTCAATTCTTCAGGACCTTCTTTCTCTTCGGTTCCATGTTGCTGTCGTTTAGTTGTCATAATCTTTTCCTTGTTGAGTTTGTACTTGAGAGTTTATTTCTTCTTTTCCTCCTTCAGTTTCTTCTATAATTTCCAGATCCTTAGTTTCTTCACATTGCTCCAAAGTGGGTGCTTTTCGAGGATCCTGAAAACGCACTTTACCTGCCGAGGCAATTTTAATTGTTAAGTCAATCGATTGGAGACCTTCAAAAGATGTTTTATCTAAGCAAATATGAAGAACTTTGCCTTGTTGCGTGAACTCTGATCTCACAATTTCAACATTGCCTTGTATTCCTGATAGGGTGCACTGATGTGCAATAATTTTTTAAGGACTTCGTCCCCAATATTTCTAGCGACACCCCGAATAAATCTAGTTAGTCTCTGTTTGTCTCTTCTTTCTTCTCTCATTCTCTCAGCCTCTGACCAAGAGGTGGATAACAAGGGGGTACAGTTTTTTACGATTTTATGTAGGTACTGACTTGAGGCTTCATAATTTACGTAACTCATTGCCCTTTTATTTGTGTACTTACGCCCTTCGTAGTTGGGTAAGAATTCATTTACCGCCGATAGACAACGAACATAGTCGGTGTCAAGAATTTTATAAATTTATTCCATTCTTGCAGTGAGATATGGTCGCCATTTTTTCGGATAATGACAATTTCAAATGCTTCTTTTACTATTTCTGCGTAGAGGAACTTCTTTTTTAGTTTTGGCTTATGGGGCCCTGTGGTTCCTTTAGAAGGTGGAGTTTCGTTTGTATGTCCCTCTCTCCTTCGTTTCTTGTCTCGGGGATCATCTTCTTTTTGATGCCCTTCTTTGATTGAAAGTGGCTTGTTGTTTTGTATAGTGTCCTTATTGAGCTTTACAGAGCTCTTCTTTAGGACGTATTTTCATTGTTTTCAGGGAGATTTATGCCTTTGATTCTTTTCCCCCATTTATTATAAGAACCGTCTCCCATTACATGCTATATATATATATATATATATATATATCTGTGCTATTACAATAAAATGGACTTATATATTCAATAAAGTCAATGTTTAATTACAATTTACATGAGATTATAATTATTTTTTTAGCTTTTTATGTAAGCCATTTACCATCTTTGCCACTTCGTTAAAAGTATTTTTTCAATGATATCAGTCAAAAATATTATTTTAACAATATCAATAAATTTAAGTTTACTTCATACTTATATATTAGGTTGTTCCATAAATAATAAGGTCGACCAATTAAAACTCAAAATTTTCATCAGATCAACAAAAAAACTTCTCAATCAGTACACATAATCCCCTCCGACTGCAATGACGTCGTGGCAGTGTCCCCGGAGCTTCCTGAGTTTGTCGTAGAGATCGTCTTCACTGACCCTCCTCATCTCCCGCTGAATGGCGAGTGTAGCCTCCTCGTGGCCCCCAAACTCGTCCTCCCGGAGCAGATGCTTCAACTTCCGGAACAAGAACCTGTCACACAGGTTTAGGTCGGGTGAGTAGGGTGACTGTTTCACCGTTCCACGTCCCTCCGGATCAGGAACTCCCTGGTATCGGTGGCAGTGTGGGGGCGTGTATTGTCCCACATGAGGAGACAATCTTTCAGCCGGATCTTATCCTTTTTCAGGCTAAGAACGCGCTTCCTAGTCATCCTCAGGTACTCTATCATGGTGTTCTTGTCGGCTGTGGTCCTGGCAGGTAGTGCAGTGATCGATACCCATCTCAGCTTGCAGGTAAGCCCCATCAGAATCATCTTCTTCCTCGCTGTCTGTTTCACACGGGGGGTCGAGAACCGGGCCCCGTGGGCTCCACCCAGACTTACCTCCGCTCCGCTGAATCCCAGTAGAACCAAGACTCGTCCTGGACTAACAGATGAGACCCCAGAAAGTCCTCCCCGTGGTCCTTGAACAGCTTCAGGAGGTCCTGACAGCACTTCATTCGCTGCGTCTTGTTGGCTTCAGAGAACTGGTGAGGGACGAGCACGCTGAGGAGGTTTCGGAGCCCTAGATCCTCCGTCAGAAGCCTGAAAACAGTTGTAGATGGTAGGGACACCTCTGCAGCAACTTGTCGAGTGGTCATCCGGGGCTATCCTCGACCAGGCGCTTCACACGGGCCACATTCTCCTCTGTCCTCGTCTCCCGGGGACGTCCAGGACGGGTCTTCTTCTCCGGGGCAAAAACACCCTTATCGAACTCAGTGTGCTATCGTTGCAGGGTGGAAAGGCCAGGGCAGGAGTCATGAATGGTAGAGAGCAGGTCCCATGGATCTCGTTGACTGTACTGGCGAGCTTGATCCGGATCAAGAAGTAGGAGGTAAAGTCGGTTGTCTACATTTTCAGCGGCGAGTATAATGAATTATAGAAATGACGCGATTACTCACCTTATATACTAACCTGAGTGGCACCATACAGTCTTTTCCCATGCAAAATATGCGATAAGAACGCTCCCGTTGAAATTTTTGAGATAGCGTGTAAACTTTTCGAGATAGCTAACCTACCTCATTATTTATGGAACAACCTAATTTAATACATAAATTGTGACCCAAAAGTTTTCAAGAGATGATATAGATGCACAAGAAGATCCGTGCAGGATCTATATCCCGTAGAAATACTTTAAATACTCATTATTATCCAATGCTTCTTTATATTTAAGGCTATGTTACAGTTCAATTTAAATTTTATAACGAACTCTTCAATCCGTTTTTAAGTATTGAAAAACGTTTAACTCTAATTGTCATTTAGAACCTTAAAATGTCGCATAATGTCTTACTATTACACCTAGAATTAAAATACTTTGTTATTGTTATTAATTTATAATATATTACAGTCTTCTCTCGAAAGTCGCGACGGCCCAGATCCACTACACGACCATTGCAATATATATGAGGGTCGCGATGTTGATATATATTAAAATTAAGAGAGATTTGAACTCACCCGGCGTTTAAACCTACCGCCATTTTGCCTTGTTGTCGTACGTGCGTCTGAATACATGTACGCGGCCGGACTTTTTTTTTTTGGGCCGCCATCTTACTTTTTCGAAGATTTACCAGTTTTCTGCCATTGAGTTCATATGGGGACGTTTTGTCGTGAAAAAAGGGGAGCCAAGCTGTCGTCGCATAGTAAAAGAGATGTCGAGGGGCGAAGTTTTGAGGGCCGACTGTATGTACATATTTAACACACTTAGTTTATTTTATTGTACTCTTTGAGAACAGTCATAGATAGAAAAAAGTACAATTATAAAATAATCAAGAGTTTTTAGATCTCTTTTTATATAGTGTATATCTCTAAATTGACGCTACCTGTAATTAATAGTTTGAGTAGTGACAAAATGACATATTTAAAATTAGCTCTACTTGGGGACTTTTACTGAGTTAATGTAAATATATATACGAAAGCTCCCATTAGACTTTATGATAATAAAATGCTAAGCCATGGAGAGTTCCCATGTTGGAAGCACATTCATATCTTTTGAATGTTTATTTTTACAGCATGTAATTAACTCTGTATAGGATTGATGATGAACATACACAGATGGGAGTGCGGAGGAGGGATAGAGATACAATAGTTGGGATTTCATACTCACCTCTACCATAAATTTGTTTTTATTATTGTTCAGTATTAACAAAAGAGCTGTTATTAGTCATTGGATATTTTTTTTATTCAACAGTTCATGATAAAATTCGTATATAAGAGTTAAGAAATATTTATTACTTTTTACACAAAGACATATACAAACAGCACACAACTTAGGTAAAGAACATAACCACACGGTGGGGTATCTGTGTGGCTAGAGTGAAAAATATATAAAATAATATTAAAAATAAAACAAACGAAAATCCTTACTTAATGTCTAAATTATTTACACAAAAATATTTTTCACTCTTCTGCACTTCATCAATACGAGGATGCGGTCATCTACTTCTTCTGAATGCTCAGCTTCAAGTCTTTCATATGAGAGTGCTGGACATCTGTGGATGAGATGGTCTGCAGTTTGAGGTTCTTCCATGCAGATATACAGACATTGCTGACGTCTTTCCATTTATTGAGATGGGCTAGAAACGGTCCATGGCCAGTGTATGCTTGGACTAGCAGCTTCATGTTCTCCCGATGGAGTTTGAGAGGTTTAGGTCTTGGGTTTTTTAACATTAAGTGTGTGTGCTTTAAATGATGGCAATCATTGTATCGACTGCACCATTTTTTATAAATTAATTGGCCAATCACTTTCTTAATGTAGCTGGGAGGCACACCGACACATCTACGATCATGACATTTTGTCCCACTTTTTGCCAAGTAGTCTGCAAATTCATTCCCCGTAATATCGTCGTGCCCTCTGCACCACTCTATATATAATTATTCTCCTGTTTTAGACTCTTGATAGTTTCCTTGCATTTTTTCACTTCATAACTCGTAGTAAGAGGGTTAAGAATTGCAGCTATTGCAGATTGTGAGTCTGATTTAATGGTGACAGTTTACCACTGTTTATTGAGTTTATGAAGATCTTCCACTGCTTGTTTGATTGCAAAGACTTCAGCTTGAAATACTGATGATTCGCTGTTTAGAGATACCATTGAGTGCTGAACAGACATATCACACTTTGTAATTGACCATCCAGCACCAGTATTTCCCGCCTCATCTTTAGATCCATTAGTATATACCACCAAATCTGGACCATCCAGTGGAAGGTTACTCATCCAAATCAGGTTGCCCTTAATATAATCGCTATGCTGATTTATTTTGGCTGCATTCAGCATTTTATCAGAGGAAAAGCAGTGACCATTACGATTTGGAAGGTTGCCCATACCATCCCAAGTGTCTATTAGCAAGTGCTTTGTCCTCCATCTAGACCTTGTTGCCTATCCCTGCAAGTATAAATCAAAGTGAATTATACCGAGCACAGATTCCTTTCCAGCAGTTGGCGTTGATCTAAATGTGTGGGTCATCGCCGATAGTGCTTTTCGTTGTATCGAGCTCAAGATCTTCTCGGCAGTTTTCTTTTTCACTACGGAATGCCCCATATTAAACATCCATATGACATAATTGGCCTGATCATCGCCTCGTAGAGCCAAAGAATCTTATCCGAAGTCAACCCCCATTTCTGTCCCACGATTGCTTTCACCATGTTTCATACACGAGCGCTTTTGGACGCTTTTTCTATAAGATGATCGGTCCAGGTAAGTCCCTGGTCAAAAACAACACCCAGGTATTTCAGCTTTGGTGAATATTCTATTTCTCTGTTACCCATTTTCATACGCGGAAAGTAATTTGATCTAAGTTTGTAAGCCTTTGGAAAGACGATTAGTGTAGATTTAGTCGGATTGAAGGTCAGACCATTCGCATTCTCCCATTCAAGGACTATATTTATTGCTTGTTGCATAATATCCGTAAAAATTTGTATATAAAACGATATATACAGCAGATGCTAATAAGTAATAAAATACAACATATAAACATTATAGTTCATAATTTTAACATCTTTCATGAACTTACTAATTAACTTATCCAAAAAATAAATAAACTATTAAAACATAAACACTAAAAACGAAGTGTAAAAGATCATTTAATTTTTTAAATATCTTTAAAAGTGATTTTGAAGCCTCTCTTAAGACGATGAAACGGGAGGGGACATATTTGATCAAATCGCCAGCTAGCGTCCATGAGTTGTCCGTGACCAAAGGGATCCGGAGGTCCAATGCTGCATATAGAGCGGAGGCGGATATACATATTGTCCTAATGTCCAGTGGCTGCAGAGGACGATCCATTGTTAGGCTCTTTGCGACTAGGACATTGGCGCTAAGTAAAGCGTATTGGATATTTCATTTAAGCCTTGATGATTAATAAAAATATCTTAAAGTTGCTGTTATTTATGGTAATTTGGTCTATTATTCAAAATAAGTTTCAGTATTCAATTAATTATTTTCCAATTATACACCTAGAGTTTTAATGTGCACTGTTTGGGTTGTAAGTGTATGTATAATTATATTTCAGGTTAGAATATTGCATTAAGTACTCCAAAATCCAAATCCAACAAGCAATTTAGGTTTTGAAATAGTCATTTTTATAGAAAATACCACAACATTTTGAAACTTTATTACCTCGTTTGATTTTTGATGTACATAAAAAATAAAAATTGATTTGGAATCCTTGCAATCATACCTACATTTTGTGGCAAATTGTTTGAAAAGGTCATTAAAATTAAGGACATTACAGGCGATCGAATGGCGAAAAAAAATTACTACATAAGTTTATAAAATAACATTTGGGTCCGTTGAACGGACACTTCCCATTGTTCAAACTTTTACAAGATGATCTCTATGCACTAAAGTGAAATCCTAGGGGGACCCCGACTCTCAAATCTGAAAAACGTAAAAGAAGAATCACCCTAATATATATATGTATATATATATATTACTTTAGTGCATAGAGATCATCTAGTAAAAGTTTGAACAAAATTGAATAATGGGAAGTGTATATATATATACATGATATGAATGTAAAAACGACAGTCAAATTATGCATTTTATAAGACGACATTCAACATGCCATATTTTATTAAATTTATAGTGGACAGTAATAAAGTTGATTGTATTAATGTCATTTCTTTTTTATGCTTAGGGATTACAATTACGAAAAAATGCTTACACTGTCTGTTCATTAAAAAGAAACAGTACTTATTAAGTATAAACAATATAAGTCTCTGCTTAATGTTGCATCATTGAAATTATGTTAGATGCACGAGCCTTTGAAATTTATTCCTTTTTTTAAATGTTTGTAAGTATATTGATTTATTAAATAGAAAGATATATAATACAACAATAAAAATCACTTTAAAAACAATCCATAGAAAATCAAAAGTCAACGACGTTGAAATATAGAAAATAGCATTTTAATGTAAATTTGTAAAAAAAACTTAAATACAATTTACCTTAAACAAGCAATTTTTTAATCCAAAGAAATCACGGGAAAGTTACATAGTTTCTGAGAACTGAGAAATGTAGTTTTTGAAATTGGAAGAAATAATTAAATGAGTATGTGTCCTTCTTAAAAGCGTAATATTATGATAAAAGTAATGACACAAAAAAATAATGACGAAATGTTACTTCTATTGAATTAATTATATAATGGGGAAGTGAAGTTTTTGAATTTGGAGGAAATATGAAATCAAACATGTTGATACTATTACCTTCTTGAAACAGACTTTTTCACAAAAGTTGTTGATATTATAATTTCCTGAAAACATCAGTTTAAGGAATCAATTACTTTTCCGTATTGACCCAGAACAAAGAGGGATATTTCCAAAAAAAAAAAAAATGACGTCATCACTTAGATTTGCCTGTATATTAAATACCTACACCATCTAAATAAATAACAATAATAAATAATAATATGGTAGACTGTTATTGATGAAGCCACACAACCTCGTATATCATTTTATATAAAAAATAAGATTTTTATGACTCTATGTTCACATAATTTTCAACAAAAAAATATGAAATTGGTTTAATAATATGTTATTTGCATTAGATTTTCGATTTTCTGGCCAAAACTCAGCCAATTTATTAACATCTGAAAAGGTTTGATTATTTATATTTTTCACTTGTCCATAAAAGTAGTAGTCCTTTCTATCAAACAGACAGAAAGATAATGAGAGAAAAGAAAGAGAATATCGATATTTTTATGCCATAAGTCATAACAAATCGATAATGTGACATCATGTGTGACGTTTCAGTTTTTCTTTTCTAATCAGAGGAATCTAGACACTGCGTTCTGTGCATCTTGTATAATCTATTATCTTTGGTATTGACCCATATACAAGCACTTTTCCTACCCAAGTATCGATGTTTACAAATTATTTTTGATACTATTGGTAAGTTGTTTAATCAATTAACATACGTAGTTGCAAAAGTAATTAATTATCTCTCAATGTTTAGTGCCAAATCAATAAGAAATATAATTGAAATAAGGAAGTACTCTAAGCAACGATTTTGAAATTGTGTAAATACATGAAATTCTGATGAATATATATTTTATGTATATACATTGAGATATTTTAAGAACCGCAATTCATTTTAAACTGTCTGGATAATTATATATCTTTATAGTTCGGAAAGAGAAAAATATTTATACTTAAAAACCGACCAAGGAGTTGCATGCTTTTTAGTAAACTATAACAATATTTTCATAATATTCTTTTATACATACCTCTTTATCCACATTGGTTTTCCTATTTTAAAAACAACGATTCTACTAATTGTTATTCTTTCTCACGTAAATATATTGTAAAGAGATTAAAAATATTTGTAATAACTTTTTCTACTTTTCCACGAAAAAATACTTCTTGTGCGTGATCCTTCTTCAATATATATTTATATTCCACAATTTTGGATTCATAGATCCTATCCTACAGTCTCACATCCATTATAATATATTACTCGACAAGCATTACAAACACATGTTTGCATATAATTTACAAAATTTGCATTTTTAAAGATGGTTTATCAAAATAACAAGGGAGTGTACAAAAAAATAACTTCATTTATTTTTCTTGTGCCATAGTATATTTCAAGGGCTTCTATTTCTAAATCCTATTAGTCAAGCTTTAACCGTGTTTATGAATTTGTCTTTAGGAAAAAAAAGAAAGTGCTCCTGTTGGTAGCAATTGAAATGCTCTTCTTTTCATAATAAAATTGAACCATTAATCGGTTAGAGGCGGCCGTAAACAAAGTTATTTAAAATAACTCTTTATAGATAAAAAAGATGTTTAGATTTTATTCATAATATTATCAGTTGAATTATGAAAATAAGTATATTTTAATTGTATTAATTTTGTAGTTTACTTATAAAAACCTTCGTAGTTTGAGTTTACTATAAATAGTTGTAATTGAATTAAGTTTTTGGAAAGCTATTTTTTCAATTCTACATCTATTTTCCTCATCTTTCTATATATACTCTCTTTGTAGGCTTTTTTATTTGTTTTATATTCTGAAGATTCCTCTTTTTTAACAAGGTATAACTTTATTCACATGGTATAATATCTTATAATAATCATAAAAATACAGTAAAACGTTGCGTTATTAGCAATATAATCAACCAGATAAGTAATTTTTTAGGCAAAGGAACTCTAGTAGATCTCATTTTATACATAAAATATTGAGTTTTAGTGGTAATAAAATTAATCTTTTCTTGGTACGGTCCAGTATAAAAGTAAATAAAATCCTTACTTTCTAATTGTATATTAAAAAATCATCAAATAACAATTTTAGATATTCTAAATTTCTACCACATATATGCACTCTAATAAAAATGTCTTGATGTCTCCAGCGAATCCCCGCAAAAAAGCACAATCTTTCCTCCGCTGTAGTCCCATATATACTACCAAATGTCAATGAGTTGGTAAGTACTCTGTATTTAAAGCAATAGAGAGAGTGATTTAACATTTTTGATTTTAAACCAAGAATTAATGTATTTACTGGTGTTCTCAGCCCGTAATCTTCTTTCCTTCTCTCAATTTGATTTTAAAATGACTTTTTGAATTGTTATCAACTAAAAAATGTCGGAGTTCCTTATCACTAATTAATATTTTTTTTAAAGATTCCTCTTAACTTCATTTTATAATGTATCGGTTTTGATTAACCCATCCTATTCATAGGCAAGTCTTCTTAGTTAAATTGAATTCATTCTCATGAAAAGAAAGTTGATTTCAGTGATTCGTTGACAAAAAATGAATCCGACTTAATTCTTTGTGCATTCGATTTCTGTGTAATTTTACTTTCATATTTATTTTGAATTATGGTATTTGAATTAATTGAATTAATATATAAAAGTAAAGTAAAACCTCTTTTTTCTATAAACATATTGACAATTTTTTCAGTTCTTTTTTTTGTGCCCATATGGTTCGATATAATTGCGTCCGACAGCATACAAATAAGCATACTAGCATTAAAATTAATCTATCGAACTTAGAATCTTATCCATGAGGTAGACCAAAAATGACCATTCCCTCTCAGGATTCGAACTTGCCCCTCCAACATTGAGAGTTGAACAAGCCTTAACGCACACGACTATCGCAATCCCTCTTTCATTCAGTTTTTTTTCTTCTCCACGGTAAAGTCTCTTTTCAGCTTGAATGTATATAAAAAACAATAAACATGAAACTGATTATATAATAGGAAAATTGTTTTCAAAAATGACCTAACATAAATGAACATATTAGTTTAAAATTATTTTCCTAATAAAATACCTAAATATTTATAAAATAAAAAATAATAAAAAAATGATCAATTCAAAAGAGACATTAAAAAACAATAATCAAATATAAATCAAAATTATTTAAACTGAAAAAAATGAATATTAAAACAAACAGTCCTAAGCTTCGACGGTGAGTTTGTTTTGAAGTTTTTAAAAACGCTTGGAGATGTCGGGCAGAGTTCGAAAGGATGTAGCGTATTATCCTACACACATATGTCCTGGAATCATCACGGACATCGGGGATCTTAATTTCCAGGGTACAATATCTCGTTATAGCGGATATCATAATTGCAGTTCAGTTAGTAACATCCACACACTTACCATCGGTCAATTTTTGTCCTATATAAGATTTAAAGTTCCTAATAGCTGATGAAATAGTTTTTCCTTCTCGAGAATACATTTAAAATGTTTTTTAACACTGAAGAGTATATAAGCTTTCACAAAGTCTAGCCTAAAATTCGAAATGAAAACATAATTTAGCTCTAAAAATGACCTCAAAATAATTAACATGGGACAATCGACAAAAGCATGAAGAGTATCACTGTATAATTTTTACATTGACCGAAAAAGCGTAGAAGATTAGCAGAGAGTAAAAAAATTGTTGTAAAATGTCGACTATCATAAACTTATAAAGGAGAATGTCTAATCCTTTGATCCCAAGAGGACGGTAGGCCAATAGTGTTTTTTTTAATATTCAGAAGCCTTGTTCGTGTCTAGGTATTCAATCTTGTGCAAAAAGGTAAACTTCATGCACCATGGAGTTAAAGGAAGATGATTGAGAGTACTTTTTCTCAGGCGGAACATAAACTTCCCTGTATTAAAAGCTGATTCTCTTTTCAAGTCGTGAATAGTACAAATGTTTGTTTGAATGGCTATATTTTCGAATTCTTCTGGAGTATGTAACATCCTGAAGAAAGGAACCTTATTAAATTTTTGACGTATAATATCTATGATACTGTTGGAATCGAAATACGGTATTAATTTCCATAAAACTCTTTGTTAGCTACTACCCATTCACTAGAGAAACGGACTAAATATTATTGGATAAAGGAGTGGATAACATAAGATTTTTTAAAACACAAGAGCCGCCGATAAAACCTCTCCATTCTTTGTCGGGTTTAATTAAAATGTTTTAAAACCCTTATAAAAAATCTCGGTAGAATACTTTTTAACAAGGCAAGCCCTTCTCCCAAATGAGAACGTGGCCTTTTCAGACCAGGAAGAAATTTCGGATGAAATTAGTTTCTAAGCCAACTTTCCTCTTCCTTGATGGCTTTTTCGGTATCTGAAGGAACGGATGTTGCTATGTATAGTATTTGTGCAATAACTTGAGTATTATAAAGCACCACACGGTCATGAAGGCTTTGGTTCCACCAGCTTTTACAAAAAAATTGTGTTTTTATGAACCGATGATCCCTATTTGAGACTGCTGCTCCCGTTTTCTCCCATACAATACCTAAGATATTGATTTGGTCAACAACTTTACAGCCACCTACAGCTACAGGTTTTTAATATACATTTAAAAATAACTGGAACATTTCTGTTGGACGTTTCATGAAATATATTAACTTTAATTTTGTATTAACATATTTTCTACTTTTTTTGTTCACAAATTTGACATTTGCTCTACATTTTCATGCTAAATTTTGACTTTTCATCCTTGTCATGATTTCTTTTTAAAAACCAAAAATATTTTTTCACCAATAAGATTACTTATACAAACTTGTAGTTAATTAAAAATCTAAAGTTTGTTCACTAGCAATTTACATTTTAATAAGTATATGTAGAAACTCATTTCAAAACTAGTTAACATGAGGTAAATCAACTGTTTCAGAGTACTGAACACTTCAAAACGATTTTGATGGACTCTTATTATGCATATTTTAGTAATACTAACGTTCTATTTATATAAAATAACAAATAAATACCTAAAGCTATATATTTAGATAAACAAATTAATCTTTAAAAGCTTAAAAACTCTTTTAAATAATCAATGTCAATAAAAAATAAATGAATAGAAACTCTATACATTTTAATTATTATAGAAGTCAAAAGAGAAGACAATTTTTAGATGTGAAAGAAAAAATTTAAATTCTTTGAAAGTTTGTTGCGCACTTAAAATCCTTTTATAAAAGGTCTTGAAGTATTTCTTTTGGAAACAATAAGTACTCCAAGGAAAATAAATAAATGCATCGATGCAGAAAATGCAATTTTAAAAGATAATATATTGCTATCGTATATTTATATTTATAAGTTTGAATTTTAAATGAAATCGAAGCAGAGCATTTTTTATTTCATATATTTAAATTAAAAAAATAATCTCGTCATATTTTTTGCATATCTCTTAAAACAATTTATATCAAAAGTTTTTTTCAAACGATTCAAACACACCAAAACAATATTTAACATGGGATTCAAAAGTTGATGCAAAGAACCTTTCATAACCCTGCAGTTGTACTTTAAGTGTACTTTAATTGTTTTAACAGCAATTCTTTTAAATCTTGCCCAAATAAGGTTCAACCATTTTTTTTGCATATAAATGATAATAGAATACTTAAAAACAATTTTTATCTGCCTAAAATATTAAAACTAAAGTTTCCAATGAGCCCTCACGAAAATCTATATTTTTCTTTTTATCTGTCTAAAATATCAACACAAATGGATCTAAAGTCTCCAATGAACCCTTACAAAAACATTGCTTCTCCTCTCTTGCTCTTTTTAATATACCTTTATTTAATAAAGTTTATAATTGATATAAAAGTCCGGCAACAAAAATCAGCAATATATATATACCTATATATAAATTGATATCAAGCGCTTAAATTAAATTATGTGATGTAAACAATACACTAAAGACAACATTGTAACGTCCCATTGTTTTGGCCATCAAGTGTCCGAAAAATATATGATAGATGATATTAGGTTTGTTTGTTTAGCTCCTAGATTGGACCCACTTCACGGGAACTTAATGCGGTATCAGCCGGTAGATGATATTAGGTATTGTTTATATGTATTTTGTATGAGATTCAAACAAATCATAAACAAGCAATGTAAAGCTTTTAAAGTTGTAGTCTTGAACCTTTTGGAACACAAACATAAATCACAAATTATAACAGAATACCCAGTCAGTTGTAACTATCAACCCTCAGAGTACCCGTAACATTGTCGTATCAAGAAGGAAGGAAATGCCAGAGAATGGTAAAGATTAAATTATTCCCCACAATAATATACAAGTTTTTTTCCAATAGTCTAACAATACCAAATTAATAAAAAATCAACCACTTATTTATTTGTTTTTAATCACATATATTTTTTAATTTTGAAATAAGTTAAATTGTAACAATAGACATACAAGCCCACTATTTCAGAATCTAAAGAGACTGTATAGGAGATACTTTTTGAAAGAAACACAAAGCAAATATCTCCAGATAGTAATGACTTCATTCTCGAGTTACCACCAAGTGCCAGCATGTGTAAAGAAACAGTTGATGTTATATTAAACATACGCAGCTTTTAGATAAGAGGCACATAACAAACCGATCAACTGATAACGAGGCTTTACAAAAACTAACAGGCTTTTCACTAAGCAAAAAAATGAGAATCAATTTTTAATTCTTAAAAAATGAAAACAAAAATTTTACAACAAAAAAATAAAACTTTGAATACGTATCTATTCTTGAAATTTATCAATCCTTTTATATATTTTGGATGAAATAAAACCAAATTATTAATTTACTTTTTAAAGATTAATATATAAAGTTACAACCCTTCAAAAAGTTAGCTTGCAACAATACTTACAAACAAACAAAGTGTACATATTCTAAATATGTTTAGTCATATAATAGTTTAAGACGGATTGCAAGGCTCGTAAAAACTATTTGTACGCAAAATAAAAACATATATGTTTTATATTATCTCCTGAAGATAAATATGTATTTTAAAAGTAGAAATAGTTCACTTTACATACATAAGTGGATATTTTTAGTAAGTAAGGTATATTATACTTGAAGGGAGAAAAAACTTTGTAGAAAAATATGCCTTAACTTTAAGAAATATATTTTATTATTAGTTTGAAATATTTTCATCAACACACACATATATATATAACTCGAAATAAGACTCACCTGTATATATAATGTTGATTGAAAAATCTCAATCTACAGTTATTATATATATATATATATATATATATAATTCGAAATAAGAATCACCTGTATTTATAATTTTATTGAAAAATTTCAATCTACAATTGTTAAAAAAAAAATCCTAGTAGTTATCAACTTTGTCGCATCAAATATTCTTATCTGTCTAGAGTACATAGCAAAAGCAACTTCCACATGCGGTTGACGTATCCAACCACTACTAAGTGGTATAGCTATCATTAATATATATGGTACATCATTGGATGTTTATTTCCATTTTGAAGTTCCTGTCATACTCACACACAAAAAAGAGAAAAAAAGGAAAGAAGAGGAGAAGAGTGGCAAGGGGCTCCCTCTAGCGGAGATTAAATGCAGTACAACCATTTAGAAGAAAATAACAGAGAGAGAGAGAGAGAAAGACCTACATTATGTGTATGGTTATATGTGTACATATTGTATATAAAAAGAGTAAAGAAAAAAGAGAAAGGCACGTAAGGCCGGTGTGGAGAAGAGAAGAAGAAGACGAGGAACAAAAAGCCCTACAGAGGGGGGAGGAGGCTTACCAAACTTTGCCAACACGCCAAAGTGAAAGGTTGCTGCTGCTACTGCTGTCATCCACACACAACCATATATATGTATATTTTAGTCAACTATTTTTTGCTGTAGTAGTAGATATAGTAGTAAGCTAAGCTACTACAATGAACCAAAATACACAGTGTTTTCTACTTAACATCAGTCATCACTAATCAAAATAATAATAAACACAATTGTTTGTGATTGAGGTGACAGAGTTCTAGTGCACTTAATTTTATGTTCACATTGTTGACGTTACTATCGTGTGTGCTGTAGTGTGTTCGCCAAGGAGATGATCCGAGAGTGTCCTTTGTGATTCCTCCAAGACCCCAACTCTTTATATATATTTGTCATCTTCGACCAAGATATACAACGAAAGAAACGAAATATAAAGCTAAACAAGGCTCAAACCTTTAGTACATATAGTCCTCGTATCCTTGACGGATTTGCCTCTCTACATTTATATCTGGACGCGTTTTCATCTATAAGGCCTGCGATGTAATTAAGAAGTAAACACAATTATATAAAAGGTTTTTGGGATACATTGATCGATAAGAGCTAATTTAAGAAATTAATTGGAGCTTTTATAGGGCATTTATATTTAACGTTTGTCTTTTTAAATTATATATATATTATATATCAGGTCTAATAAATTGATTAAGTAGTGTATGTATATGTTCCTTTTATTTACTCAGTTAATACTTGATAAATCTCTTATTTACACAAGCTTTATTGAATTTACTCTTTATTTAATATTATTTTTTCAAATGAAAAATATGTCAGTCGTTGCAAATCAAAATTAAAGAAAAAATTAAACCCGTCAGTATTTTTCGATTGTAGTATTTAAAAAAGTGTTTTGTGTATTTGTGTTGAAAACTTCAATTTTAATTTTTATTTGTACCAAAAGTTTAGTTTTCTTGTAATATGTTTTTCACATATAATGTTCAGTCAAAATTTCTATTTCCGTCAAAAAATAGTTCTTATAACATAAATGTTTTTTCTTTACTTTTTCTTGTTTTAGTACTGTCCGGAGTTTTTAATTCAGTATATGCCTGTTGAATATCTTATCAACATTGTTGAATCACCTCTATTTCATGGTCAAATATACTTTACGATGTAAATGATGAAAATATGGTAATGTGATGTTAAAGTACCAATAACTTTATTTCACTGCATTTTGAAAGATCCACAATTCTGATTCTTATAATTTGAGTATCCTCGATTGTAAAATCTATACATTGCTCTAATGAGGGTAAATATTTCCAAAGAACGTAACTTTCTATGGTTCTCTCTTCATTTTATGTAAGTTTTGATATGGTTTATTCCTGCAAATTTTTAAAATAAGTCATAAAATCACATGATAAGCACGAAACTCTTACCAAAACAATAAAATCAAAGTATAATATCTTAAGACATGTTTTGATTTTTTAATATATAGTAAAACTTTTAGAAAAAAATAATTCGATATGACGTTATTTATCATATAGTTATGTAATATACTTTAACATACATATCTATTTATATATATTTCAGCCACTGTTATAGAAAAAATATATTTGAACAAAAAAAGCCCAACAATATATATAACAATGAAATTGCTAAAAATGCTAGTCAAGAATTTACATCTAACTTCAAATTAAGATTCAACACATTCATAATACCATTGGTTTCTGTTCAACTTTTGAAATTGGTTCCTGGCTAAGGCAGCATATTTACATATCAAACATCCATGCACATTATTTATATTCGATGAACAAACAATAAAACCATTCGTAATTTAATTCAATGAAACTTTTGGCTAAAACGCAACCTTTTGACCAAATAATAACTTTCAGATCTAATTAGGCAAAGAACTACATACCTTAAAAAGACTTTATAAAGATCATAGGTTCGATCATAGACTTTATAAACGTATTTTTTTAGTTATATTGATATAATTACTGGATTTGAATATGAGAAATATAGAAAACATTTATTCGACATGACTCATACAAGTTAAAAATAAAACTAATATATACAACATATATCATTCATATGCAATATAACTTTTTTTTGGCGTATATGGTTCGACAGAATTTCATCCAACAGGATATAAATAAGCATTATAGTGTTAAAATGAGTCTAGGATTTTATCAATGAGGTTAACCAAACTTGACCTTCCCTTCTCGGGAGTCGAACCTGGTCCCTTAACATTGAGAGTTGAAGACGCTTTAACGTAGATGGCTATCGCAGTCCTTTATTTAACAAAAGACCTGTTGGAGGAGCCATTCTTTCAACAGGGATGTAAATAGAAAGACGGAAAAAATGTTTATACGTGGACGAAAATAAATAAATATATATATAGATATATATATATGTCAGCCATAAATAAACTGGTGATGAAGCAAAAGCTAATGTTCATATGTTCTCCAATATTAAATCGTATTAAAACATTAAAAACACAGTCTTTATTGAATATAAATTATGCATCACATAATGTAAAATAATTATAAAAAAGGATATTTGTGTTTAAAGAAACATGCGTACACATTTTAGAGCATTTAATTTCCTTCTTTTAGACCTTAAATATCTTAAAATATTTAACATTCTCGAAATATAGATATAAATACAAAGTATATAAATACAAAAAAATCATAAGAAATAACAAATCTTTAAAATATATAAAATTCTTAAATGTAATATAAAATATATAATATAAGTCTATAATTGTACGTTTTTGTGTTCTTGTATTTTAAGGATTTTAACCACGTGGCAATGTTAGAATCCTTAAAAAGTGAAAATACGTTATAATTTTTGTGTGTAGAGTTGTGCGAAAAAGTAGTTTTTTAGCCTGAATCTGTTAAGTATGTGTACTATTTGTTATTGATATAACTTCAAGTACTCGATATTTTTTCTTCTCGTAAAGTGACTTTTGACATAATCATTTTCATTGCATTAGTTAATTTTTTCAATCACTGATTAATATCTGATATATACAAACAAAAACAGAAATGACATAGAAATATATACAAGCCGGAGTAGTTACATAAAAAGACTGATACAGTAAAAGCTGTATTAGTGCAAGGAATACCAGAAACTACATGGAAGGGTGACTTTTTTCGCACGCCGGGAAATCAATACAAAAGCAGGACATATAAATTCCACATATGTTTTTTATAAGTTAATGAATATATTATATTTGTTTCTGTTAAAGTGCTTTATATTCTTAATTAGATTTGAAATATAGTATATAAAACTTCAACTTATCTGAGCCAATTTACACTAATTGAAATCAACTTCGAGAATATAATTGGTTTTGATATACACTACGTTTCACTTAAAAATAAATAAATACTGAAAAGGAAATACCTACTTAGGCAAAGAGTCACCTTTCCATGTAGTTTCTAGTAATCCTTGATTAGTGTCACCACTTGCACCATAGCAACCACTTGCTGCTGGTTGACATCCTAATTTACTCTGTAGGAGAATAAGTAACCATATATATATATTCTCTATTTAGCGGCCACCTGCTCTAGAGACCACTTTGAGTTCCCTTGAGTTACCACTATAGACTGTTTGGGACTACATTTCAATTCACAATTAATAAAAACATCTAACTAGCAATATTTCACTAGTAACATATTATTTTTTGCTTTTCTCTGTATAGATTGTATTTAGTTCTTTTGACTTTTTGTTTATAGTTATATTATTTTGCTCTAGTAATGGAAAAGATGTATAACAAAAATAGTGTTCTAAAAAAATATAGTCTACAATTTTTCAATTCGATAAAATATAAATATGATAATTTGTATTAAAATTCAATGAAAAAATAAAAGTTAATATTAATAAAAATTGTAGCGTTTTTTAGATACAAACTTTGTTTCAACCGCAAGACGCACAATATAAAAATAATTTAATGTAAATACTTTAAGGCTGAACCTTTTTTTGTGAAGCAAAACTACAAATGTTTTCAAATAAATTACATTGCTACAAAAGAACCAATAGCGTTTTTTACACAACACAAAAAGAAACTTGAACCACGTATGATTTTACCTTGTGGATACGACCGTTATATGTTTTTACCTTTTTTAATTGTCTTTTTCCAATATAATCAAATACTTAACTACAGAAAATCATGGAGAGATTGATAATTGTAACGGGGTTTTTTGAAGTACACATTTTAAGCATAAATATCAATTATTATTCATCATTAGTAAATACATAAAATAAAACATTTACAAAATCATAGCTTTTCAATTATGTCAATATCATCAAATATCTAAGAACCAAAAAATAATAAATGTTTATTGCCCTGAATAGTTCTACTCTGTTTTTATAGTTTTAGTGTATTTTATTTTTACACGGTATAAAGTTTTCACAGTTTACCAAATAAAGTGTTTTTAATCGGGGAAAAAGAAATTGATTGATATAACTTTATTGTTGAAGTAAGTAAGACAATACTTTTTTTTCAAACCAATTCGTTTATAATGTACATAAATAAAAATGATATATTTACATAAAACCCAAAGCAAATGTGTTATAAGACATTAATAAGCATTACAGTTTAAAAAATTGCTCTTGGGAGGAACAAAAACAATAAAATATTATGTAAAATAAAATAAATACTTTTTTATTAATCATTTATACAAAAAAAAAAATACAACATCAGAAGTTTTCCCGATTATGTTAATTATGATAAAATGACAGCTTATACAATCATAATGACCTCTTTCTCTATTATCCTTTACACCCTTGTTTTGTTGTCTATACAATACAAGCAAACAAGAAAAAAAATACACACCCAACCATCCCCTCCACTTGATTGCTGTATCCTTTTTGTGCCTTATCTGCATGACTGAATATAAATTAACGCCTTTAATATCGGGCTCATTTTGTTATGAGGATAACCATCCAAAAATGACTTGCATTCGATATTCAGCCCCTTGAGCTTATTTATTATGTGTGTGTGTGTGTTACATTCATAAACACAAGGATTATGAGGGAATTCGGTGTATTCAAGGAAAAATTAGTTTCTCCTTTCGATAATGAAAAATGCCTATTTTAGTTTGCATTGTTATACGGATATTAGTTATCAAACAAAAAAATATTTTGGGTCGAACAAATATTATTTTTAATATAATATTTTTTTGCCGATTTGATTCGTAAAAATTGAATTATAAATATATATATACATATACCTATATAAGCGTAGGGAGATGTTTGGTTTGGGGGGGGGGGGGCAGCTTTCAATTTGCCCAATTTTTAAGAAGAACTGTTAAATCTGTGAAAAAATAATCGAATGAAGAAAGCTATGTAGATTTATATTTTCTTTATAGTAATTACATACCATTCATTATTTTATTTAATTTGATTATAATTCAAAATCCAGTTGCTTTCATAATTTATTATTTTTTTCTTCAACTTAATATCCGAATACCTCAACCAATTTGCCCGAATTTGAGAACTCACCCGAATGTATCTCCTACGCCTATATATATATATATATATATCGATATATCACTATAAAATTATAGTTAGTCCATCAAATCTCCGGTTTGTCAATGAAGTCGATTAAAATTAGCCCTACTCCTCTCGGTTTTCGAACCTGCGTCTTGAGCACGTTTCCTCGGCATATGAAATCAGTTATTTCTTATATGCGAATAATATTATGATTTTGTCTGGCTACTTTATTCTATGTCTCGGGAGGCATCGAATCTGCACTCTAAACGCTTTCATGAAGCTAACGCGAGTAATATTGTTTTGTTAATTACGGCACTACTAAGTATGATTTTATATCATGATATGTTGTGTTGAAAGCAATTGCTATAAAAAATAAACTTTTATTTGTCCAACATTTAAGTGGTAAATAAATTACTTAAAAAAATGTACGATATGTTAAGTTAGTTTGGTATATACATTTGACTGCTAATAAGGTACTCGTATAAAGAATTAAACATTGAAATCGTATATTCGTCTTCTTTGCCATAACAATCTCTTGATGGCTTATCATACTTTATATTTCAAAATGTTCAGCGAAGAACTAAAAAAATATGAAAACAAAAAGAAAGAATGTCAAAGACGTACAAAAATATGGAATTTGACATATTTACTGCATTAGAAACGTTAAAGCATACAATGGATTCTGATCACATCGATTTATTACTTATATATTATTTTATTCATCATCTTAAACATAATTTGTAATTTTATTTAGACTCCTCGGGATCGTTAAAAATATGATCATTTTCTCATACCTGCGTTGAAAGCACCTTAATATAGTTCACTTAGAAATTCTTTATACTATTATAACCTCAAATGGCATCAATTTCCAATTATTTTATACTTTATTTTTTCTTCTGGCTGGAATCTTGTTATTCCTTTTTTTCACTGACCGCAGTAAATAATTTAATAGCTAAAATTCATTTTTGTCAGAGCATTAAATAATAAGGTTAGTAATCTCTTTGATTATGCATTATATTACAATAATATAGAGTATAAAAATGGAGGATATACGCCAATCCATTGTCACTAATAAAGTTATTTAGTGGCACAGGTAACATTGAAAATAGTATACTTGATTTTATTTTCATATAGAAAACTGGTGAAGTCGATGACTTTTGAGCCCACAGCATCATATATGTTATATACTGTCTATATTGGTAATCTACATACAAATCAAGCCACACACATAAGCATTCTAAGTTATCTATAACACATTACTTACTATAGACAACAGGTACTCAACTTTTATTGCTTAGGATATGTAGCTGTATATATAAATAAATATTCAAGGATTTTACAATGACTCAACGTCAATATATATATATATATATATATATATAGGCTATGATAATCATAATTATCCATATCTTTATTAAACTAACGGACGGTAAAAATATTATTTACTGTATTTATAAATCCCTCTTGAAAATAGTACAACTTTTATAAACTTAACGATTGCATATATTTCAAATAAATATATTAATTAACTGACAATATTAAGGATTTTTACTATAATGTATAATAAAAATAATAGCGATTATTTTAACATGTAATTGTCAAATGTGTTAGACTTGTCTAACAAACGTTTTATATAACCTATAATTGTTATCAGTTATATATATGTAATTGTATTAATTTCAAAAATATCCATAACGATGCCTTCATGTTAATTGCCAACTAATACATTTTTTGATTTGGCTACTATTTTTTCCATTTAGTCATTTTTATCAGTATATTGTTTTCTATAAAGATTGAAGAATTGCTTTATTTAGTTAATGTAAAAAGGAAAAATGAAAACATCTAATCTAAAGATAATAAGCATGAAATGAATCGGAGGCACTTAGAGTCTTCAATAATGTTATTTGTATCCATAAGTACATATTATTAAAGTGAAGCCTTATATCTTAATACTAACCGAGGTATATTGAAATACATGCCGATTATTTTTTTGAAGTCACACCGAAATTGAGAAGAAAATAATGAGTTTATAATAATTACAGCTCTATATATTTTATATTTTAATCAAAAATATATTTACCTCCGCCGAGGAGTATTGTTTTCACTGGCGTTTGTTGGTTGTTATTTGTTGGTTTGTCAAGATAACTCAAAAAGTACTGAACGGATCGAATGAAACTTTGTGAGTTGTTAGAAGTGCCAAAGGAAGGGATTAAATTTTATCTCTGAGTGCAGAATTAAGGCGCCAAATGAGCTAAATACTACTAATTTTCAAGTAGCCTACTCTGAGATGTCGCTGTGCTGTGAAATTGGGTGCCGGGAGCGTGTTCCTCTCGGAATTTCCGTCTAGGAACCCTCCCGTCTCTCTACGCCCCCAGTCGTGAAATCCGCCTCGGAAGGCTCATGACGCGGAGGTTTGCACTCTGAGTGTATATATGCCTCTAGTATAATATATTTTTATGGCGTGAAAACAATAATAAGAATACTATTTCATTATTATGTGTGTATATATATATATATATATATATATATATAATATATATATATAGATATATATATATATATATATATATATATATATATATATATATATTCTTTAAACTTGAATCCAACAGCTTAATATCATTACTCAAGCTCTTTTCTTTCAAACAATAACGCTCTAGAAATATTCCTGTGTGGTATCCTTTATTATTCATCTGATAAAAACACCTACAATATTTATACTAGCTCGTATATCAATGTTAAATATTTTTTATGTATCTTTTCCATGTAATATCTATAAATTAAAAGTTACACTTAATAAATAAGAAAATGCATTTTCCCTTAGAAGTATGAAGTAATAATTCTTATGATTAAATGAACATACTGAAAAAATTAAGGCTCTGCAGGCAATGAATTATCCCAAAAACCTTTTTGTGTATGGAATTTGTAATTATCTAAGCCCCGCGTTTTCATAGATGGATTTTGGCTAAGAGAGGTTTCTCCCTTTTTGCCCTGTGTGACGTGACCTTCGTGCCAAGTTGAATTGATTAAATATCAGGATGTGAAAGGAGTGTTTCATATTCTCCTTAAAACATTGATCCAGGCAAGTCAGAGGTCCGATCCGAACTATTGTGGTGTCGGTAGTAATAGTGTTAATGCATCCGGGACTCGCTCTGAACAGAAGAAAGTCCGTGAAGACTCTGGAGGACCTTCATCCTTTTTCTCGGCTGCGGCCTTTGTAAGCTCTGCGAGTGGAAATCTTGCCAATAAGTTCAACGTAAGTAATAATGCTAATTTGCTGACTATCAATATTTTTAATTAATCATATTAAATACACAATAAATTTGTAAAACACAAATAGTGATGCAACAGTTTTTTAGAAGCAGGCTCAAGTTCTAATTATTCAAATGCAGGTTTGTTTTCAGGAAAAGGAATATCTTTTTAAAGACAATCTAATTAATATGAAAACCGATATTAGATTTGGGTTTCATATTTATATGATATAAAGTGTACTTTTTCATTTCCGTTTTGATGTAATAAGAACCATTTTCATTCAAAATAATATTCATCAGTTCAACCAAGTAAATAATAAATATCAAAATAGAATACTGACCACTTTCTAACGTCATATATGTTTGAATTTATTTACTAAATGATCTTTCAGAGCCTGCAAAATATTCCGGGAAAAACTCATAGTGAAGTATTTATTCTGGTATTTACATTGAACAATTTAAGTTTTTCAAAAGAATTATAAGAAGCATAATTTTTTCTTATAAAAAGTGAAAAAGTTATATTTCTTTTTGTTCCCTGATCACAAATTAACCAAATAAAAAATGGAGTTATTTCGAAAAAAGGTTTTAGTAAAATCAAAAAGACTTACAACTTTGTGACGGAATCCAATAAATGTTATTTTGGTAGTTATATTAATAACACCAATTTATATATTTTAATAATCTTTAATTGTCTCAAGGAATATTTATATTTATATGTATATTGCTGCAGATGGTGTAAGAAGAAGTTATTTGGGTCGTAAAAATAAATATTTTGCATGAAATATATTTCCGTGACATGTTTCAACCATGCCACTAGAAAAAATCATGGGTTTATCTTTGCAAAAAAAATAAGAAACTGTTAAGTTCAGCTAGAAAAAGTATAGTTTTAACCATGCTACATATATGTATATATCTTTGTATTGCTTTTGAAGACATTTCTTTTTTGTTGTTGCATAAAGTGAATTAGAGATATACAAATGGGGGATTTAAAGTACCAATAGCTTCCCCATACTTTTTTCTTTAAAAAACGTTAAGCGATTCATAAGTCAATAGGTGTTGCCCTTTCTAAATTTTTAAGTATAAATTAAGAACTAATAAAGTCCTCCTACCCTATAATGTGTCCATAATAGCGGATATATCTTAAATATGTCATAGTTGTAGTGTTTTAAAAAATACATGATATTGTTGTTCTTTTGTATAAACATGAGTGTAAATTTTTATGAATATAATGCATTTTTGTATAATTGTGAGTTCAAAATTTGCATTTTCTTAATTAAGTTGTACAAATAAATGGTTGTTCTCACAATTATTTTTGAAAAACTTGAAATAAAGGAACAGCAGGACATAAAATAAATATAATGGCATATAAAACATTTGTTGTCATTTGTTGACACAAAAAAAGATTGCAAAGTTTTACGCATAGCCATTTTTTAAATAACAACGTCTTCTATTATTGCTATGACCCCTGGAATAGAAAATAAGCTTTTTCTCTTCAATTAAATTAAATAAAAGAACCCTCATTTAAAAGTCTGTAATCAGCAATATTTTTATAAGATTTTTGCAAAAAACAACGAGAAGATGTTTATATATCAGCAACTATGGGCGCCAAAATTCGCCCTTACAAATAGTTTTTAAAATGTATTATTTTTATTCTTCCATAAAAGCTATACACAGAGGAATGTTCTGTTTAGAAATAATGTATGCCTTATTTTTAAATTAGAGGAAAAAATATTCAAATTTCGATTTTCGAAACGACCCAGACGACAAATCATTCCAGGGGCTGATATAAAAATACTTTTCTTTTGACTTTTGAAGCCTTGAAAAAACAAATGGTTTTTAATGAAAAAATGAAAATTGAAATGGGCCAATCCCTTTATATTAACATATTTAGTATGTATTGTTTAATAGTTGTATTATCACAAATGTTATTATGGTCTACTTGGACATTTTTCGCTTATCCTATTAGTATTGGTTCATGAAAAAGTATAAAGCACAGCCAACAAACCATTACAAAAGTTATCAAATCTTAAAAGAAGGAAGCCCGTCAGATCAATTAATTTGAAAGATCACAAGTTTTTCTCTCGAACATATGTTATATTATTTGTTTTATTTCTTAAATACTCATAAAAAGACACATATTCAAAATATCATTTGTATAAAAACAAATGAACTTATGTGTATAAACATAGGACTTGCGTCGTTCTCGGATACAATGGCAGCAGTGTCACTTCGGTGAAGTAAAAAAGAAGAAAATATACAAAATATTTATACTTAATAATAAAAGTATTCAAATATAATAACCTCATTCTTTCACTCACTGAGTTGAGAAGAGATTATGAGTTTGATCCATGATTTAATACATGAATAACTCATTGGATAAAATTCTTCTCTTTCTCATGATAACTCATGCACGAAGTGAGAGAAGATGGTTCACATGAGTTAGGCCGACAAATGAAAAAACGAATAACTCCTTACTTAAACAAAAGTTCCCTTCCTTATCTCGTATCTGGTGTATCGTATATCCACCTAAATTATTTGTTGTTTTTCTTTATTTATCATTCATACCACAATTATACAGTACATATTCAACTCCTCCTCCGAAAGGACATCCAATTATAAAATGCAAATAATTTTGTTCGCCTTTCATTTGCATAGTTAAATTTTTTATGTTTTCTAAATAAAGTTTATGTCTGTGACGAAAGGATTAAATTATCTCTGATCAACGTCAGTTACTTCCTGGCCACCATGGGACGAATATCTTCGCCCATACCGTCCGGCACACTCGTTGAAAAATATCATGACTAACTAACTTTATCCCTAAATTGTTTTGTTCACTTCAACAGGGATCCTATCACCTAAAATGGACTAAAAGATGATATCAACAGATTTTTTACTTGGCCCTTTGGGCATATATATTTCGACGAATTAAACCAAAGATATTCAAAAAGGTTTGTACAGACACGTAGTGAATAAATGATAAATAAATAACAATTATTTAATCGAAACAAATATAAGAAAACATGCAAATAATTTGGAAATAATCATATTAATAAAGGCATTTCAATAAAAATCATATATGTAATACAAATTTTGACTACAAAGAAGCAATTCGAATGATAAAAGAAAGATCTTCGTTTTTAACTGTTCGCATTTTGTGTAAAATGTTTTGGACTTTGATTATGACAGCGTCACATTTGGCATTCCTTGTGAACGCCAGAAAATCTTCCTCAGAAGTTTTGATCTTGAAAGGGCCTTCTACTGAGATTTGGAGGGCTTGGTAAGTCTCTGTTAATGCAGGGCAGTTCCAAAGGAGATGATCTGTGGTTTCTGGGTGTATTTTACAGAATAAACAGTTCTTTTAATGGTCTTTAAAAAACGTGTTTGTCACTTCCAGTGAACCGGTCAAAAGTCGATACTTGAACCATTTTTCTGAGGGTATAAAAAATATATTATTCACAGCAGTGACATAGTCACTTATACTTCTTTGTATCCCACGTCTCTTTAAGTGGGTTTCAAAGGTACTATTGTTGAGACTGTGGAAGCATAGAGAAAAATCTTTGTGGATAAAATAGAGATCTTCATCCTGAAGGGTAAAAATGGACGATTAATTCTAGAAGGCGCTTAACTTCAGTGATCGGACGAGAACTGGTGCTTTCAACATGATATTGCCGTTATCAAGAGATCATTAATAAAGATTGACAATCATAGATTCCTTAGCGTTCGAACAAGTGTAAAAGACAACTTTCTTATCTATGGTCCCCCTTAAGCACTGTGGCACTTTGTCAAAAACACTGCCACATGATACCCTCCCCCTCCCTCCCCTTCCAGACTCATTTCATATATGCGATTAGAAATCATTCATATTGTACTACCTAACTACCTACCATAAATAAAAGACGTCTTACAATATTAAATTTATCTCCTCTTTTTGCTTTCAATATTTATCTGATACCAAGAAAAAGTAATAAATTATTCAACATTCCAACAATTTTTTTCTTCTCTCTAAGTACTCTGCACCTAAGGCAATGAAACATGCATTTTTAATATATTATTATAATATGGGCCTACGTCTTATGAACAAGTTGAAGTAAAAAAATTATATATATATTACTTTTCTCCTACTATATTTCATTCCAATCAATGATCAACCAATGGTTTTAATCAATGACGGCGGAGGTTTGCACTCTCTGAGTGTATATATGCCTCTAGTTTTATATATTTTTTTAATTGTATTAAAAAGTCTAATTATTTTTAAAAATAATTCCAACTAGAGGCCTATTGTAAAGATGGACAGGATCTATGGACACTCCAGGAAAAAGTCGAAGGAACGAATCCATTTCATGAGGCCTCTTGGAGGAAACGTAAAAGGGACTCTATTGCAGCCTTAATTACTAAAATTCGACTGACATAAATTTTTTGTACACTCAGAGAGTGCAAACCTCATCCGTCACGGGGTCCTTATGAGCCTTCCGAGGCGGATGATTCACGACTGGGGTGGCGTAGAGGGACGGGGGAGGGTTCCCCTCGACGGAAATTCCGAGAGGAAGACGCTCCCGGTACCCAATTTCACAGCACAGCGATATCTATTGCCTGAGTAGGCTAACTTGAAATATTTAGTAGTATTTAGCTCATTTTGCATCTTAATTCTGCATTCAGAGATGCCAAAATTTAATCACTTGTTTCTTTTGGCATTTCCAACAACTCCTCAAAGTTTCATCCGAATCTGTTCCGTACTTTTTGAGTTATACTGCTGACAAACAAACCAACAAACTAACAAACCAACGTCAGTGAAAACAATACCTCCTTCGGCAGAGGTAATTACAATGTCTTCATATAGGAATTAAAAGGAAATAACAATAAAAAATAAGCACTAGTTTATATTCATCTCCGTATTAACAACGAGTAAAAGACCAAATAAAATAACACAGGTTAAACCAAATCAATTATTTATGAATCATTTGGGCAGTCTGATATTTTTGGCATAAGTAGTTTCTGTTTATTTTGTCATTTAAAATTGAAAATATCAAAAAGTCATTAACTTCAGAGAAAGATATATATTTTTGTTTCATCATAGTTGACGATAGACAATTTCTGTTTTCACCTTTTCATGAAGGATCGGATTGATAAGCATTTCACAAAACAGCAGATTTTTTAAACGCAAAAAGATAGCATGACACACTTAGAGAAGTTTGTCATGTTATTATACCTTTGGCTCAATAGTAGTAATCCACATATAAGTTTTAAAAGATGCGGGTCGTTTGAAATAACTTTTTACTCAAAGGTCTTTCAGGCGTTCATATTATTTTATTATATGCCTATTGTTTGTAGCAGTAAACCTCTTTGGGTAATTTGAATAATAAAATAAAGTCAGTCGACAAAGACTAAAGTATGCCTTCACCATAGAGAACATAGAGTGCCTCAGTCACGATACTCTCTTAAGTCTTTTTCTGTCGCTGTACTTTACCCAAGAATTAGAAACTAACTAATACTCTAAGAGAGTGCGATAGCCGTGTGTGTTCAGGCGTGTTCAACTCTCAATATTAGGGGCACAGGTTCAAATCCCGAGAGGGTATGGTAATTTTTTGTGTACCTCATTGGTAAGAACCCAGGTTCAACAGACTAGTTATACGATATATATTGCTTATTTATATCCAGTCGGATGCAATTTTGTCGAACCAAATAGGCAAAAAAATACTTTCTAATGTTTATATGGTCTTTACTAAAGACAATAAGTCAAAAATATAATATATAAATTGCCAACTGGAAGAATTTACTTTTTCTTATTTCAATGACTTTATTTCTACAGCACCCAGCTTAACTTTATTAACTAATGATAGTTAAATTGGGACAACAAAAAAAAAAGATTTATAAAGAATATTTAAATATCAATATGGAAATGAGTAAATAGTCGCATAATATAATGTTTAAAGAAAATACTTATATCAATAAAAATAGTATTTGTCACTAAAACAATGAAAAAAGGATTATTTCAATCCGAGCCCGGTAACAAAAACTATAAACAGTATATTTCTGTATTTGATCTTTTGAGTCTCAACATTTAGAAATGGAGAATAAATAAAGTTTATCCTATAAAATAACATTAATTTTAATACATATTAAGTTTTAAAATAACAGTCATTTTAAAAATACTCTGCTTTTGAGGTCAAAATTCCTAATTTGGGAGCGTCAACTTGAAAATGGGCTGGAGACCTCATTAAATTTTATCCAAACAGTTGAAAATTATATTGGAACGACATCAGAAGGATTTTAAGAATGCAGCGCCGTTTTGTATTGAATAGAAATTAACTTCATTAATTGTTGTTTATATATATATAGTTTTTTATCTAGACAGTAATTTTGAACTATAATGTTTATTGATGTTTTTATTATGTCACTGTCCAGATTTATTTTTATTTATTATGTTTTTAGTGTACTTTTTTACACTGTGTTCCTCGTTGCAGTAAAAGAATACAATTATTTTAACTATAAAAATAGTGTTTCAGTCTTTGGTGTACCCACCAAATAAACTTATTTTTATTATAATATTTATTTATGTGTTTTCTCACGTATTTTCTTAGGTTTTTATGAATTTACTTCCTTGTACATATTTAAAATTTGAACTGTTGAATAAAAAATTAAAAAATATTTTTTGGATAAATAAATTATAAAATTTAACAAATCAGCTCCTGAGCATACGATGATGTTCGACCTACTTATTAGAAAACTATATATAATGTTCATGTATTAATAAAATTATTGATTGCATGAGGGGAAATGCATTAGTAGGGCAGTTTTATAAAGATTTATAAAGAGCTTAAGGGGTGGCAGGAGGTAACATATTTGTCAATATTTTGAATGCATAAAAATAATTTTATGACCCATTTTTCAATCTCAAATTATGATTAACAACTCTTTGTTTTGAAGCATATAATTTTTATATTTCAAACGAAAAAATGGATATGGTAGAGTTCATAAGTTTGAATCAAAAGTATTAACAAACTGTACGTATTGTAGCTATAACTCCAGTTGAAGTTTTTTTTTACCAATCTTTATTTCAATTAAATGATTATGTATTAAAATACATAAATAGACATTATAGTATAAAATTCCAATCAAATATTAACTTAGTTATACAAATATAAAATGGCATAAATAACTTGTACTTAATATATAATGCACAACAATAAAATAAGTATTTTCAAAACACATTTGTAAGATTTTATATATTTTTTCATTATTTTTAAAAGATGCTTTAACTTAGTTGGAAGTACTTTATTTCTTTCGCAGCAACGCACCAAGAGATTTCCAGAAGCTACGGTATCCGTAGCGAAAGCCTCCGCTGAGAGCATTATGGTTCTAAGTTTCCCTGAGTATTCATTTGTGGTCAACCTCTTAGCAATAAGTGCTTTAGCATTTATGATTTTATAAGCAGTCGCTTTAGAAGCATCTAATCGCTTTTTTGGAAAACCAAACGATAAAACAGTTGTTCAATCTCTTAATATTTTGAACTAGAAAGTTCTTTAAAATGGACACCACATAACAATCAGCAACGGCATGTAACGCGTGGGCATATAATTTGCCACAGTCCTTGCAATGATTTTTAAATATGAAGTAATTAGAAGAAATCTATAATTTGGTCGTAAATTTCCCTCATCGTGAATCCCCAACACCTAATTATTTTCCTCCAATCATCGGGAAGTTCCAGCAATTCCATGTAAAAGTTTACTAAGTTGCTGACATCTTCTTTGAGACTAAGAGTCATCATCTTGAGATGCCAGGGACATGGCATCCTTTGCATTTTAGCAGCTCTTTGAAGAGGGTATTTGAATCTTCCATCTTTATAAAATTTGCAGTTCGCTGTGGAATTCAAATACAAAGTGCCATGAGCCAATGCTAAAGCCTCGAGTAAAGGTGGGACGCCCAGATTTCTAAAGAAGAATGGCTTGCTTGTATTCTGTTAATTATATTCACTATACGTTGCAATAAACTTCCAAATTCAACTTTGGACTACACATGTTTTTGATATAAAAATTGTTTTCTTATAAAGTATTTTTTTAACTATTTAGTTAGAAATGAAAAAATTTAGTCAACGCCAAAAAAATATTGTCTTTTTTATACTGAGGTAGATAAATTAAGTCCTATTTAGTCATCTATTAACATAACTCGGTATATTTATGATAATCATAAAATAATCAACATATTGTATTTTATTTCTCTTATTTACATATATACACGAAGTAAAAATCATACAATAACATAACAATTAGCTTATTGAGTGTCAACTTGATGCCCAAAAATTATTATTTACATGTTAAAGTATTTTTTTAAGTGAAAAAAAGTTAAAAACTATAAAGTAGTAAACTATAAACAATTTTTAGTCTTAATAATTTTTTTTAAATGTTTTTATTTTTCAAATACATTATAAATATTTAGTAACTGCCGTCGGTCTCAAAGAAAATATCTTAAATAAAGTTGCGGAAAAGTATTCTTCAATATTTTTTATGTATGGTAAAAATGTACCTACATATATATGCATATGAAAGAGTATTTTTCTTTTACTCAAAGTTACACAGGCTTTTAACTAGATATAAAAACATTTTATCAACACAAAGAAAAAAGGTTGAAATAAATAAAAAGAGATTTTCTGGATAGATAAAATATGTATGTATATTAAACAAAACCCAATATCGGTTTTACCTAGGGACTGAGTTTACATTATCCCCGCTATATGCACGATCGTGAATATATTATTTGTGTGTGTGAGAGAGACTTAAAATGGTCAGAACTGGACTAAAAACTTACATTTTTTGCCGTTTCAGAATGTCTTGAAGGAATTGGAACAGAAGAAACCTCAGCTGGATGAGCTCGTCAAAACAGCAGAAAACCTTCGTGACACACCCATCAAACAACAAATACCCACAAAAGGTATGTGCTCTAAGACATTTATATTTATTCAAAGCTGTATAATCATTTGATAATTACCTATAGGGATACTTAAATATTTCTTTACAATATCTAAATAAATAGGCGTTAAACCTCGAGTATGTGTTTATATAATATTTTGAAAAAAATATCAATAAAAAATGTAGTCTTTTTTTAATAGAATCATTCCACCATTGGTTGATAAAAAAAATAATGTAACCAAACCAAATGATGATACATTTTTTTCAAAATGTTTCTTTTTAATACATTTTAATTTTTTTCGTATAACAAAATCGTCCACATCCATTTCAAAAAGATTATTGCCATTTTTTGGTGAGTATTTAGAACAATTTGAAAATGTATATTTTTTGTAATATATTTTATTATTATCTTAAAGCACCAAATATGATAATTCAATGGAAAAATACACAGTCTTTATAACAATCAATACATTTATAAGAAAGAAAAATATATATCTAAGAATCATTTTTAAAGCATGTACTTTTTTGAAGTTTGATAATTTTCAGTATTTAAATATTTGTTGTCGTTCTTCTCCGAAATAGTAAATTTAGACTTAAATGTTTTTAACACCATTATTTTGCGTTTTTTAGAACTGAAAGTTAATTAAATAAAAATTAAGTTATTAAGGTTTTTGTTTTGGTGCTTAAAAAAATGTATAAATCAACTAATGTTTCTGCTTTCATCACCAGAAAATATGTAAATTAGAAAAAGGGGTATTTAAGCTCCTTAAACATTATTCTCTATAAAATGTGAATAATAACACATTTTAGTTATGGTTACCAATGTAATCAATTTAATTTGTTGAAGTTGAAGCTAATAATTAATTTAATTGAAGGTCTCAAAGGACACTATTAACTATAGTTTATATAAAAATGCCCTCTGATTGGCTAAAAATATGAGACTCCTAAACAGAAAATCAATAGAAAAGTAAAATATCTTTCTTACGAATGAGAAACCAAATATCCTTAATCATAAATTAGGAGTCCGCCCTGGGTGAATCACTAAAACCGAAGATAATCAAATGTATAGATACATTCTGTGTTTAATAATTGTTCAGAGAAATAAGTGAGCCTTAAGAATCGTCATGAATTTCAAAAAGGTATTTAAATTCATAGATTATTTCATAATTAAGAAGTTTTTGAAATATAACCTGTTGATAGGATAAATAATTAATTATCTGAGATATTTTGTATTTGGCATGTGTATATATTATTAACTGAAGAAAAAGGATAATATTTTCTCGTTAAAGCCATATTTATATATTAAATAGTACCTGTGTTTTGTGCCATATACCTATCTCATTTCATATATAATAATAGATCCTTTACTTGCATCTGCTGAGAAGGGAGGGGGAAATAAACTTGGATTCCATATAATTAATCTTTAAGGAGAAGGATAGGCAGTAGAGGAGATAATACAAAAAGTAAAACAGGAGCACTCCATAGACACAATAGTATTTTAAGAGAAGATATTTTTTTCTCCATAATGATTTTGTTGGACTATAAATCATCATTTAAAAGTTTCCCCCCTCCTCTTTGGTAGTTTTGTATCTCATCCTTATAGCTAGTAGTAGTAACAATAATAATAATATTTACTAACAACAACATAATCAAGGACTAATTCCTTCTTCTGCACTGACTTGCCTCTGAGAAGCCCCATAAATATATCTCCTTCCTTTGTTGGGTTAAATGCTCTACTTAAGGCAATGTGATTGGTTGAGAAAAAAAGGAAGAAAAAGGTAAATGAAGAAGAATGACTTGCATTAAAATAAATCGTCACCCATTTTACGACATACTTAGCTCTTTGTTGTATTATACTTTTTATAGGGATTAGATTACAAGCTAATACATTTGAATATAATGGGTAATGAATGTTTAAGGCTATGAATATATAAGCTGGTAATTGTGATTCCTTCATAATAGCCAGAGGTTTACTTTATGTTCCACTTTGATGATGTTCTTTTCTGAAGCGTGATTGGTGGGATGAAAGGAGCAGAAATAGTAAGAAACATTTGGCACACCGCAATGCCTTGTCATTTTACTTATGATTCATGGTAAGAACACCGATTCGAAACTATTTCATTTCTTCTCGTGAGCCTGGATCAACCAAGAGCATTTGGTCTTCCTCGATTAATTTGAGGTTAAGCATCGTATTTGTGCTATATCACATATTATTATTATTTATGAAATAAAACTGCACCTCATTCTCGAAAGAGACGTTTATTTTTGTTTTATCCTTCTTGAAGATAAAAAAGTCCTCACTCGGTTACGGTAATACTTATAAAAAAGAAAGATATTATTGTTGCTTACTGGAACATGGTACCTATATGTTAGTTTACGGGAGCTGTCATATAAAGAGTTCCCTTCCTTTCTTTTCAAAAATACGGCTTCAAACTGGAAAGTAAATTTAAAACATTACAATACAACACAGACTTTAGTAAGGCAGTTTATAAAATGTTTATATATTAAAATCCATAGCATCTTAACAGAGATCCCACATATTCCATTATATCCTAGTTACTAAATATGTCGACAAACGTCGTTTATTTGTAATGTAGGTACAAACTCACAGAATTTGTCTAAAACTTTTTAGTTTAAATATTAAAAGATACTCTAAAATATTACAGCGTTAAAACGCATAGGATAATACAGTTCCTAATGAAACTATTGCAGTGTTGCATCAATAAAATGATGGTTATATGAATATCAATAGAAGCGATTCAAGACTTACTCAATCTCTACATAATTAGATGTAAACAACCTTTATTACATAATTCTTTTCACGTAATAATTTTCATTTAAAATGTAAACACATTTATAAATTATTTACTTTCATATCATCACGTTTTATTTGTAAAAATATAATTATATAGGACAAACACTTAACAGATGAAAAGGAATTTGCTTTTCTATCTAGTTTTGACAATTAATAGAACATTTAATGCAGTACGTTTCAGTGTGACATCAATCTTTATTTCTTTAAAAATCAGTTTAGGCTACTATTGTAGCGTTGTATAAGAAATTAACAGTTGTTTATTAAAATACTACAAATTTCATTATTAAATAGTTTCAATAATTCGGTCAAGTATGTAGGCTGTTAAATATATTTATAACCTAGCCAACACTAGGTATTACCAAGTATATTTCTACACTTAGTTTTGTAGCATGTTTGATTAGTGAATGTTTAACGGTCTACTATTGTTTTTATTGTTTACATTGACTTGAAAGAAATGATTTACTAAGTTTGAACCATATGGTATACTCGAACAACACTCCATTTTAGGTTGGGAGAATAATCCCTTATGGTATAGTAAAGCAATGTCCATGTAGCCTTCATTGTAACTGAATATCCCAACCATCTATACCTGGGTTGGGCAAACTTTTTTGACTCGTGGGCCAATATGGGCTATAAAATTTGAAAAAGGGGCCAAAGCAGTACAATTGACTCTCCACTTTTTTTTCTTTGGTCTGCTCCTTTTTTACTGAAGGACTCAAATGGCAAAGAGAAAATTAAAGGAGAAAATAAAGAGTTACATAAGGCGCGGCCTAATTGTCATGTGCGCCATCTATTGGTGAAACGCAGTATTTTATGAACAAGACGTAATGCATGATTTATGAAGTAGCTAATATTTTTTATTTACTGGACAAGCTCGGCAGCCAGATTAAATGTCTAACGGGCGTATACGGCCCGCAGGCTTAGTTTGCTCATGTCTGATCTATACAATAATTGAGAAGAAGAAATTAGTCCACTTTAAGATCTCTTCAATAACTGGATGGAAGATACGGTTGTCATGGGAATAGAAGTAAGGAAATCCTGCAATAAATATCCAGTGACGTCACCTCTTGTGTTATGCTTCTTAAAAAATAGGTATTTAAAGAAAGTATTTTCTCCCTTTTTCACTCCTCCAGACTGGTATTTAATCTTTGACTACTCAAAGTATTCCTTCCCCCTCTTCTTTGTGTAATTTAGTTAGAAGACTCGGAAATTGATATTCCCTTTTTTTCATTCAGTCCATTGTGCATACAAATGTCTAAATGGTCGGTGAAACTTTCCATCTAGAAGCAAGGAGAACCAGTAGGA
>CP045896.1:24069879-24087373 GCA_013387185.1 Caligus rogercresseyi | reverse complement strand
ATGTGGAGAGCTTTGAAAAGGGGCAAGTTAAACTCATATAGTGTTAAAATTAAAAATGTATTGTCATGTCTTTTTTTAATAAGTGTTAAATATTATAAAAATAAAGTTGTTCTTGGTTTAACCTGTTTTTTGACTGTTTTGAATGGGTTTACACATTATGGGTCAAAATGACCCGCAACATAATCAATGTGATTTTTTTCAACATAATATAAGGGTTAAGTAGGGGGGGCGGTGAAATAGAGTCTCCTTGCTTACATCCTATATAATCTCGAATGAGAGTCTTCGTTCAGTCGATGTTTGTTTATTGATTTTAGGCTTGACATGAGAGATATGAGATATTTGGAAAACATTCATTATCATCTTGCCTTTAGCTACATTTGTAGGCTAAATTATATGTTGACAAACATTACATTGTGACAAAAAAAATTGTATTAGATGTTTTCATATATGTAGATGTTAAAACATTTTTTGCTTTAACTATAGTTTAATATATAAAAAGCAACATAAATTATGTTAAATAATTGTATTAAAGTTAAGTCTCTAAAATAGGGGAAAAATACAAAAATGATAATTTTTGAATGTGATAATTTATTGTTTATTTTCTAATAACCAAAAACCGTGTTATGTCTTTTAATATCCTTACACAAGCTTTTAAGTATATTTTCAAACGTTATGAATTGATTAAAAGTAAACTTTTCATAAAATAATAAACAAACGTAATATCACCTATATCCACAAGGCTTTAAATATGCATATATGATGGCTTAATTACCAAGACGTTCAAATATTCAAAAATTCTTCGACATCGTAAACTTTCATTTATTTTGTAGTATTGCTGATGACTTGCATTCTATGCATATGAAATATTGATATTTAATAACTATTTATTAAAAGAAGTAAATATCGGAATTTAGTACGCATTTATTTTTGAACTTTTATGTACATGGTTTATTAGTTACCGTATTAATTGTCAATTGTTACATATGTTAGTAATACCTTTGAAATCGGTGTAATATGTTTTGTTAAGGTGAGCTATTAACAATAGCTAATGAATAGCAGTAGTAATCAATAGAAATACAAATTGATTACACAAAAAAAAAAATCGATAACCATGTGAAATCAATAAAATTATAAACCTCATTTTTTATTAACAAATCTTTATTTCAATGAAGTGATTGTGTATTAAAATACATAAATAGAAATTTTAGTCTAAAATTAAAACTTCAAAAAAGATTAACAAACATAAAATCAAATAAATAACTTAACATAGAATGCACAACAATAAAAGAAAAAAATTTAAAGAATCAATAAAATTTCAATAGTTTTATTATTATTTTTAAAAGACTCTTTGACTTTGATGGGAAATATTTTATTTCTTTCGCGGCGACACTCCAAGAGTCTTCCGCAACTGAAGGTATCCGTAGCAAAAGTGCTCCATATCTTGCCGCCGCTGAGAGCATTATGGCTCTGAGTTCCTCGGATCGGATGTATTCGTTGGTGCAATGAAAGCCTTAGCATTTATGATAGTATAAGTAATCGCTTTTGAAGCATCCGATCGTGTTTTTTGCTTTTTTGGAAAACTAAACAATAAACACCTTTCAAAATTTTATTGGGAGAGTTGTTCAATCCCTTAACATTAAGAGCTAGAAAGGTCTTCAAATTGATATCACAGGGCAATCCGCAAAGGCATGTAACGTGTTGACATATAATTTGCCACAGTCCTTGTAATGATTTTAAAAAATGATGCAATTGGAGGAAATCTGTAATTGGGCCGTAATTTTTTCCCCATCGTGAATCCCTGACGTGGAACACCGAATAATTTTCCTCCAATCATCGGGAAGTTCCAGCAATTCCATATAGAAGTTTACTATAGTTTAAGATTAGGAGGTATCATCTTGAGATGCCAGGACATGGCATCCTATTCATTTTAGCAGCTCTTTGAAGAGGGTATTTGAATCTTCCATCTTTACTAAATTCGAAGTTTCTTGTGGAATTCAAATCAAAAGAGCCATGATCCAATGTTAACTCCTCGAGTAAAGGTGGGGTGCCCAAATTTCTGAAGAAGAAGGCTTGCTTGCGTTTTGATGAATTATATCCACTATACTTTCCCCACTATACACTGGACTAAACTTCCATATTATACGTTGGGCCGCTGCCCATATTTTTGATAAAACTTCTGTTGTCTTATTCGTTAAAATGGTTCTAAATAAAAGCCTTAAATAAAGATTACTTTTGGTGATAGTTCTTCTCCATTCCGTTTCTAGATTTTTGGTTAAATCGATAAAAACTTTCAAATATTTTTGGAATAATAATGGATAAAAGAGTTAATCCTCTCCCTATCATAGACTTTGGTCGCTTTAATGCAGGGAGATATCTCTTATGAAAAAGAGTTGAGAGCCATAATTGTTCCTCTTCAATGACCTTTTCTGCTATCAAGGGAGAAGCTGTTGCTTTATATAACACACCAGGGACAACCTGAGTATTGTATAAATCAATCCTCTTTTGTAAATTAAAATTCTTCCATGCAGCAATTCGATTTGGAATTGAAGAAAACATTACTCTCCAGTTATCAGCATGGACCCCTTCTGGTCCCCAGTCAACTCCTAAAAAAGAGACTTTTCTTCTTACCTGGCAACCCCATATATTTTTCCTTCTTTTGCGTCCCATGCGCCAATAGGAAGAACAAAAGTCTTTGATCTATTTAACTCCAATCCTGACTTCTTTTGGAATTTCTAAAAAAGCTCAAGAGTATTTCAACTCTTTTGATTAGTTGAGTCTCCGTATTGGCTTCAACCGAGAGAGTTATGTCGTCAGCATAAAATCGATGAGATGTGTGTAGTCTGCCAACTTAACTCCAAAACAAGTATATTTATTATTTAGACGAAGAACTAACTCTTTCATTGCTAAAACAAATAGAAGAGGGGCAGATGGACATCCCTGCCCGCAGCTTTTCTTCAGTTAAATTGATTTTCCTGTAGAGACCTCCAATAGATATCACAGATGACCCATTAAGTAGAAGTGCTCGGACTGGATTGAAGAATTGTTTGGGTAAAAACGTTTTACACCTAGAAAAATTTATTTATGACTATTGGAGGCAAAAAAATATGTGACGTCCAATGTGGAAAAATCGAACAAAATGCTTTACATCCTGTAAACTACATTTTAAGTATGATAAAGAACATAGCTCACAAACTGTTAATATATTCAATTCATTGCCTACATTCCATATATTTACATAAATAAATATATTTCAATACTGAATAATTATTTAAACTATTTGTTAAAAAAATGTTGAGTAATTATCATGGATCGAGATGAATAGTGTGAATAAAATGTGCTAATGATGTGAAATGAATTAGATAACTTAAAATTGATGATCATCCTTTATGCAAGGAATCTTCTACATGAATTTGCACGCAACATTGTTTCTAGATATATCTTGAAGAATGTAGTCTTTACTTGTATGTACATGTAAAAATAAATATGTTGGAGTGTCAGGTAAGACTTTATCGATAAAATGGCTGAAGGACAAGTAGTTATGCTTCTGAGTGCCCAGGGACTGACTTGTTCTATTTGAACTATATAATGACTGGATATCCAACCAAGAACATGCATTCGACAAAGACGTCATTAATGCAATTAAAATGGCTGTCACGCAAGGTAAAACAATATATATATATATATATATATATATATATATTGAAATAGAATGCTAGAAAATAGAGGAGGGAATATTCTCCAATATATAGATACTCAGGCAATGTTGATTCTTGAGGAAAAACTTACAACTCAATTCATTTCCATTACAAAATTGTTTTTTCCTTTTATCGACTCCATATGGCTTGGTATATCAACTTTGAAAGTCCAAAGGATAATAATTATATATTTTCTTCTCTTACTTGCTTCATTACTTGCTGACTCAAAATTTTCTCTTCCCTCCTCTAATTCAGTCGATTGAGCACCCAGTTAATATATAGCTCGGTGGTTCTCGTAAAACTTGACCATCGGATTTTCGTTTAAAAAAATATAATTTCAGTTGGCTATATTTTATAAATACTTGTATGGGTTGTTGAACTATATATATGAGCCAACTATACATATATTACATTTTAAATATTAATGAAAAAACAAATCAATTGAAAAGATCGTTTCAAAAATAAACGAAAACATTATATAAATAATAGATAATGAAGTAAATTTTACAAATCTGTATTATCTAGAAATATTTGCAGACTATATTATATTCAATGTGAGTTAAATATTACTGACTCCTCGGCCACATTTACTTCTATATGACTATATTAATTTAACTTGAAATTTAAAACTTAGTTAAAAATAATGACTCAGCAATATTTTGTACTTCACCTTCACCAAACAATAATGTTCTGTTAATTATATTTTTCTATATTTTCTTACAATACTTGAGGATACTTCGTACACTTTAAACAATACCTTATCTATGTGTATGTCTAAATACTTATACAATGCCCATGAAATTAACTTATTTAATATATACAAAACAAATGTGTAGCAACAATGACTTAATCTACCTTCAGGTCTCTAAACTTGATTTTTTTGCTGTAAGTTTGATTTCTAATGACTTAGCTGTTCTGTTGATATTACATTTGAGATTTAAAAAAAGGTTTAATAACAAAGTATGAAGCAAAAACATATTCTCAAAAGATGTCTTGTAAGCTCGTTGTTTCTTTAAATAAACATATAGACTTTGAAAACTATATTTCATAATTTGTCAGGACAATAAGTTATATTGATGAATTATAGGCTACTAAAAGCGTCTTTTGGGGTATTTTTTTGGAAATATACGACTATCGTCTGTCATGTAAATGGCGTAAATAGTGTTTTTTTAATATTTAGGTAGACAATATTATTTTTCCTATTAGGATTGATGAAATTCCATCTATCGAACCTAGGATATTTTCAATTACCTCCTCTCAGGAGTCAAAACTGCACCCTTTACGTTAAGAAGTTTAACAAGTATAATATTCAAAAGCTAACACGTTTTATTTCACAACGTAACTACATCATATAATTGTAAAATTTATCACATAACTCCATAAATAATAACGTTTTAATAAAGAACTACTGGATTGGATCCTTGTAGGAAAAGGTTTATAGCAGTTTATATTTTCTTTAAGCATGAGTACTTATATTTTCAGATTTTGGTGTTAAAAAAATATCAGTAAATTTAAGTTTTATATCTTTAAATCCCGTTTTTATAAAAAAAAATATTTTTTTTGTCTTTAAAATCTCTTCTCCATTAGAACTCTCGTTTTTTATGTTTCCTTTGTGACGTCATTAAAAATAAAAGAAGTTGAGGACTCACATTTCAATACGATTTTAGTACAGTGAACTTATAATGAATCAAGATATAAGTTAAGGTCATACCTTTGTCTCCTTTATTTGTTCTTCGAGGTTGCTGTCATCTGAGATGGGTGTCATTCGTGAGTCCCATGCCTCCATTCGGTTGATCCATCCCTCCACTTCTTTTTTGCAGCTTTCATACTGCTCATTGTCGACCATCAAGTCCTCAAGCTCATTTTTCCTCGCGGTTACCTTCGATGATGTATCCTCCCAATGCTCACGAAGCTGGGTCACTGAAGTAAAATAAACAATATGTTGAACCACACCATATAGCATTCCGTCATCTATAATTCTTTACAAATGAAATGATTGTTTTTTTTTACTGAAGATCATTCAACTTTTGGCCACATCTTTACTAATAAAAAGTTTTATAAAATATACTTTGAAATATTTCAAAAACTGAAAGTAATAAAGAAATTATTTAAGAGCAAAAAATATTATATATATATCTTCCATTAAAATATATATATATATATTCTTACGCTCTGACTAGAACACAAATAAGTGTTTTCGAAAAATAAAAAGGACTCATTTGGATTGGCAATTAAAAATATTCGAGGTTGTCTGATATTATATTCTAAGGTTGGTGGTACGAATGTATATACATTTAAATAAAATCGGATCTATAGCCACCAATATAAATACCCCTAGTATAAACTATCACTATGAAAAATCATAAAAATGAATAATAATGTTATTATATTTAACTATCTTTTTGGATATCCACATTACATAACAAATAAAGAGTTTTGAAGCTATTCACAGGGTTTTTCAAAAATATCATATTTTTTTATAATCTCGATCCAATAACTGTTCTATCATTTTTGTTCCTATATCAAAGTAAATATAGTTATATATTTTTTTTGCCTATATGGTTCGATAGAATTACATCCGATAGGATATAAATAATCATTATAACATTAAAATTAGACTATCGAACCTAGGATCTTATCAATGAGGTAGACCAAAAATGACCATCCCCTCTCGGGATTCGAACCTGTGCCCCAACATTGAGAGTTGAACACGCCTTAACAAAACGGCTATCGAGCTCCCTAAAATTGTTTTACCGTTACTAAAATCAATTTTCTTACTAAGTAATATTAAAAAATAAATATAAAATATTATAATATATATTTCTTATGTTTATTCTTTATTTAGTTATAAGTGTAAGTTACTGTATTTGAAAAGATGGTAAAATATCAAAGAATTGTTAATTTTTTATTGTGTTAACATTTAAGTGTTTTCGAAACTAAATATTTTATTTTTTAATGTATAAAATGTATAATTATACAAATATTTATTATGAAATCTTCATGAGTGTAAATCGAATCATTTAGCCCAGAACTTTAATTATTTATAATGCTTGAAAAAATATATAGATATTTGAGTTTTTTACTTATATGTCTTTGAAATTCCGTTTTGAAAATATATAAGGAATATTTTTGTCACTATTTCAATCATCAAGGAATGTCAAAATAATTTTGTTAGAATGTGAATTATATAAAATATATTAATAATATGGCAAAGTAATAAAACAAAGAAAGTATTATCATTCATTCATAAAATCAAATCAAGCTGAAATATGAAAAGAAAGAACTTATAGATAATAGAAGTCTTTGCGTCTTTTCATATGCCAAATGAAAATGACACACAAGATGATTATTTTCAAAAAAAAATAAAAAATATTATTATTGAGGAAATACTTATACATTTTTGAAAAAACGCCTCCAATAACTCATATAATATTTATTGTCCGAGTTGGCCAATTTTTCCTCAAAAGGGATTTTGTTTTGCATAAATATTCTATTTTCAATATTTAAAAAAACTGCACTTTAGGATGTAAGTACATATTCGGTTAGGAACATCATACGTTTGCTCACAATAAGTTAATTCAATTCCTTTGTATTAAACTTTAATGCATACAAATAGGATTTTTTTCTCTCAAAATAATGTACTCACCCTCGCAATCACGTCTTATATCTTGACATTTATCGCTTTTAATTTTAGGCTTCGATGAAGAATGAGATTTAGGTTCAATCCTATTTTCCTTCCTCAACTTGCTGTATATGGGATCACCACAACTGTCCTTAAAATGTGCTCTACTCTGCGCACAAACTTTAATTGTAGGGCTACCAGGCCTACGATCGTTTCTGGCCAGATTCTTAGTCGTGAGGATCCCGGTAGCACTAAATCAAGAGGACGACCATCCATCGCCCTATCAGATCTAATCTTAATGCTCGTTACACGAAACTTTGGATCCATTTTAGTGTGGGGTCTTTCAGAGGAGATATTGTGATGGGGCGTCTTCCGTTGTGAGACCTTGTGATCATGTGTCGAAAAGTTTCGGGGCAGAGAGTGTGTTTTATCGGCCTTCTTAGGAAGAGTGAGTGTGTTCATATGGGAGGACAGGGGCTTGAGAGAGACACACTTTGCAAAGCTTAATGACTTTGTGGAGTGTTTTGATCATTTCCCTTGTTATAGATAGATTTTCCTCTATTTTTGCAAGTACATTCCTTCTTTCGAGGGACGCATCCGGGGTTTGCTTGAGATTCGTTGTTCTGATTCAGCCTTTCTTCGGGGGTTAGATAGCTTTTGGGCCAGGAGGACAGTGGTGGAGAGAGACTTAAGGCTGTATTTCTTCTTCTTCTTTTCACCCCCAACGAGCTCCGGCCGCTGGTCAAGGCTGGGTATCTCTAATGTGATGGGCATGGCTTCCTTATTTGAGGTATCTCTATTTGAGTAACTTCTTCCTCTTCAATTTTGGAAGAGCGCCTCAGGGATTTCCGACGAGGATACTTGGACTCGATGATGGCACTCACCGTGGAAGCGATTTCGTCTTCAGTCATTTCTTTGGGGATGTTTGCACTTTGCAAAAAGGAAAACACAACTATTTTTATTATTATGGAACAATTGATCCTTGCGTTCTTAAGCTACAACTATATTAAAATTAAGCTTTCTTTAAGTCCATCCGAGTGTGCGTAATCTTTTCAATAAGTTGTGGTGTTAACGTAAGATAATATGTCTTTTTTACCTTTTTAAACAGTTGCTTACACAAAAACTTAAGTATTCACATCTAAGTACAAATAAAAATGTTTGAAGAAGTGTAAAATAGGGGGCGCTATAAAGAATAAGGAGAGCTTTCTCTTATATACACATGTCTTCCCTCTATAGTTCAAAATAGAAACTTATGATATTATCAATTTTTTTTTTTGGAAATGCAAACCCATAAAATGTATCACAGAATTGCTTTAAAAGCAATTATAATAATAAACCACATATATTATAATTCATACTTTTTAAGGTATGATACAGTACATAATACTCACAATTATTACTTTTAGTAACAGAGTTTAAAAAATATTTTACTTTGTATTTCGTTTAGCGTCTCCCTCTTTCAAGTTTTGTTCATACAAGTGTTTATACATTTATTTACTTCAAATATATTATCTAAACTAAATATTTTAAACATGGACATTTTTTACAAATTACAAAAAACAAGGGATAGTTATTCTATGAAGGATGCTCAACCTTTGGAATTGGTCGTTGGAATTTGTACTTTTGAACTTTTTATCTTTTCTTAAAATCCTGTCAAAAATAATATTCTATTATTTTGGTTTGAAAGTAATTTAATTGTAGTGGGTATCTCCTCAAGCCCCGGTAACCGACGAGAATCAACTACGAGCGACGCTTCTTTTTTTAATAATTTGCTACTTGCTATGTAGAATACTTGTTATAAACATCGAAGTATTTATCTCTGACGTCGGTCATCATGTAATATTTACACGTCCACTGGATAATTTATACACGTCAATTCGTAGATATTTCTCCAATTTTTCGAATGTTGATATTGGATTTACAATATGCACAATTTTTCTGAAATTGTACGAACGATTTACTAAATTCCTATATACAATTTTAGTACATAATGGTCTAAATAACTTCTATATCCAACAAACCCCTAAAATCCCAACAAAAATTATTGACATACATATACGACAGACAATAGTTTACAAAATTATAATATTTTTATTTAAATTTTAGATTATGAGATATTCTATTTTGCCTGTTTTAAAAAACCGCCTGGGTCGGTTTTTATTCGAAAACAACCCGGGGTTTTAACAACCTGCTTAAAGGTCATATTTTTTTGTCTTGCAGGCGGACAATTATTCATGAAGTGGTACGGAATATCATAGTCTTCTCTGCTGAACCTGCACGTTGGGCTAAGGCCCTTTGCAATGTTGTAGAGATGTCTCTTGAGCTCAATGTGACCATTGATCATTCACAAAATAAACGAAATTTTATTTCATTTTCTTTTGAATCCATCGTCTTTTACACATTGTATTCTGTAAATGATCGGCAAAGTTCAACTTACATATCTGTTATGGCCTGAGTAAAACATTTCATATTTCGTACAAACTGTATCAGTTTATTGATATACATAAAAACGATGCATTTTCGTTCTATAGTTTTTATAACCACTAGTATTACTTTGTTTCCTTTGAAATACAATTGAGCAAGAAGAATAGTAATTAATTTTTTAGAAATATATTCAATCTTTGACAGACTAAGTATTGAAATAACAAAATATCCCAAAAAATATTTGAACAATAGGAAAAAGCAACTATGATCTAGCAGATTAGGACATTATGAATCCATAACCAAATTTTGTCTGATATTCGTATCACTAAATTTGTCTGACTTTCTTATCTTTATCGAGGTCAATTAAAAAAAGACACCACAATATAATTTGATTTTCATGTCATATCATAAACTAAAAAGAATTGGAACTGTTATAAGTTGATTAAGTTATTAAACCCAATATGAACTAGAGGACTCAGAGAGTGCAAACCTCCGCCGATCCCCACCAAATGAATCACTTGGTCTTTTTGTCATTTCCAACCTCTACGCACTGTCCCTTTAACTCTACATACTGCTCCTTTATTGTTTACACTCTAGAGGTACATGGAAAGAAAAAGAAACTAACATCATCAAGAGGAGAGCACAGCCAGCAACATCTATTGGCAGAGTAGGATAATGAAGTCGGTTCTCAAACTTTGATTGTAGGTAGACCGGGACAGGTATCAGGTTGGTTACAGTTAAGGTCTGTGTGGATTTCGTAGACTGATGGAGACAGATATAAATGTGAATATCAACTAGTTATATCATTTGTGTGAGATAACTAAATCTCTCCGATTAGAAAAATATGCAAACAAAATGATACTGTTCAATTTCTTGAATTGTCTTGTTTACTTTTTAAGATACAAACTGAGTTAATTCATTATGGTACACCAAAATATAATAAACTTAAACTATCATGTTTAACTATATAAATATTCATTTATCAAACTTTACTCTAACCATTATTTAAATAGGCTTCTGTCTCGGCGATTACTCCATTATTGTCCTTAAATTTCTTGTTAGCGAGCATTCTCTTCAGGTCTGCAAACAGGAAATTGTAGCTGGGGGCCAGATCTGCAGAGTACGGTGGATGGGGAAGCAATTCGTAGCCCAATTTATTTAATTTAGCCATTTTTTCATTGACTTGTGACACGGTGGATTGTCTTGGTGAAACAACACTTTTTTCCTTTTCCAAAATTTTTCAACAATTTCATCATTCAAACGCTCCAACAAGGCTATATAATAATCGCTGTTGATTGTTTTCCCCTTTTCAAGATAGTCAATGAATATTATGCCGTGTGCATCCCAAAATACAGACGCCATAACCTCCCCAGCTGACTGTTGCGTTTTTCCTTTCTTTGGATTCCGTTCATCATATGCAGTCCACTCAGCTGACTGTCGATTGGACTCGGGAGTGAAGTGATGGAGTCATGTTTTATCCATTGTCACATATCGACACAAAAATTCGGATTGATTACGATTGAACAACTTCAAACACTGCTCAGAATCATCAATTCGTTGTTGTTTTTGGTTGATTGTGAGCTCTCGCGGCACCCAATTGCACAGAGCTTTCGCATGTCCAAATATTCATGCACGATATGTCCAACACGCTCTTTCGATATCTTCAGAGTCTCAGCTCTCTGGATCAACTTCACTTTACGGTCATTTAAAATCATTTTGTGGATTATTTTTATGTTTTCTGGTGTAACCACCTCTTTTGGGCGTCCACCGCATTTATCATCATGCGTGCTCACACGACCACGTTTGAATTCAGCAAACCATCGACATATGGTTGCTTTCGATGGAGCAGAGTCCGGATAACATTCTTCAAGCCAAGTTTTAGTTTCGACTTATTTTTCCCATCAAAAAATAATGTTTTATTAACACACGAAATTCGTCTTTTCCATTTTTTTCACAATAACAAAAGTAACTTCACTTAAAACGCAATATCTCACAAACTAATTGTCAGACAGCTGTTATATTTATGCATGTATGTTTTGAAGGCTGGTACTAGCTGACAGTCATATGAAAACAAATCCACTGGCGCCATCTATGTGTTATTCTCGGGACTTATCAGCCGACCTTATATATATATATATCCTAACAATGTGAAGGTACTTACTGGCTATAGTATGGTACTTACTGGTAGTCTTCAGTAAGTAAATATTGAAATATCAAATGACTACGATAAAGATCCAACATATAATTGAAGGTCACTGTAATTGTTATGTGTAGAAGACTTAATGTTTAATTTTGAGCAAATAAATGCTAGAAATGCTTTTCCTATTGTGTGTTTCAACAAGCGAGAGTGATTATTTATGGTCTTTCAATTGCAACAAATGAGCATTTACCATGTATGACTGCTATAAAGTGCATTTTTTATGTAGGATACAAATTACTCCTTCTTCATAAGAATAGAAGAAAATATTATGTAATTATAAAAATAAGTATTAGTATCCTATTCTTATATATCCTTAACTTATATATCCTTATTATCCTTAACTTCTATATCCTTATTAATAACTACATAAAGAAAGTTATGTATAAAAGGTACGACTCATTGAGATGGTGAAGGTTGGCGCAGAACATGTGTCACAAAGAAAGTTATAATATAAAACTTGATGACTAACAAAACATACAATTCGACAAAAAGAGACTTAACTATTTTTCAATAGTGAGTCCTTATCTGGGTTTTAGAGTAAGAGAGACAGGACAAAAAATAGTCGTTTATAACAAGCAATAGATTAAAACTGAAATAAATTATATTTGAATCCACAGTAAATAATTGCGACTTTTGTATTCATATTTTTTATGAATTATATTTTGTCAAACTAATATTTTATAATAAAAATATGGACATTGTTAATAGATATTTGAAAAATTGGAGAGATGAAATATCTAGTGTGTGAATAAATGTTGATGGAATTGAAGGGTCACGAAGAAAATCAAAGATAAGGGAAAAGCAAAGAAAAAAGATAGTAAAGGTCGTGGGTACATATGTCATGGATACAAAATGTTGTGGATATAAAAATGTGGATATAAATATTGCGGATACATATGTCTGGATACAAATGTCACAGAATCAAAAACATGGTATGAATAGAGTAACAAATTCCATGAAATGTATATATTAATTGTTTATTAAATAATTGAAATTGTCTACATCAATATACTTAGATAATAAAAAAGTTAATTCAAAAAGTCAGTGTCCATGAAGGATCTCCGTTCTCTCTCTCTCTAACGATATCACGATTACCCTTCAGACTAAGTAAACCCACTAAGACCAAAACTTAGGTTTATCTACATAAGTTTTCTTTTGGACTTTTGAAAATTTAATTACGACTTATTTTTTAACTGTGTGGAAAAAATAAATATTTAAAATAATTGAATTTTGAAATTTATTATTTTTGACTTTATTTATTTGTTTCAACTTAAATTTGTAGTAATGGGCGTCTATTTTGGATTTATAACTCAAACATTTAAAAATATTTTTTATTTTTTAAGCATAATTTTCTAATTTATTCTTCTTATTTATTTCTAGCGCAAATATTTAACTTTTCAACAAAAACTTTGGCTTTAGACAAATCAAGTCTCAGACCATTTGGGCAATAAAAAATAAGAATAATTTTAAGGGAGCGCGATACCCGTTTGTGGTAAGGCGTGTTCAACTCTTAATGTTTGGGGTGCAGGTTCGAAAACTCCCGAGAGGGGATGGTCATTTTTGGTCTACCTCATGATAAGATCCTAAGTTCGATGGACTAATTAAATATATATTGCTTATTTATATCCTGTCGGATGCAAATCTATTGAACCATATAGGCAAAAAAATAATAATATTTTTATCGTATTAGAAGACGAATAATAAAAATATGACTAATAATCATGTAAATATAACGATAGGTGTGCTGCGATAATCACAATAGACAAACTTTATATACAAATCTCCGTGTAAAATTTCCAGATATAACTAATTTTCTTTACCAAAACCAAAGTAGAATAAGAAATACATTTTGCCATTGGAATGAATAGTTTTGAATCAATTAAAAATAATAATCATTGTTTATTCGAATTTAAAAAAAATATTACTTAAAAAGATTGGGTTTTTTTTCATATTTGAATTCACATAAACATTCTTCATGTTATTAAGCTTGTTTAATCGATTATATTGATTAGTCAACATACTGAATGTAACTTTAAATTCACAGTTCATAAAATATATGTATATACATAAGATTATATATAAAAAATCGATGATAATACATAGTAAAACATATATATATAAGCATTTTAGCTTAAAATTTTAGCATAGATGCTGAACAAGCAAATTAAAAACATTAAAAGATCACATGATTACAAAAAAGTAAAAACAGTTAGGGGTGTTTATTAAAATATTTTAAAAGTCTTTATTTAAAAAGTACATTTTTAATATCTTGGGATAATATAATTACAGATGCCGCTAATGTTCATAAACAGTAAGATGCAGAGGGAATTTTAAGTCCAAAGCTGCGAAGCGAGCTGCCGTTCAAAATTTAATTTCTGAAACATTCTGGCTTTTTATTAAATTGTATATTATTCTTGTATTCCGAAACTTTAATTGATATAGCTCACATATATTTTTTTACGCATTAACACCTTCTCTAAATATAATTTTACTTTTCTATTTATTAAATAAAAACTGTAAAAATAAAAAATATAAAGACGGACGTTTGTAATTCAATCAATTCCCGACATATCAACTAAATTAAAGCCTCTATTTCATCATGGTATAAAATGCAGACATGTTCAATTAATTAATTGTTGAGTAAAACAATATTGACTTTTCATAGTATGTATGAAAAGAAAACCAACTCTTTTATTCAATACGCCCTTGGTATATAGACTCTTTCATGTAGTAATATCATTATGTAATAGGATGTTATTCTTCGTAGAATGTGCTATATTTATAAACTCGTATATGTTGTTAGTATATATATCAGCTATCATTGATGAAACGGGGTCAATAATTGAATTGCTGTCAACAGTTTTAGGATCAAAGGAAATAATGTAGTATGAGATGCAATATATTGTTGGAGACTAAATGGTTTTTTTTTTCTAGGAGATTCAATTGAGTTACATTTGTTAAGGTAAACACAAATATGAAAGCAAATTTTATTTAAAATACTCTATCGAATTTGAATCTTTTTTTCGGTCACGTAATTTTATTCAATATTTGTAAGAAACAATACAGTGCAATACCGAATACACTAAAATTCAAACATAAACAAATAAAACTCTCTTCAACAGTTGCGTACAAACATATATGAACATTATAGTTCAAATTTACTTTGTATTTTTTATGATATTCATCTATATTAACCTTCTCCTCTTGGTTCATTGAAAGTTGAACACACTTACAAATCATTCATACTGACTAATTTAACAGATTTTGAACGCACATATGACACTTATAAAAATATTTTTTTAAAGAATATTCGTTTTTATCAAAAAACACCAGCCAATTATATATTCAATAAATAGTAGTTTCTTCGATATGTAATATGCTGAAGATGTATAAAATAAGTTATTTTTCTTTTCATGAAGAATTTCCAGAGGGAATACTTATTAGATCGTATTTCTGAATTTTTGTTTTATGTGATATAAATCAAGTTGAATAGATGTTTTTTAGAAATCAAGTGCCATCCTAGCCATTATTTGATGTCTTAACAAGCAATCGTTGTTCCTTCAATTGTTTTTTTTGGCTCAGTAATTTGTGGATGCACTCTACCGGAGTATTAATGGCTATAAAATCGTTAATTTATTTTTTTAACGCTTCATTAGGATACTATTGTTTAACTATTACTTTTTTAAATCGATTATTTTTGGTTGAAATGAATTGTACACTATTCATAAAATTGTATTTAATTTTATTACATTATTTTATATGATTAACAGTATTAAATATTTGAACATCTTTGCATATGATTAAAATGTATAACAATCGGAAGTATAGTTTTAAAAATTTGTCTCTAGTTGGAACAATACGAAAAAATATCATTGACTTTAATAAAACAAACCCGTTGCAGATTAAAGGAGTCTAAAATCAAAATTTGTTTCTATCGAAATTAAAAAAATGGCAAGAGGAAAAAAAACTAATAATTTTATTCTATTGGAGTTATGCTGATGATAAAATGATGTATAAAGAATCAAAATATAATATTATTATAATTGGAACAGATGAATAAACGTACAACATAAATATTATTTCAAGTTTTCACCTTATAGGTATTTGGGATATCCGGAAAATATTGAGCCCGAAAATAATATACCATGAACAACATTTTATAGTAATACTAATCATTTAATGGTTCAACTAAATATGTTATTTTAAGTACAAAGTTGATATCAATCTAGCTTTTTTGCTAGAGGGCACCTCGCACAATTTGGGAACGTATAAAAGTTATCCATTAAGGCGATAAAACTAATATCTTTATTTGTAGCTATTGCTTATATTTACATGGAATTTATTGAGCATGTCTTCATTATAAAAGCGGCATTATGTTACCAATGGTTTTATAATATAGTAATTTACATTTTTTTGCTATATGGTTCTATAGAATTGGCATCTGATACGATATAAATAAGTTTATAGCATTAAAATTAGTCTATCGAACCTAGGATCTTTACATTTATCCTTCGTATCCATGCAATCCGGCTTTGTGATAAAACGATCTCATTGGCTTTATATCGTACTCCAATGTAAAAATGTTTTGTCATCTAAACTCAATTGAAACTCGAACTATGGATAATCAAAATTATACTCCGCCAGTGATCCATTTCCAAATCTCTTGGTATCCCCATACCAGGAAAGGAAAAATATATTTTTTATGGATTTATTACTGATAATATCCACTGTTGCTTCACCCTTCCAAATACTTAAATTGTATTTACTTGGATTAAAAATCCAATAGTTATGTTTTATTCGTCTAACTAACTTTGAAGACAAAAATATTGGTTTACACTGCCATTTGGAAATTGTTTTAAAAATGAATTATTTATAAAAAGACTATATCACCTATGCATATATAATTAGTAAACAAAGGTACTTTTAATAATTGTGAGTGATTAAATATATCAGCATTGATGATGCAAGAGAAATTGTAAGCAAAAAATTAAACATTAAAGATGATTAGTTAAATGTATCCAGATGCACGCTTCCATTATTTAAAAAATATATTGCATGTCTATGTTAAATAATATCCACAGTCGTTTTTTACTCATTGGCATTAATGAAAGTGAAGCAAACACAATATTATAATAGTAGGAAAGTAAAATATAATGATTGGACAATATGTTACCCACTTTTCATTATCATAATACCATAATTTTGTATGTGTAATTATTTCATAAACTGCATAGAACACATATTTGTTATTTAAATACAGATTCCAAAATTTATAAAATACCCTTTTTTAAAGTTCATTTAAATCGATAAAAGAAAAAAAAAACTTTTACAAATGGTCTGTAATTTTCGTAAATATATATGATAAACTATCGGAACGAAAAAAAGATTTTCTCGTTTGTAAAAATATATATATATTCATCAATCTGTTATAAACGCTCCTTAATTAACCATAATACAATCAATACAGAGCCAATTTCTTCATATATCCTTTTATTACATTTTTTCTTTAAAAATCCATAATTTTTATGTCTGAAACAAGACAATAGCTTCAAA
>CP045896.1:24039926-24069779 GCA_013387185.1 Caligus rogercresseyi | reverse complement strand
GACCTTGTTTTTTTTTAAACTGCCCTCCAAAGTATTATACCGTCATTTTAAGGTTAATTTTAATTCTTTCAACTCAACGGAAACTGAATATTTCAATGAATAAATCATTGCTGATCCATATAAAATCTTTTAAAATATATATAATAAAATGAAAAAATATTTAATTTTTTTATGCCATATACGTAACGAATCAATTCCAGCTGAGATAAGAACATCATTTTTGGTCATATTCGTAATACTTTTGCTATTCTACTGTCGAGAAAATGGTTGTGGTTGTAAACTGTATATTATCAACGTAAATAACAAGGCTTCATTCATACAGTCTGATTGTCTTACCTCACATGTTATCTGAAGTATTTATGTCCATATATTTATGCACTTAATTCAGACTGCTTAAAATATCATATTGATAGAATGAATGAATGTTTTAATATCGTAATTACTTGTAATGTCTAAAGAAATGGAGTGAATTAAAGTTTCTCTTTAATTTTAGGATAATGCATATTTATACAATGAATTAGATAAATTTATATTTTAAACTATATCATGATCAATGTATTTATTAACAGGAAAATAGAATAATTGAAAGGTTGGTATGCATTAGTTGTCTTCTCGTGAAGTAACAAGGATTCGAACTCTTTTCGGGCACATAAATAAAATAGAAAGATAAAAGATATATAAAGTTAATATTAATTAAATAACAATATAATTTTGATGGTTTTGAGATTACCTTTGATATTGCCATATGATTACTGACACAAGTGTTTCAATATTAATTAAAATATATTGTTCCAATTCACGGCCTTATAATTACTAAATTTTAAATAAATTATCAATCTTCATGTATTTTAAATATTGATTGTAATATTACCATGAACCATTTTTTTGAAATATGCCTAAGTTTGTCAAGACAATGGATAGTTATTTACATTTGATTTGTTTCTTGTTCTTGATATATTTACTTGATTTTCAAAATTTTATTGCTTATACAATTATGTTTATTTGTTTATATATGTGTACGTATTTACCTAAATTTTTATACATATAATTAAGTTCTATGTGGCTTAAAACTGCGAATAAAGAAACTCACCAATTTCTTTGTAACATGTATTTCCACGTGAGAATGCCATTGTTTGTAATGACTAATAGTTGACGTCTTTCACTTAATCCAATTAGATTACATTTAAAGATATGGATAAGGTAAACAGTTCACATTGCAGAAATATAAAAGGTCTTTGTGCAAAACTTTATTTTGTATATTTTCTACTTAGAAAAAACATATAAATATAATTCAATATATTAGTTTGGTATCATGCAAGAACCAGACTTTTGGCAGAATCCTTCCTGATCCGGCGAACATATTACTTTTTGAAAAGAACAATATATTGTCATCGAAATTCCAAGGATGTCATCAATGTTTATTTTTGAAATGATGTGTTTAAGGACTTCTCATAGGTCTTGCAAATACGCTCTCAAACGCTATTGTTTTCGTACTTAATATATTATATTGTAGATTGATTAGTTCATTGATTGATTGTTAATAGGATATATTATAGGAACCTGTCTTCTCTTTTTTAATTTTGATTCGTAAATATAACTTTTATTTTTTTACTTTTTACTTTTTTTATATAGATAAAACTTTAAACTTGGATAAGTTGGTAACATATTATTTTATGATTGCATTTCTCTGAATAAAATCAGATTTTTTATAAAAAATAGTATTGAAAACATGTGAACTATCCATCTCAAAATATTTAAGTTATTCTAGTACGATTCGTATGAAGTAGGATATTGTATATTCTAACATGTGTAATATTATTTGTAGATCATAAGTTTATAAATATATATAAATATAGTCACGAATATACATTTTTTTGATTTTTACCATACATTAAGAATCAATTCAGCTGTCAAATTGTGATTTTTTCCAAATACATTGGGATCTACAGAGAGGTACCTTTGTGATCTCTCCATCTTTCATTCCTTGGAAGTGCTCAAAACATCAAATTTCAAGAATTTCGGATTAGTTTCCTTGGCGAATAACAGATACTTAATATAACTAATAATTGATATAACCCCCCCCCCCCCTCCCAGGAGATCAATCATTTGTCCTTTTTATGTGTTTTTTACGTTTTTCTTATTGATTGATTTCATGTGATATTGTGTTTGTGTACACGTAAAAGATAAAATAAAGTCATGTTGTACTAAGGTACAAAAAAATAATAATAATAATTAATATAACAAATTGATCATGGAATAACAGAAAGGAATGAGTGATAAAATGTTATAAACAACGACGCAAGCGATGATACTTTGTTATACAAGATACTGATTGACATGAAGCTTTTACATATTAATATTAAATGTATGGTTGACAATTTTTTTATCTTTGTGATCCCCGAGAATCATATGCATATCAAAAGCTTCCATGAATATGCTTTCAAACAGAAGAAATATAGACACTAAATATGAATTGAACTGGCATATTATTTACATGTTTAAAACATATTGTGTATATCCAAACCATGATGTTGTATGTATGTAAATACGTGTATGTGGCCTTGTATTGAAGGCATTTCTAAATGTGTCCATTTATTCAGCTATGGCTCTTATATAAGAACTTGTGTGTATTGATAAGTAAGTGTTCTTCTTTGTGTACGTAAAAAACATTGAGATAAATAAGACTTCAAAACAAGGACCTGGATAAACAACTATTTACACTTTCTTTCCTCTGTTTAAGATAAAAAACATGTTTTTCGGATAATAACAATGTTTAATCAATGTATTATATATATATATATATATAGTATATATATATATATATACAACCAAGTAAATATTACGCATCAATATATTGGTGCTGGGTGAAGGATCATTAATATGGTATTATTATATTGCGCTCATATTGTGTATGTAATTGTGTGAATGAAGCTATTATCGACATGAGATGAATCGATTTGTTGATGAACAAAGTATGAAATGTTATAATAACAATAATGATTTTTGGATAATGATTGAGTAGGAGTGAAAATTTATATACACTTTCATTATTTAAGAATGAGCAGATCGCAGAGTTACAGCTTTCAACACATAGGGATTGTTATTTTTTTTAGTTTCAGCAAGTTTTGTATAGTATTATATATATAACAGTAAAAAAATGTAAAAAGAATCAAAAAAAATCGTTATATAGTTTTTAAAAATGTGTTAACAATTAATTGTTATTGAAAAGCTTGATCATCCAGAAGGGTTTTGTGACGTTGTTTCGAACTAGGTCATCGTGTATACGTATATTTTTGTAAGGCTTATTTATTTTTTAGTCACAATCTAGTATTATTCTAGATCTTCCTACTACATGGCTCTCCATCAGAAATACAATCTTAAATCTCCAAAGCATAAATAACTATAATTGTAAAAAAAACATTAAGATAATCATACCTCAAGACATCACAAAAGGGAAGTTCAATTTAAAATTGTAATTTGTTTGATTTAAACCGCATACTAAAAATAGAATACGTAGTATTAGATACGAATAGATGTGTGTATACAACAGTACTTAGTTCATATGCTTCGAAATAATAACCATCTTATTCACAAGAAAGCATATTTCTTTACCACAGCCATAAATTGTTACTGCAATATATGATGATCAAAAAGTACATGGCTGTAGACTTGACTACTATATATAAAAAAATAAGCTAAATTAGAGAAATATTTTTTTATGTATATTTTCTCATATATCTCTATCAAGGTCTTTTATGAAACCTTTGAATATACTTCGGTATTATTGATTTGTCATTTTGAACTCAATAAAGCAATTTATCTCACCCAGGAAAAAATTAACTTAAGAATCGTAGTTTAACGCTATAATGCTAATTATATCCAGTCGAATTCCGTTCTCTCAAACCAAAAACATATATTTTATTTGTTCTTACTTAACGATAAATCATCCTTATTCTAATGGTAAGACGTAGAAATACTCAAAAAAATTGAAAGTCCAACAGAAAAAAATAATATTTTAAGGAGTTTGCAAGAACTAAAATAAACTTATCTTGAAATGTCATTTTCTTTTGCTTAATTTTGTACGAATACCACACGTTCAGAGACTCCAGCAAAGTCTAAGGACGCCCAAGCTATCACAAACATTATACTTTTGAGCGGACGGAAAATGCAATTTGTTGTTCATTATTAATTATTTCTGTTTATTCAATATACATATTTTAAAAGCATATGGTCGTTTATAAAGACACCTGACTGCTGTTCTTGTAAGTTAATATAGAGTCCCCTTGAATACTTAATTAGTATATACATACTTTATCCCTTAAAAAAGTTTTTCTTTAGTTTTTATTATTATTAGAAGACGTGACAGTGGCGTTCAAAATATCTTAATAAATTAGGAAGTATGCTACCAAATGCCTTGAATAATATATATATATATATATATATATATATATATATATATATATATATATATATATATATTATATATATATATATATATATATATATATATGTGTGTGTGTGTGTATATAACATATATATATATATATATATATATATATAGACTACAAAAATGACTTCATCTAGCATAACACGGAATATGTTTAACAAAATCCATTCACCCATATTTGTTACATTTATAGCCTAGGTAACGGTGTTTGTTATAACCCATACTTGCATTTGAGGAATCACAATTAATAAATTCTTATATTGCCCTCTGACATCGTTTTCTGTTCCCTCAAAACTTATCAGCTCAAATGGAATTAATTGGTTCGGCCATTTTTGCCTCTACCATTACTGTCAGACACCACATTGTCCATAATATTACTATTTTGAATGTTTTCCTTTTGTTCACCGTAAATGAATCATAATTTTTATATAAAATTGAAGTTTATGTAAATGAATAATTGTTATTAATTTGTAAACATAGTTCATGAATTTCTGTTTATAAAAATATATATAATTTAAGTAAAGTATGTTTTTTACGTAAATTTTAAATGTTTATGTTAAAATATTTAGCTACTCTTCGAAATCAAAGCATACAAAAACAAGAGTCAATACAAATATAACATTTTTTATAAATGTTTTATTATTATATAGTAGATTTAATATTTTGTTAAATTACGGATAATGATATTCAACCCCAAGTCCTTAAGGTTTATCAATATATTGAATGAAATGTATTTTTTCATACATCATGATGTATTCATATATTTGAATTAGATGTACAATTTGTTGAATAAGAAAATAGCATTCATATGAAAAGTTTAAATTTGAATTTTATGAAACATTTTTTTATTCATCAGCAAGGTCTATATTCTATTTTCAATATATACAACATATAATTATTTAAAAAAATAACAGATACTAAAAAGGAAAATTTTGCATTTTTTCAGACTACATATTAGTAAAAAATCAACTTCAATAGGAATAATCAAGATGACAATCATCCTATATAATCTTTTCATCCCTAAATTATTAGTTTTTTTTTTTGCCTATATGGTTCTATAGAATTGCATCCGACTGGATATAAATAAGCATTATAGCATTAAAATTAGTCGATCAAACAAAGGATCTCATCAATGAGGTAGACCAAAAATGACCATCCCCTCTAGGGATTCGAACCTGCGCCCCCAACATTGAGAGTTGAACACGCCTTAACACAAACGGTTATCGCGTTTTTCATCATTACATTGACGTATAAAACTTCTTTGATATAAAATTAGTAGCCAAGTTACGTTTGATAAGCTTAAATAATCGGAAATTCGAATTAATCACACAACAAACCTTCAAGGAACCAAAAAGTATGTAAAAATTACGACGTATCAGATTATAATATAAGCAATTCTTTGTAACACATATTTTTGGTCAGGGGTTATCTCCTTTGAAACAGTATTTGGGAAAGTAATCACAATTGACGTTATCTCATTTAATATATATTTAATAGACTACAGAGTTTGAATTACTTCTTTTAGCCTATTTCCAACACTTTCCCAAAGCTCTATTTTTAAAAAGCAATTTGTTTAAGTTTTCTAACTTTTTAAAATAGTTTATTTGTTTTTTTATCAATTGAGCTTCATTAAATTGCATTACAAACATGCTACATTATCTGTCTAAAAAGTTTGGTCGTAGGTCGTATTGAGTATTTTTGAAATATATAAATGTTGGCATTAAAAATGTAAACACTCAGAGAGTGCAATCCTCCGCCGTCACGGGGTCCTTATGAGCCTTTTGAGGCGAGTTTTCACGACTGGGGCGGTGTAGAGGGCCGGGGGAGGGTTCCCCTCGAGGGAAATTCCGAGAGGAAGACGCTCCCGCACCCGATTTCACAGCACAGCGACATCTATTGGCAGAGTAGGCTAACTTGAAAGATTTATTAGTATTTAGCTCATTTTGCATCTTAATTCTGCATTCAGAGATGCCAAAATTTAATCACTTGTTCCTTTTGGCATTTGCAACAACTCCACAAAGTTTCATCCGAATCCGTTGCGTACTTTTTGAGTTATCCTGCTGACAAACAAACCAACAAACCAACGCCAGTGAAAACAATACCTCCTTCGGCGGAGGTAATAAACTTCAGAGCAAAGAAAAAATATTACTATAAAAATATGTAAATATATCTTAATTATATTACATGAAAACATATTTTAGTATGTACATATAATATTTACAAATTCTTCAGGGTTTTGTTATATTAACCCAGTCCAATTTAGAAATGCAACCAAAGTTTGATTAAAAAACATCAGTTTATCATTTTAAAGACTAAAAAAAAATATCATTTTAGCTCCTAACATCCTTAACAAATAACTGCCCCATTAAAAAATATTTAGTCCGCTCTCATGTGAGCTACGATCCATGATAGTCCCAGTCGATATAAAACCCAAACAGCTAATATATATCCAAAACCATTGAGCAAAATATACAGATTTAATATTATGTCTGTAGTTCCATTATGAGGCTTGAAATTATTTTTTAACTAAGAAAAACAAGATTTCTGTATCCTTAATTTTAATCCCTTATTCATGGTTTTGAATGTGCTTCAGAAGAGCCTTCCTATTCTTAAACAAAAACATAGCTGACTACATAGTATGCTTCCACACATCTCTTTTTCAACAAATGATAATGTTGTAGAAGCCCCCCCCCCCCCCCCCCCTCTTCTTTTCATCTTCTAATATTAGCTATGTCAAACGTATCGGAAGGGGAATTCACTTTCTTTTCCGTTGAGAAAAGTAGCTATACATATATAGATTATTATTATTATAGGTATAGATATATTCATATGCATATCATTGTCTCAGCACATGGTGAATTTGATAAACTTGAGTGAGAACCTTCTTTTTTAAACTTTTTTAGAGAAACTAAATAGGGTTGCATCTTGTGGTATATAAACCTTTATAAGTATATATCGTTGGGTATCATTTCAATTTTGATATTTAAATCGACAAGTTATGCTAACAATGTTTGGGCTTATAATTTTATAATTTATTTTTTTGTATCGATATGCTTAAAATTGACATTTATTTTGATATGTACACAAATGAAACATTTATTTTAGAAGTAATATACGAGTACATTAAGCAATCATGTATCCATTGGTTTCGTAAGCTTTAGAAATATTATTACGATAATTAAAAAAATATATATAGATGTTATTCGTTTAAACAAATTTACTACTCTTTATTGACTTATTCAAATATTTATGGTTATTTCAATCTTAATGATTGTTTTTGAGGATTGGAATAAAAATTATTGCTTATTCTTGTATTTTTAAGACTTTACTTCAGATTGAAAAAAATAATGTTAATGTCAAGTGTTCTATGTAGAACTGTTAATATAAAATTGGAGCATTTATCATGGTAGAGATATAAAAACAGTTATTTAACATTTTTCATCTATTAAAAGTCGGTAATATTTAAAGGCTTTTTATTATTTGGTTTCCTCTCAAGTTATTATTCAATATTTAGCCTTGATCCATGGAGAAAATACGGATTCATCAGATTATTTTAAAACTTCAATAAAGGCATCATTTGATATTTGCCACACATGAACTTCATATTACGACTGAACTATTGTTCTAGAAGAAATCAATATGGATAGCTTTAATAGGTTCACTCCATGATAATGAATAAAATGATAATGGTGATTCAAATACGGGTAAGGATGATACGAAATGGATCAAGATTTTTGTCGTTGAAAAGTATCTAGCTACTGGCCATTTTCTACGGCAAAACGTCCTAATTGTACGACCTAATGTAACAAATTATACAAATGAACGGTGTAAAACAGTTCTCAACTCCTTTTTATATTCTTTGTGGATTTTTTTGCCAAACTCAAGTTATTGCTCAAGTCAAAACTAAACGTTACAAGGATTAAAACCTATAAAACAACATATATATATTTGGTCATCAATCCGTCCTTCAAGGAATGTTTAGTTAACCTTCTAGTGTTAATGAATTGTTTCAATATTTTTTAAATTATATTAATTATGATTTTTCTGTATTCCACATTTTTCTCTATCTTATTTTTGTAAGATGTTTAATGAATATATATATATATTATTTATATATAACCATTTTGATCTTATTTTTGTAGGATGAATATGTTTAAGGATTTTTTGCCATTCAACTTTATATCCATATATCAGAAATTCATTTTCATATTTAAAGAATTAAAAAAAGCTTTAAAAAATTCAGTATATAAATAGAATAAGATTTGGCCAATAGTTGAGAAATATTTTTTTCAAAAATAAAATTTTGGTTCATTAATTCATTTATCAAAGTTAGTAAAATGTCTTAACAATCAGGTAATTAAAGAAAGTTAATATTAGTGAAATGCTTTTGTACTTCAGTTTTAAATGATTTCTATTGATATAATTTAGGCAGTTTGCTTTTTTCAAATTGTACCATACAATATAAGAAAGCAGTCACAAAACAAAACAATTTCAGATATATGGATATAAAGTTAAATGGCAAAAATCATTAAACATATTCATCCAACAAAAATAAGATCAAAATGGTTATATATATATATATATATATATATATATATATATATATATATATATATATATATATATATATATAATATATATATATATATATATATATATATATGTAACATATATATATATATATATATAAATATACTCCAATAAATACAACTTCTATAGCATAAGAAGCTTCGCTTCTTCTCATTTAGATGTCTCTAAAAAGTGATGGCTTTCTTTTTTCTCCACTCATATTTACAAAGCTCCCTCTATATTGAAAATTATGAACGACTTACTGCAAACTTATTCTTCAAGTCGTTAGATGGCCTGTTGGAGTCCTGCGAAAGCTCCGCCTCTATTTGATTCAGCCTGGGCTCAATGCGACTGCTCCAGGCGATAAAGGCGTTCATTTTGTTAGTGTAGTTATTGCTGTTATGAAGGGTCTTCTGAAGGGCTTTGTTACGATCCAAGGAGCGGGATTTTAAGCTCTCATATCTGGGTTGAAGAGTATATTTTAGTGTATGTATGAGGGTTTCTATGGAATGAAATTAAGACTTACCTTTGATTCATTTCCTTCGCAATGGCCTTAATTTCGGAGGAATCATCTTGTTGGTAGGACGAAACTATTCCCTCGGTCAGATGATTGAAGTCCTCAATAGCAGAGTAAAAATGACTTATTTCTGATTGAAATATCTGGAAAAGGGCAATAATGTAGTTTAAAAAGGAGAATAAATAAATTAGAACTAAGAATTAATTGTTTATGTATGTTATTTTAAACATAATTTACATTTTTTCTTAATTAATCAGTTTTAACATAGTTCGATATAAAAAATATTTAATAAATACTTTTTTGATGAGTAAAATGATACAAATACATTTTGTATTAAAACTACTTAAATAAAAACCGTTGAAAAAGATTTTTAGTGACACCTTTGACAAAAGTATTAGAGATTACAATTGCAGAGCCTAAAATATAACAAAAGCGTAATTTAAGTTTTGAAAATTTGTGTACATTTCATTGGTAAAGCCCAAAAAACACCAACTAGAATAATTATAAGTTAATTTATTTCGTATTTTATAATTTTGTATGACTTTATAATTAAGAATCAGAGTGATGAAAAATATTACAAAATAGTGAAAAAAAATCTTGCTGAAGTATATTATTTACATGCTGGCAGTATTGATAGAAAAGCCCATTTACTTAATCATGCTGTATAATGAACTAAAAATACAACATTTATATCGGATAAGCCAATAGATTTAGAAAAATGCAATTCTTTCAGCTTTTGGTAATAGTTTTAAATATTTGTTATTCAAGGAATTCAAATACTTTTAAAATAAGCACCAAAGTGATCCAAAAGTATCATAAAATAATGAAAGGATTTGCAAACAGATTATCTTACTTGAGTAAAATTTATTACATCATGGTAGTATTGATGGAAAAGCTCGTTTTACTTAATGTTTAGACTTTCGTACTTCTCACTTAATTATCCGTAACATGTCTGTTGAGTAATAAAGTTTATTTACACAAATAAGATAAATTAACATCGGACGTAAAAGCACATAAGCCAATAATATACTAATGTATTTTTAAAATATTCAATCACATTGTAATAACCTATTTAACAGGACGTCAGATATGCTGTATTGATTACATTTTTAAAAGCAAATGTTTATTTTTTATAAAACTGAGTGCTTCAGTTTTAAAATTGTGCGAAATATGGAAGTGACGAATATGTAAAAGAAACCAATTCATTGGTGACAGAGATATTTGTAAAGTTGAAACGCTATCCAAAAATAATTGTATTATTATTAGGAACTATTTTTTGTTTGTAATTATTCATTGCATAGCTTTCTCCGAAAAATAAAAATAATTGTGTAATTAATTCAGAAATACCTTAATTAAAAAACAAAGTATACATCTTGCAAAGAGATGTATCGATGTTGGAATACCTTTGATTGATAATATTGATGATTGTGAATTAATTAGAAGCAATGAATTAGGTGCAAATTTATCCGTCTGTTAGTTGAAAAAGTAATGCATGTCCTTGTGCGTAAAATCTACTAGCTTTTAGGTTCTTTTAACGTTTTAATATTTGACATATTTTTTTCATTACTTCCTTTTAAAAGTTAAAATATTTTTTTCAATGACCCATTTAATTTTTTTCTGAAAATTTGATATGTTATCCTTTTAGTATAAATATGAATAATAATGATAGTTTTTTTCTCTACCGCCCCTCAGACCTTAGCAATGGCTGCGTACTTTAAAGTACGTGATGGAAGAACTACGAAAAATGTGTTCTTTCTCTTTTTACTTTTATTTAGAAACCAAGCGTATCAAAATAATATTTTCATTTATATACAATTCTTACAAATTATTTGCTTTATAACTTACGCAAATACCTATGTACAATATTTTATTTTCATTTACTTTTTTGTGTGGTAGTCCGAAAAGCACTGTGGGTGAAGACCCACATCACATCTTTTGCAGCGAAAAATGATCTCTTTTGCTTGTTTTCCTTTTCCATACAATTTTGACATACTGATTTGGTTTCAGGGACGTGAATTATGATGTGTCCCCATCCGTCATACCTTCAGCATTTTTGTCTTGATATATATTGAGTCTTGGGGCTTTATATCCACGATGCAATTGAATCAATGAGACAAAACTTCTGGTGAAATCTACATTTACATTGAAGCTTGACGTTTATCTTTTTTAGCTTTCCAACTCGTCTATAAAGGCGCCAGGCCTGCACCATTCGGACATTCAGAAACCAATTATATAATGCCCAATATCATTTTTTAGTCTGCAAAGCAATTCTATAATTTGAGACTGAGTTATCCAGCAAGTCAACTCCACCCATATTTTGACTATAACGATAGATGAATTAGGGCATGCTGTGGGTATTTTCTTCCGATTTTCTTGATTGTATTTGTTCAAATATCCAATTGGCTCCGAATCCAAAAAGTTTGACCCTATGAAAACTGACCCTGAATCTTTCCACGCTGTAACGCACAAATCGTTGTCAATATATACATATTTCATGAAACCTTTGTTCCCCTTGTTCAGTGATTTTTTGTTGGTAGATTCAATTTGTTGATCCTTGTTTGCCTCATTGTTCCAACTATTCCAAGGCATTTAGATCCCAAATATCCATAAGGTCAAGAGTGAATAAATTATCACAAACACTCTTATGGCCTTCTTTTAGATCAAGTTGCTCGTTTATTTCAACGACCATATATGAACCCTGTCCAAGTCCTCTTGGTGTAATCTTTGTGTTTCCCCCCCATACGGAAGACAATAGACAAGTTCTCCAAATGGAGTACATGCAAACCAGATCTTGAAACCGAAGCGTACTGGTTTTCCACATAAAAATTGTTTCAGGGGATGAGGTCCAAAGTATTTCACCATTGACTCATCGATCGAAATGTACACAGTTCTTTGAACATATATTTTGCAGTTTGATTTATGCAGTCCATCAAAGGTTGCACTTTCCAAAATGGATTTTTAGTATTTGGAATACTTTCGAAATAGGTATATCGCATTAGTTTTTTATGGTCCGATCTGGAGATACATTTTTTACAAAGTTGTTGCATGTATCTTCCCTCGTATCCCATTACATTATTTTGGAAAATTCTGTCATATAGCCACTCAAAAGGCACTTGCCCTAATCATTTTTGACTATTTTGAATATTTATATTGGGAAAACAAACATAACAACTTAATTGAAACAGTATTTGCATCATTGAATGCTTGATTATAAATATTTGACGAATGGAAGTAACTGCAATACATTAACTAAATGGAGCAAAAGTTATCAATCGGACAGATTAAATTTATATATTTTTATAAAAGCGGACAATGATAATCATAACGAAATTTATTGTTTTTAGTAGATAAGGTTCTGTCATAGTTATTTATATCAAAATTTAAGGAAATTTTTCACCTCCCTCGATAAATTGGTGTCATATCTTTAAAGTCTTTTTAAAATTGAAGAAAAACTTGTGAGTTCGAAAAGTATCTCGTGTGTACAACCTGCGGTTGTGATTACCTGTTTTTGATATCCCAAAGGGAGTGAACGGTGACGACTGTTATTTTCAAGAAGAGGCCATGGCCTCTAAGCAATGTCCAGAACGGGTAGGAGTCTAAAAAAATTCTTGAGGACCTATACTCCTAAGTATACCTTAAGCTTTCAAATATTTAATAGTATAGCCCTAAATCCTCATTTCTGCAGAGTTTCAAAAATCACTAAAAGTTATGTCATCCAAACAGATCCAATTCATTTTAAACCTAGACCTCACTGAGATGTTGGAGCCAGCAGATGGTTGCTTGAGACTATGCTCTCTAACTTCCCCATACGAACTTATGTTGCAGTTCTTGCAATTGGGTATTGGAGGTCCTCGTGTATGGAGTATATCTTAGTAAGTGCTTAATACACGGAACTACGATTCCATTCCATATGTGGATTTGTCCAATACACTGGTTATTGTTGGAATCTGGCTCCCTCACATATCCGAACATGCATGTACTCAAGAATAAGATTACATCATGCTTATAGTTTCCTGCCTAAAAGCATGAGGGAAGCTTTAGAGTCTTCTACAAATAAAGAGAAGATAATTCATTGTTTTAATATCGAAGGAACGAGGTTTTTTGATCCACACATGGATTTTCCTCAAGTAGGTTTTAATTCCCGCAAGCGGGAGGGAGTTTGTCCTGTATTTTTCCCTGCTACTTGCATTAGCGTTTTTTATACTCACGCGCTTACGCGCACCCTTTTGGTTTTTCTTTTCTTTCCTTTTTTATCATTCATTCGAAATATATGATCCGTCACCGTAACAACTATTTGCGTTTGTGTATTATTTCGTAAGTTATACAGTCCACTTTTTATATAATCCTTGGGTATTACGGGTAGCCACAGTCCTCACAGTTATCGTAGTATGCTGTTGATCTAAGGACAGAATGTATAATATTTTTCATGATGTAGTTGGGCGCTGTCTCAGAGCCGTTCTTCGAGATCGTTATACCAAGAAGGATCGCTGAGAAAGAGTAGTTTAAAGATGGAAACGACTCCACAAGAGAAGACAGTACAGAGTTGAGTATTCGATTTTTGTTTGGTTCCTAACGAAACCAGAATGTGTTACGTATTTGTCTAAATCTTTAAATGTCATTTTTATGGACGACGATATTTCATCACATATACCCTCATATAAAAACCAATAGATTGTCAGCATACATTTCGACAAGAAATTGGAGTCTTGGGAAGAAGCTTGGCTAATTCAATGGAAAATATCTTTGATTGCTATTACCCTTATATTATGTTAAGGGTCAATTTGACTCATTTCGGTTTTTGTGTTGGCCAAAGTACAGGTTATCCTTTTTTTATTCATGAAATTTTGTGACTTTTTCTTCATTAAGGTCATGAAGTGGTGTGTAAAATCTGGATACTTAGATGTGTAGTGGAATGTATGTACAGAGTTTGCATACGAAGATGATGCTGCGGGTCATTTTGACCCGGGCACTTGTATGTAAGCTGCAACTGCCATTGAAAAGGTCAAGGTCAGCTCATACAACCAATCTGCTATGGATCCAGTGGACACAGGTGTAAAAAAACGGAAAAGATGCCAAGTCTGCCCCTCCCGAGAGGACAGTAAAACAAGTACCTCTTGTGTGAAATGTAAGAATTACATCTGCAGAAAGCACACTGTGACGTTCAGTCCATCATGTGGAGAGCTTTGAAAAGGGGCAAGTTAAACTCATATAGTGTTAAAATTAAAAATGTATTGTCATGTCTTTTTTTAATAAGTGTTTAAATATTATAAAATAAAGTTGTTCTTGGTTTAACCTGTTTTTTGACTGTTTTGAATGGGTTTACACATTATGGGTCAAAATGACCCGCAACATAATCAATGTGATTTTTTTCAACATACTATAAGGGTTAAGTAGGGGGGGCGGTGAAATAGAGTCTCCTTGCTTACATCCTCATATAATCTCGAATGAGAGTCTTCGTTCAGTCGATGTTTGTTTATTGATTTTAGGCTTGACATGAGAGATATGAGATATTTGGAAATACATTCATTATCATCTTGCCTTTAGCTACATTTGTAGGCTAAATTATATGTTGACAAACAATTACAGTGTGACAAAAAAATTGTATTAGATGTTTTCATATATGTAGATGTTAAAACATTTTTTTGCTTTAACTATAGTTTTAATATATAAAAAACAACATAAATTATGTTAAATAATTGTATTAAAGTTAAGTCTCTAAAATAGGGGGAAAAATACAAAAATGATAATTTTTGAATGTGATAATTTATTGTTTATTTTCTAATAACCAAAAAACCCGTGTTATGTCTTTTAATATCCTTACACAAGCTTTTAAGTATATTTTCAAACGTTATGAATTGATTAAAAGTAAACTTTTTAATAAAATAATAAACAAACGTAATATCACCTATATCCACAAGGCTTTAAATATGCATATATGATGGCTTAATTACCAAGACGTTCAAATATTCAAAAATTCTTCGACATCGTAAACTTTTCATTTATTTTGTAGTATTGCTGATGACTTGCATTCTATGCATATGAAATATTGATATTTAATAACTATTTATTAAAGAAGTAAATATCGGAATTTAGTACGCATTTATTTTTGAACTTTTTATGTACATGGTTTTATTTAGTTACCGTATTAATTGTCAATTGTTACATATGTTAGTAATACCTTTTGAAATCGGTGTAATATGTTTTGTTAAGGTGAGCTATTAACAATAGCTAATGAATAGCAGTAGTAATCAATAGAAATACAAATTGATTACACAAAAAAAATTCGATAACCATGTGAAATCAATAAAATTATAAACCTCATTTTTTATTAACAAATCTTTATTTCAATGAAGTGATTGTGTATTAAAATACATAAATAGAAATTTTAGTCTAAAATTAAAACTTCAAAAAAGATTAACAAACATAAAATCAAATAAATAACTTAACATAGAATGCACAACAATAAAAGAAAAAAATTTAAAGAATCAATAAAATTTCAATAGTTTTTTTATTATTTTTAAAAGACTCTTTGACTTTGATGGGAAATATTTTATTTCTTTCGCGGCGACACTCCAAGAGTCTTCCGCAACTGAAGGTATCCGTAGCAAAAGTGCTCCATATCTTGCCGCCGCTGAGAGCATTATGGCTCTGAGTTCCTCGGATCGGATGTATTCGTTGGTGCAATGAAAGCCTTAGCATTTATGATAGTATAAGTAATCGCTTTTGAAGCATCCGATCGTGTTTTTTGCTTTTTTGGAAAACTAAACAATAAACACCTTTCAAAATTTTATTGGGAGAGTTGTTCAATCCCTTAACATTAAGAGCTAGAAAGGTCTTCAAATTGATATCACAGGGCAATCCGCAAAGGCATGTAACGTGTTGACATATAATTTGCCACAGTCCTTGTAATGATTTTAAAAAATGATGCAATTGGAGGAAATCTGTAATTGGGCCGTAATTTTTTCCCCATCGTGAATCCCTGACGTGGAACACCGAATAATTTTCCTCCAATCATCGGGAAGTTCCAGCAATTCCATATAGAAGTTTACTATAGTTTAAGATTAGGAGGTATCATCTTGAGATGCCAGGACATGGCATCCTATTCATTTTAGCAGCTCTTTGAAGAGGGTATTTGAATCTTCCATCTTTACTAAATTCGAAGTTTCTTGTGGAATTCAAATCAAAAGAGCCATGATCCAATGTTAACTCCTCGAGTAAAGGTGGGGTGCCCAAATTTCTGAAGAAGAATGGCTTGCTTGCGTTTTGATGAATTATATCCACTATACTTTCCCCACTATACACTGGACTAAACTTCCATATTATACGTTGGGCCGCTGCCCATATTTTTGATAAAACTTCTGTTGTCTTATTCGTTAAAATGGTTCTAAATAAAAGCCTTAAATAAAGATTACTTTTGGTGATAGTTCTTCTCCATTCCGTTTCTAGATTTTTGGTTAAATCGATAAAAACTTTCAAATAATTTTTGGAATAATAATGGATAAAAGAGTTAATCCTCTCCCTATCATAGACTTTGGTCGCTTTAATGCAGGGAGATATCTCTTATGAAAAAGAGTTGAGAGCCATAATTGTTCCTCTTCAATGACCTTTTCTGCTATCAAGGGAGAAGCTGTTGCTTTATATAACACACCAGGGACAACCTGAGTATTGTATAAATCAATCCTCTTTTGTAAATTAAAATTCTTCCATGCAGCAATTCGATTTGGAATTGAAGAAAACATTACTCTCCAGTTATCAGCATGGACCCCTTCTGGTCCCCAGTCAACTCCTAAAAAAGAGACTTTTCTTCTTACCTGGCAACCCCATATATTTTTCCTTCTTTTGCGTCCCATGCGCCAATAGGAAGAACAAAAGTCTTTGATCTATTTAACTCCAATCCTGACTTCTTTTGGAATTTCTAAAAAAGCTCAAGAGTATTTCAACTCTTTTGATTAGTTGAGTCTCCGTATTGGCTTCAACCGAGAGAGTTATGTCGTCAGCATATAAATCGATGAGATGTGTGTAGTCTGCCAACTTAACTCCAAAACAAGTATATTTATTATTTAGACGAAGAACTAACTCTTTCATTGCTAAAACAAATAGAAGAGGGGCAGATGGACATCCCTGCCCGCAGCTTTTCTTCAGTTAAATTGATTTTCCCTGTAGAGACCTCCAATAGATATCACAGATGACCCATTAAGTAGAAGTGCTCGGACTGGATTGAAGAATTGTTTGGGTAAAAACGTTTTACACCTAGAAAAATTTATTTATGACTATTGGAGGCGAAAAAAATATGTGACGTCCAATGTGGAAAATCGAACAAAATGCTTTACATCCTGTAAACTACATTTTAAGTATGATAAAGAACATAGCTCACAAACTGTTTAATATATTCAATTCATTGCCTACATTCCATATATTACATAAATAAATATATTTCAATACTGAATAATTATTTAAACTATTTGTTAAAAAAATGTTGAGTAATTATCATGGATCGAGATGAATAGTGTGAATAAAATGTGCTAATGATGTGAAATGAATTAGATAACTTAAAATTGATGATCATCCTTTAGCAAGGAATCTTCTACATGAATTTGCACGCAACATTGTTTCTAGATATATCTTGAAGAATGTAGTCTTTACTTGTATGTACATGTAAAAATAAATATGTTGGAGTGTCAGGTAAGACTTTATCGATAAAATGGCTGAAGGACAAGTAGTTATGCTTCTGAGTGCCCAGGGACTGACTTGTTCTATTTGAACTATATAATGACTGGATATCCAACCAAGAACATGCATTCGACAAAGACGTCATTAATGCAATTAAAATGGCTGTCACGCAAGGTAAACAATGATATATATATATATATATATATATTGAAATAGAATGCTAGAAAATAGAGGAGGGAATATTCTCCAATATATAGATACTCAGGCAATGTTGATCTTGAGGAAAAACTTTACAACTCAATTCATTTCCATTACAAAATTGTTTTTCCTTTTATCGACTCCATATGGCTTGGTATATCAACTTTGAAAGTCCAAAGGATAATAATTATATATTTTCTTCTCTTACTTGCTTCATTACTTGCTGACTCAAAATTTTCTCTTCCCTCCTCTAATTCAGTCGATTGAGCACCCAGTTAATATATAGCTCGGTGGTTCTCGTAAAACTTGACCATCGGATTTTCGTTTAAAAAAATATAATTTCAGTTGGCTATATTTTATAAATACTTGTATGGGTTGTTGAACTATTATATGAGCCAACTATATTATATTACATTTTAAATATTAATGAAAAAACAAATCAATGATCGAAAAAAAACATTATATAAAAACAATAACAAATGCAAAATGAAAAGATCGTTTCAAAAATAAACGAAAACTATTATATATAAATAATATGATAATGAAGTAAATTTTACAAATCTGTATTATCTGTATTATCTAAAATATTTGCAGACTATATTATATTCAATGTGAGTTAAATATTACTGACTCCTCGGCCACATTTACTTCTTATGACTATATTAATTTAACTTGAAATTTAAAACTTAGTTAAAAATAATGACTCAGCAATATTTTGTACTTCACCTTCACCAGAACAATAATGTTCTGTTAATTATATTTTTCTATATTTTCTTACAATACTTGAGGATACTTCGTACACTTTAAACAATACCTTACCTATGTGTATGTCTAAATACTTATACAATGCCCATGAAATTAACTTATTTTAATATATACAAAACAAATGTGTAGCAACAATGACTTAATCTACCTTCAGGTCTCTAAACTTGATTTTTTTGCTGTAAGTTGATTTCTAATGACTTAGCTGTTCTGTTGATATTACATTTGAGATTTAAAAAAAGGTTTAATAACAAAGTATGAAGCAAAAACATATTCTCAAAAGATGTCTTGTAAGCTCGTTGTTTCTTTAAATAAACATATAGACTTTGAAAACTATATTTCATAATTTGTCAGGACAATAAGTTATATTGATGAATTATAGGCTACTAAAAGCGTCTTTTGGGGTATTTTTTTGGAAATATACGACTATCGTCTGTCATGTAAATGGCGTAAATAGTGTTTTTTTAATATTTAGGTAGACAATATTATTTTTCCTATTAGGATTGATGAAATTCCATCTATCGAACCTAGGATATTTCAATTACCTCCTCTCAGGAGTCAAAACTGCACCCTTTACGTTAAGAAGTTTAACAAGTATAATATTCAAAAGCTAACACGTTTTATTTCACAACGTAACTACATCATATAATTGTAAAATTTATCACATAACTCCATAAATAATAACGTTTTAATAAAGAACTACTGGATTGGATCCTTGGAGGAAAAGGTTTATAGCAGTTTATATTTTCTTTAAGCATGAGTACTTATATTTTCAGATTTTGGTGTTAAAAAAATATCAGTAATTTAAGTTTTATATCTTTAAATCCCGTTTTTATAAAAAAAATATTTTTTTTTGTCTTTAAAATCTCTTCTTCCATTAGAACTCTCGTTTTTTATGTTTCCTTTGTGACGTCATTAAAAATAAAAGAAGTTGAGGACTCACATTTCAATACGATTTTAGTACAGTGAACTTATAATGAATCAAGATATAAGTTAAGGTCATACCTTTGTCTCCTTTATTTGTTCTTCGAGGTTGCTGTCATCTGAGATGGGTGTCATTCGTGAGTCCCATGCCTCCATTCGGTTGATCCATCCCTCCACTTCTTTTTTGCAGCTTTCATACTGCTCATTGTCGACCATCAAGTCCTCAAGCTCATTTTTCCTCGCGGTTACCTTCGATGATGTATCCTCCCAATGCTCACGAAGCTGGGTCACTGAAGTAAAATAAACAATATGTTGAACCACACCATATAGCATTCCGTCATCTATAATTCTTTACAAATGAAATGATTGTTTTTTTTTACTGAAGATCATTCAACTTTTGGCCACATCTTTACTAATAAAAAGTTTTATAAAATATACTTTGAAATATTTCAAAAACTGAAAGTAATAAAGAAATTATTTAAGAGCTATATATATATATATATATATATATATATTATATAATAATATATATATATATATTCTTACGCTCCGCCTGACTAAAACACAAATAAGTGTTTTCGAAAAATGAAAAGGACTCATTTGGATTGGCAATTAAAAATATTCGAGGTTGTCTGATATTATATTCTAAGGTTGGTGGTACGAATGTATATACATTTAAATAAAATCGGATCCTATAGCCACCAATATAGATACCCCCTAGTATAAACTATCACTATGAAAAATCATAGGAATGAATAAGAATGTTATTATATTTAACTATCTTTTTGGATATCCACATTACATAACAAATCAATATTTTTGAAGCTATTCACAGGGGTTTTCAAAAATATCATATTTTTTTATAATCTCGATCCAATAACTGTTCTATCATTTTTGTTCCTATATCAAAGTAAATATAGTTATATATTTTTTTTTGCCTATATGGTTCGATAGAATTACATCCGATAGGATATAAATAATCATTATAACATTAAATTAGACTATCGAACCTAGGATCTTATCAATGAGGTAGACCAAAAATGACCATCCCCTCTCGGGATTCGAACCTGTGCCCCCAACATTGAGAGTTGAACACGCCTTAACACGCACGGCTATCGAGCTCCCTAAAATTGTTTTACCGTTACTAAAAATCAATTTTTTTACTAAGTAATATTAAAAAATAAATATAAAATATTATAATATATATATTTCTTATGTTTATTCTTTATTTAGTTATAAGTGTAAGTTACTGTATTTGAAAAGATGGTAAAATATCAAAGAATTGTTAATTTTTTATTGTGTTAACATTTAAGTGTTTTCGAAACTAAATATTTTATTTTTTAATGTATAAAATGTATAATTATACAAATATTTATTATGAAATCTTCATGAGTGTAAATCGAATCATTTAGCCCAGAACTTTAATTATTTATAATGCTTGAAAAAAATATATAGATATTTGAGTTTTTTACTTATATGTCTTTGAAATTCCGTTTTTGAAAATATATAAGGAATATTTTTGTCACTATTTCAATCATCAAGGAATGTCAAAATAATTTTGTTAGAATGTGAATTATATAAAATATAATTAATAATATGGCAAAGTAATAAAACAAAGAAAGTATTATCATTCATTCATAAAATCAAATCAAGCTGAAATATGAAAAGAAAGAACTTATAGATAATAGAAGTCTTTGCGTCTTTTCATATGCCAAATGAAAATGACACACAAGATGATTATTTTTCAAAAAAAAATAAAAAATATTATTGAGGAAATACTTATACATTTTTGAAAAAACGCCTCCAATAACTCATATAATATTTATTGTCCGAGTTGGCCAATTTTTCCTCAAAAGGGATTTTGTTTTGCATAAATATTCTATTTTCAATATTAAAAAAACTGCACTTTATGATGTAAGTACATATTCGGTTAGGAACATCATACGTTTGCTCACAATAAGTTAATTCAATTCCTTTGTATTAAACTTTAATGCATACAAATAGGATTTTTCTCTCAAAATAATGTACTCACCCTCGCAATCACGTCTTATATCTTGACATTTATCGCTTTTAATTTTAGGCTTCGATGAAGAATGAGATTTAGGTTCAATCCTATTTTCCTTCCTCAACTTGCTGTATATGGGATCACCACAACTGTCCTTAAAATGTGCTCTACTCTGCGCACAAACTTTAATTGTAGGGCTACCAGGCCTACGATCGTTTCTGGCCAGATTCTTAGTCGTGAGGATCCCGGTAGCACTAAATCAAGAGGACGACCATCCATCGCCCTATCAGATCTAATCTTAATGCTCGTTACACGAAACTTTGGATCCATTTTAGTGTGGGGTCTTTCAGAGGAGATATTGTGATGGGGCGTCTTCCGTTGTGAGACCTTGTGATCATGTGTCGAAAAGTTTCGGGGCAGAGAGTGTGTTTTATCGGCCTTCTTAGGAAGAGTGAGTGTGTTCATATGGGAGGACAGGGGCTTGAGAGAGACACACTTTGCAAAGCTTAATGACTTTTTGTGGAGTGTTTTGATCATTTCCCTTGTTATAGATAGATTTTCCTCTATTTTTGCAAGTACATTCCTTCTTTCGAGGGACGCATCCCGGGGTTTGCTTGAGATTCGTTGTTCTGATTCAGCCTTCTTCGGGGGTTAGATAGCTTTTGGGCCAGGAGGACAGTGGTGGAGAGAGACTTAAGGCTGTATTTCTTCTTCTTCTTTTCACCCCCAACGAGCTCCGGCCGCTGGTCAAGGCTGGGTATCTCTAATGTGATGGGCATGGCTTCCTTTATTTGAGGTATCTCTATTTGAGTAACTTCTTCCTCTTCAATTTTGGAAGAGCGCCTCAGGGATTTCCGACGAGGATACTTGGACTCGATGATGGCACTCACCGTGGAAGCGATTTCGTCTTCAGTCATTTCTTTGGGGATGTTTGCACTTTGCAAAAAGGAAAACACAACTATTTTTATTATTATGGAACAATTGATCCTTGCGTTCTTAAGCTACAACTATATTAAAATTAAGCTTTCTTTAAGTCCATCCGAGTGTGCGTAATCTTTTTCAATAAGTTGTGGTGTTAACGTAAGATATATGTCTTTTTTACCTTTTTAAACAGTTGCTTACACAAAAACTTAAGTATTCACATCTAAGTACAAATAAAAATGTTTGAAGAAGTGTAAAATAGGGGGCGCTATAAAGAATAAGGAGAGCTTTCTCTTATATACACATGTCTTCCCTCTATAGTTCAAAATAGAAACTTATGATATTATAAATTTTATTTTTTTGGAAATGCAAACCCATAAAATGTATCACAGAATTGCTTAAAAGCAATTATAATAATAAACTATATATGACTCATACCTTTTTAAGGTGTGATACAGTACATAGTACTTACAATTATTACTTTAGTTACATAGTTTAAAAAAATTATTTACTTTGTATTTCGTTTAGCGTCCCTCTTTCAAGTTTTGTTCAAAGTGGTTATACATTTATTTACTTCAAATATATTATCAAAACTAAATATTTTAAACATGGACATTTTTTACAAATTACAAAAAACAAGGGATAGTTATTCTATGAAGGATGCTCAACCTTTTGAATTGGTCGTTGGAATATGTACTTTTGAACTTTTTATCTTTCTTAAAATCCTGTCAAAAATCACATAGCTCCAATAGTTGGTATCCTTAGCTATTATTCATAAGCAATACAATAATTAGGAAAACAAGGCCAAACAAAATATTGTTATCTCTGGATGACAGTAAGAAGATGTCAGATAAGAACGGTGATATGCTATAGTTACAAACAAAGTAGTGCTTATCGTCTATGGCTAAAACAATTACTCCACCACTTTGGGAGCCAATTGCATATTTTCTGAAGTTTTTTCTCATTATTCGAAGGATAATATCAAAATATAAACCCATTGTTTAGTTTGTTGCTGTGATTCATTTGTCTGTTATTTATAAAAGGTAAAATTTAGAGGAATAATATCTATGATTATAAAGTAAAACAGCTAGAATAAATACGTTTTTCCCTCAAGCTTCTTTTTAAGAAAATACATCACATATGTGAAATGAAATTAAACTGAAATGTCTTCTAAGCTAGGAATATGAAAGTTAATTTCAGCTAAAAGTTTAGATTAAAATAGTTGAAACAAAAACGAAAAATATACATTTTTGAATCCATAATATGTGATCTTATTGATCTTATCTAAAGTATTAATATTATTAATATATGTATATGAATGATGTGATAATATTCTATTATTTTTGGTTTGAAAGTAATTTAATTGTAGTGGGTAGCTTCTCAAGTACCCACCCAGGCTGTTTTTTTAGGGTTGCAATGAAAATGCTTTTCATTGCTTCCCACGGAAGATCGAATAGCATTATGGGTGTTGAGTGTTTCACTGGCGTTGTATTTTGGGTCTTTTTTCATAGAGATATAAGGATATAGAGAGCTTATTCCCTTCAATAGCAGAGAAACATCGTTCAGCTGTATTCTGTGCCCAATATAAACAAAGCAATTTGTATTACGTCATTGTAAGTTCATTTAGAGATAGAAAGATTTGGTTATATTGGGAACCCAATGACGTTATGCCTCGGGAAAATCCAAAAAAGCCTCTATGTCTTAATATCTCTATGGGTTTTTTCTTATAAGCTACGCCTATGGGAAGACAAAAACCCTGTGGGAATTAATAGAATTTATTTTTCTCATAATCCAACGCGCACTTTTTTTAAACTCTCTACATTTCTTCGATCTATCTTTAAAAGTCGATAGATTGTTATTCCAACTCGAATAAATGCATCATAAGTCCAGACAATCACTCCAAAGTACTACTCGCTCTTATAGTGCAACGATGGAACAAACATTATACAAACACAAAAAGTGAAATGGAAATGAGGGTGATGGGGGCGGTAACCGACGAGAATCAACTACGAGCGACGCTTCTTTTTTAAATAATTTGCTACTTGCTATGTAGAATACTTGTTATAAACATCGAAGTATTTATCTCTGACGTCGGTCATCATGTAATATTTACACGTCCACTGGATCATGTATTGTTGATATTGGATTTACAATATGCACAATTTTCTGAAATTGTAAGAACGATTTACTAAATTTCCTTTTACAATTTTAGTACATAATGGTCTAAATAACTCCTATATCCAACAAACCCCTAAAATCCCAACAAAAAATATCGACATACATATACGACAGACAATAGTTTACAAAATTAGAATATTTTTATTTAAATTTTAGATTATGAGATATTCATTTTGCCTGTTTAAAAAAACCGCCTGGGTGGTTTTATTCTAAACAACCCGGGGTTTTAACAACCCTGCTTAAAGGTCATATATTTTTTCTTGCAGGCGGACAATTATGAAGTGGTACGGAATATCATAGTCTTCTCTGCTGAACCTGCACGTTGGGCTAAGGGCCTTTGCAATGTTGTAGAGATGTCTCTTGAGCTCAATGTGACCATGATCATTCACAAAATAAACGAAATTTTATTTGATTTCTTTTGAATCCATCGTCTTTTACACATTGTATTCTGTAAATGATCGGCAAAGTTCAACTTACATATCTGTTATGGCCTGAGTAAAACATTTCATATTTCGTACAAACTGTATCAGTTTGTTGATATACATAAAAACGATGCATTTTCGTTCTATAGTTTTTATAACCACTAGTATTACTTTGTTTCCTTTGAAATACAATTGAGCAAGAAGAATAGTAATTTAATTTTAGAAATATATTCAATCTTTGACAGACTAAGTATTGAAATAACAAAATATCCCAAAAAATATTTGAACAATAGGAAAAGCAACTATGATCTAGCAGATTAGGACATTATGAATCCATAACCAAATTTTGTCTGACATTCGTATCACTAAATTTGTCTGACTTTCTTATCTTTACGAGGTCAATTAAAAAAAGACACCACAAATAATTGATTTTCATGTCATAGCATAAACTAAAAGAATTGGAACTGTTATAAGTTGATTAAGTTATTAAACACAATATGAACTAGAGGACTCAGAGAGTGCAAACCTCCGCCGATCCCCACCAAATGAATCACTTGGTCTTTTTGTCATTTCCAACCCTCTACGCACTGTCCCTTTAACTCTACATACTGCTCCTTATGTTTACACTCTAGAGGTACATGGAAAGAAAAAGAAACTAACATCATCAAAGAGGAGAGCACAGCACAGCGACATCTATTGGCAGAGTAGGATAACTTGAAATATTATTATTATTTAGCTCATTTTGCATCTTAAAGAAGAACTCAGAGATGCCAAAATTTAATCACTTGTTTCTTTTGGCATTACAACAACTCCACAAAGTTTCATCCGAATCCGTTCTGCACTTTTTGAGTTATTCTGCTGACAAAACAAACAACCAACCTACCAACAAACAAACAAACCAATCAACGCCAGTGAAAATAATACCTACTTCGGCGGAGGTAATTATTAACTCCATACATTTTGTTTAACTTAGACTAAATATGATTGTATAAAATTCTTTATACAGGGAATAGAAATAAAATTTAAAATAAAAATATTTTTTTCGATGTGTCGATATTTTTTTACTTATCAAAAAAGACAATTTTAAGGGGGAAAAGTAAACACAATTTTAAACTTATAAAATAGTGATATTTTATTACTTGTATTTAACACGTTTAAATAAGAATTACTTAGTCTTGTGTTAAAAATAATGCTTACAAATAGTTATAAAAAGCTAAGATGGTTCCATAATAACAAATAAATTATTACCTACGCCGAAGGAGGTATTGTTTTCACTGGCGTTGGTTGTTGGTTTGTTTGTCAGCAGGATAAATCAAAAAGTACGGAACGGATTCCAATGAAACTTTGTGGAGGTGTGGAAATGCCAAAAGGAACAAGTGATTTAATTTGGCATCTCTGAGTGCAGAATTAATTTGCAAAATGAGCTAAATACTAATAAATATTTCAAGTTAGCCTACTCTGCTAATAGATGTCGCTGTGCTGTGAAATCGGGTGCCGGAGCGTCTTCCTCTCGGAATTTCCGTCGAGGGGAACCGTCCCTCTACGCGCCCCAGTCGTGAAAATCCGCCTCAGAAGGCTCATAAGGACCCCGTGACGGCGGAGGTTTGCACTCTCTGAGTGTATACATGCCTCTAGTTTTCACTGGCGTTGTTGGTTTGTCAGCAGGATAACTCAAAAAGTACTGAACGGATTCAATGAAACTTTGTGGAGTTGTTGGAAATGCCAAAAGGAACAAGTGATTAAATTTGGCATCTCTAAGTGCTTTTTTAATATGCAAAATGAGCAAAATACTAAATGAAATGGGGGTCTCTATTCAGGGAGTAGGGAAAGAACAAACGCTAAAAAAATATTCATGACGTATTATTGTTCATATATCAGCTCAGGACTATGTTAACCCAGTGGACGTAGCTTAAACTTCTTCCTCTTCCCGTCTCTGAGTGCTTTTTTTTAATATGCAAAATGAGCTAACAGAGAGGAAACAATGATTAGAGATAGAAAATCGGGCGTGTGAAAGGGAGAATGTTTGAATGGGAATGTCGTGGGGATCGGCGGACGGTACACACTCTCTGAGTGATATATGCTCTAGTTCTATAAATATGAAACAAGCGTTTTTCAAATATTTTTATTAGTCGTTGCCATGAATAAGATATTTCAAAGTATATTGTATGTGGTAAAAAGGTGTATTTAATATACATATACTTATTACCTCGCCGAAGGAGGTATTGTTTTCACTGGCGTTGGCTTGTTGGTTTGTTTGTTGGTAAGTTTGTCAGTAGGATAACTCAAAAAGTACTAAACGGATTCGGATGAAACTTTGTGGAGTTGTTGGAAATGCCAAAAGAAACAAGTGATTAAATTTTGGCATCTCTGAGTGCCAGAATTAAGATGCAAAAGAGCTAAATACTAAAAAACATTTCAAGTTAGCCTACTCTGCCAATAGATGTCGCTGTGCTGTGCTCTCAAAGAGGAAAGCACAGCACAGCGACATCTATTGCAAATGACAAAAAGACAAAGTGATTCATTTGATGGGGATCGGCGGAGGTTTGCACTCTCTGAGTCCTCTAGTTATTTGTATGTTGTGCCATAAAGAATGAGCTGACCATGAAAAGTCAGTAGTCCAGAAATACTTCTATATTAGAAAAATATAATCCTGTTCGACTGCGAAACGTAGTGATAATGTTTCGGAGGCTTATTGCGTTGGTCGAACAGCATCGTCTTCGCTCACTCTCTACATAAACCTCTTCACGGCAGTAGTGGCTTCCTCATACTCCCTCAAACTCGTCATTCCGGAGCAGATGCTTCAGCTTCTGAACAGGAAACTAGTCAAAGAGTTTCAGATCTGGGATGTAGGTCTCTGTTTGACCGATTCCACGTCCATTGGGCCATAAGCTCGAGTGTTTCAGCCGTAGCATGAGGAACGGGTGTTGATCTACACCAAGGGACAATCTCTAAGATTGATCTTTTGTTGTTTTGAGGTTGTTGAATCTTTTCAAAGTCGTCTGTAGGTACTTTATTAGGGTTTCTGGAGGCTGTGGTCCGGGGGGATAGTTCCAAGATATATATTTGGCGTCGGTTTACAAGTAAAGTTCATCAGGGTCATCGACTTCTTTCTACGGAGGTGGAGGAGCGGACACCCATGGGCTCCATCCAAACCTTTTTTTGCTCCGCTGAATCCCACTAGAAAAGGGATTTGTCTTAAACTAACAGATTAGATCCAGATAAGCTATTTGTGGTCTTGGAACATCTTTAAGAGATATGACAACAGTTACTCGCTAAATCTGATTGTTTCTGAGAGTTGGTGAGGGATGGAGCAACGGAGGATGTTAATAAGTTAATTAGTTTATCTGCAGCAATCTCATAAATGTATACTTCCGTTCTTTTTAGACTTCATATGGGCGACAATTCCTTTATCCTTATATCTCATGAAGTATTGGCTTGGTTCTGTTCTTCATGACAAAACTCCCGCTAATGAAGTCGTTCTCAACTTTTGATTGTAGGTTGACCAGGACAGGATTAGGGTGGTTACAATAAGGTCTGTGTGGATTTCGTGGACTGATCGGAGACAGATATAAATGTGAATATCAACTAGTTATATATTTGCGCAAGATATAATGAATCTCTCCGATTAGAAAAATATTCAAACAAAAATGATACTGTGGAGTTTTTAAATTGCTTTTTACTTTTAAGATAACAAAACTGAGTTAATTCATTATGGTACACCCAAAAATATAATAAACTTAAAACTAACAAGTTTAACTATATAAATATTCATTTATCAAACTTTTACTCTGTAGATGTAATGAAAACATACCATTATTTGATATAAAATTTGAAAAACAAATCCACTGGCGCAACTCATGGTTAGTTTCGGGACTTATCAGCGACCTTTATTATATATATATATCATACATAATATATAGATCCTAACAATGTGAAGGTACTTACGGTAGTCTTCAGTAAGTAACTATTGAAATATCAAATGACTACGATAAAGATCCAAACATATAATGAAGGTCACTGTAATTGTTATGTGTAGAAGGCTAATGTTTAATTTGAGCAAATAAATGCGGAGAAATGCTTTTCCTATTGTACGTTTCAACAAGCGAGAGTGATTATTGAGGTCTTTCAATGGAAAAATGATCATTACCATGTATGACTGCGTTAAAGTGCACTTATAGTAGGATACAAATTACTCCTCTTTCTTCATAAAAATAGAAGAAAATATTATGTAATTTAAAAA
>CP045896.1:24013352-24039826 GCA_013387185.1 Caligus rogercresseyi | reverse complement strand
ATGTCAATATCATTTTTCTACCTATAAAAATGATTATAAGGTGTTTGAATTTATTTGTGATGATTTACAATATAACAAATCTATGTTGCAATTATATGGCCAAAATTGAGGATAAAACCAACCCTATCTTCTGCTGACGGAGTAGTTTTTTTGCGCTCACATTATCGGTAGAATTATCAAAATCGAGTAAAAGTCACAGTTGTTGATTACCTCAAAACATTTTCATTTAAAATATTAACAATGTAAAAAATACAAATTTTTTGTAGTGTAATGCAAATTAAATTAAATCTGATTTGTTTTAAAGACAGAATGTAACTATTACATATGACATGTATAATATACAAACGTATTAATAGCTTATTATGAACTTTTACTGCATCCCTCCAGAGGAAGAAATGATTTATGTTAAGAAACCACGATATCTCACATCATAGAAATTATTGTTATTATTACGACTAATAATAATATTTTCGATATTTCTTGCCTGTCAATCAATAATTTATTTACATGCCGTGGTGACAGAAGCTTTTTTTTCTTCATTGAAATTTGACTTAAATCTAAAATGTAGATATGGGCTCTCTTTGCTTTCATGATTATATATATATATATATATATATATATATATATATATTAAATATATAAAAGCTGAATTCATTATGCATTGGAAATATTAACTTTTTGGAAATACTTTATCAGATATGAAAATATATTTCATACATAACTTATTCCAATAAGAAGACGGTGTTTTAAAGAGTCTATAGAAACACACATGGATATCGTTTTAAAATGTTTGTATACTGCAAAATGCATGCCTTATTTTGCAAAAATATCGAACCCTTCATTAGAACTGGAACAACAGTGATTGTTATTACTTTAATTTCTGACTTAAGATTTAATTATCTCGTTCCAATTTTGTTTGAGCTATGATTATGTACGATACTCTAAACTTTAAAAAAGTGTTCTACTCTTAATATTGAGGAGCAAGCTCGCCTTCCGAGAAGAGAAGGTCATTTCAGTCAACCTCATTAAAAAGATCTTAGGTTTGATGGACTTATTTTTCGCCTTGATGATGATTAATATGCATTCAGATACAATTCCATCGAACCATAGGCAAAAAATAAACTATTACTTTTGTATAAGCCTATAAATTGCTTGAATTATCACATATATTTGGGATTAAAAGGAATAGGCATATTGACATTTTGTTCGAATTATGCCGTCATAATGAAATTTTAAAATCAGAGAATTAAGTGCCTCCTATTTGTAGCTGAAATCGACTGGTTTTTCACATCCAGAATGGGACGTAAATTTGTATTCCCAAAAAGCCGAAAATGCCAATTGTACTTTAGATCCCCACAAGTAGTGGAACAAGCATAACATTGTCGTTGGTGAAGACACGGGGAAAAGCGAAAAGGGTGGCCTAGGAAAACCGTTGAACAAACTAATCAATCGCCATTTATTTAAAAAAATGTGTTGTATTGTATATATATATATTATATATTAATTGTCTAATATCATTATAACAAAGAATTCGTATGTGTGATGAGCTCATCAGACACGTCATTTTTAGTTATTATTACAACACCAACTTGTTTACAACTCCAACGGGTCTTGTTAATCTGATCATGAGGTGGGTCAGTACCCTTATTAAATGAAACTTGTAATCTAAGGAACATTATGTTTCAAATAATTAATATTACGATTTATCCCGGTTCCGTATTCTTAATGTAAAAATAATAATTCATGTATATAGAGATGTTAGTATCATAGTTGTATGATACCATTTAAAAGCTCAGTTTCATCATTAACGCTTCAAGAATGAATGTCACACTATGAGCTTTAACAATTTACAAACTATAATTCATTAACTCAATACAATTTAAAAAAGGTTGGAAATCTTTTAAATCCTCTTATTAAAAATAGTCCTATGACGTTTGGAAACAATTTAGTTAGGTCCTATTAGAGTATGACAAAATGAAATTCATTATTTCACGAAAAAATTATAACTTCATTAGATCTATGTTGAAACATATTTGACGACCTCATGACTTTTATGGGATTATGATTTAATATACCTTCAGCATAGGACATACCCTGGAACTCATATTGGATATTCGTATTCAGATAAAAAGAACTTGAAAACATTCTGTTACTGAGTTCAACGTCTTGTGTTGATGATAAAAATTGACCTCTTCTATGGATCCTCACATTTCCTAATGGGTTATACGAATCATATATACCCAGCAGCAAGGCTTCCTAATTAATTGTTTGAACAATAATTAGTTATACTATTTTTTTCATACATGCACACATACACAAGTATGTCCCCTATGTAATCAATTAAAAAATGTAGCTTGATATAATGAAAGAAACAACGCAAAAAATATAATATCAATGATAAATTACTTTGCTCCGCAGATAAGACAGAGATGAATTATTATTATTCTAATATATATATTAGGATAATGTATATAGATACATATATATGGGGGTCGCGATGTTGATATATATTGAAATTTATCTGCAATTGAGTTCATAGGGGACGTTTTGCCAACCGTTGTCTAGTAGTAAAAGAACTGTGAGATGTCGAGGGGAGAAGTAGCGAGGGCCGACTTTATATGTAATATTTATTTAAATATGTATATTTATATATTTTAAATTTATATATATGTTTATATATATATCACTTGATATATGGAGAAGAGAAAAAAGACTGCAAAATAACTAGCCACAATTGCAATATTTTCTATGAAGAAGAAAATGAAGGAAGGGTCATTATTTATCGAAGAGAAACTGGCGTTCATGAGATGAATTTTATTTACTCTCTTGCCTTGGACCATACATTTGAAATGCCCTTCGTATACTTTTTAATGAAATAATAACTTTTTGTATATAAATATTGAAACTTTAGATACTTATTTTTTAATATACTGTTTTTTTTTCTGTCATAGACTATGTAAATATAATATTGTCTCTTTTTTTGGTGGACAAATGCATATAAGTGGCACACCTAGAAGTCAAGGCTCTTATTGGTTTGTGTTTTAAGATATCCCTGTGTTTCTTCTAGTGTTATTGATATAACAAACACAAAGATGAAGACGTCGTTGATGAAAAGATGAATTTGCATTTAGATTGATTACAATGTTAGTTAGTTATATATATTTTTTAGTTAAATAAATAAAAAACTCCCTCAAGTTGCGTATTTGCCTATTTGGTTCTATGTTTATGAATATGCATTAATGCATTAACATTGGGCTATTGAGCTTAAGATATTTTTAAATAAAGTTGCTCCTTATTGATCTTCCCTCCTTTGGAGAATCGAATGCGCACGCTACACAATGAAGAGTTGAATCGCTTACTCACCAGCTACTAGCTTTATTTATTTATCCTTTTATAATGTATTTAACAAACTATTTTTTGAGACTGAAGTGCTTAATGATGCTTAAAAACTAAATGAAATTGAGCATTTGGATTAACTTTATTATTTATTATTTTATGTTACGTTAATATGAACTTGTCGTCGGTTCTCCTGTAAGGGAGCGTGATAACTCAGCGGCGTTAAGGCGTGTTCAACTCTCAATGTTGGGGCATGGGTAATGAATGAATGTTGCATTATCAAACAAATCTCCCGCTTTGAAATATAAGGAATGCGACCCTTCGCCGAAAGGATCAAAAATATTTTTGAAAACTCTTCCTCCAACACCAAAGACAATTTAGAATAATTTCAAAAGATTGTTAGCCTTTGGCATCATACTCTTTCTTTTTATTTTTTGGTTAGCTTTTATTTAATAGCTACAAATCCATAAAAATAACTAATAAGTAGGACTGATTTAGGAGAAATAAAACAATCTGAAGACAGTTACATTAAAAGTCAAACAGAAATTAACATTATTATTCCGAAATTATTTATTATATAACTATTTCTTTATTAACTTCACATATTTATCAGGCTCGCAAAGTTACAGTTCAAAACATTGACTTATTAAAAGAATTACATATGAATTATTGAATTTCTATTTTCAATATTTTATGTAAATCATTGCTATTTGTGATTTATATTCGTATCCTCAGTTTTGGTAAATATAAAAATATAAACATAAAGATGATTAAAAGAAGAGTGTTGATGGGGGGGTAGTTTCCTCCACTCATTGGAGCTCAAACTCTGTCTCTTTCCGGACTCTTCTCGGATCGGACTCCCCAGCCTTCTCTTCAGACAGCAAGGCGGCTTTTCCCAATTACGGCGTTCCTCCTCAATGATGGACTGTATTTGTTATTACGCATTGTATGGTTTTTTTTCAGTCACTAGAACAAAGTATTTTTATTCTGTAAAATATCTAAATACCAAGGATTGGGGAAGGGATCATCTCAATAATGATGGGGTCATTAATATTTACAAAATGCTTACCCAAGCGATCATTACAAAGTCCACCTCGTCAGACAACAACACGAGCCCTACTGACCAGGACGAAGGAAAAGAAAACAAAAGGAAAAGGATAGAGCTAATACCCCGAGGCTATGGGGTGTCAAATAACAAAAGAAAAGGATTGAGCTAAATACCCTGAGGCTAAGAGGTGTCCAAATAAAAAGGAAAGTGGTAGGGGAGCAATTACAATTTTAAGGCCAAAAAAATTAAATAATATATGTAAATAATTTGAGCAAGAGATCGCGCCGCAACAAAGAGCATTAGTTATCTGTTGTCAAGACGGAGGCTCAAACTGATACTTATCATAGAGTATAAGTAAATGGAAATCCAACACAGAAACAGCAATCACCAAACCTCGTCATTGTGATGGCTCCATGACATCTGAATGATAATCACAATATTGATATGTTACTGAAGAGAAAAGCTATCTTTGTTTCGGTTTACTGTAATGTTATCGCGCGTAAATTCGTCGTAGACCTTTTATAGCCATTTTTTGGTCGTGGGTGCGAGTTTTTTGTAGGAAAGTATTTGTGTGCTTTTATTTTAATACTTTTTAGACCTTATCTAAAAAATACCTACGACAAAAAGAAGAACGAGGAAATTTACTAACTATAAAAGAGCAAGCGAGGTAAATACCCACGACAAAAAACGGCTATAAAAAGGTCCACGAGGAATTTACACGTGATAAAATTACTAGATGCCCTTTGTTTCTATATCTTTAAACCCAGAGCAACAACTATATTTTAATTACGCATTAGCTTTTTGTTATACTTATTTCCATTAAAACATAGAAGATGAAAAAATAATGAATGCTTGGTCACATTTGAGGTTTTGTGACGTGAAATATTGATTTCATGAACATATGATGGATGCCGAATATATTTTGTTGTGCATTTAAATGAAGGTTTCTTTTTTCTTTTATTAATAAACTACTTTTCAAGTAATTAAATACTTAATAAATCATTTGAATATATATTTCAATTTGAACATATAATTATTTATATGGATATCTATTCAAAAGCTTTGTTAGAAATGTGTTTGGTCGGACGTTAAATAGAAAATTGTAATGAATTAAAGCTCTTCGATTGTTATACAACTGGTAATATCGATTTAAAAAACTGAAATTATTTTATGATAGCATGTATTGACGATATTTTTTTAAAGGAAACTATAATGCTTGAAATGCAAAAAGTTAACTTTTGCCCTTAAAATTTTAATAACCGTAAAAAACATATTTAATACATAAGTCCTTTGAACTATGCTTTAAACAAAATATCTATTAATTGTGGTATTTTGTAAATGAATAATATATAAACAGTAGTTATTTATTTTCCTTATTTTTACAGTTTAAAAACAGTTTTTGAAGAAAGTTAGTAAAGTCTGAGAAAGTTTGATAAGAAGTTTTTTAGGAATACAATTTGACACTTGTTTTCTCATGGTAGCTGCCTTATTTTATTACTTTTTTATATAAACTTTCATATATTTGTGGATAATTTTTTCTCATTACCTTTTAACTTTTTAGAGCAATGCTCCCTTCAAATATTTCGAAAAGATTTTTCATATTTGCAGTCATAATTGGGTTTTTAAAACATTAAATGCATTCATACCAAATATGCGAATTCATGGATATTTTTAATATAACAATATAGGGTTTATGGAAAGGGCATATAACTGACATATAGGTCATCTAACAATTGAACGGCACCAATTCATCCTTCAGAGATAAATCAGATTCCACATTAGGAATCTTAACATTTCCTTCTTGTTTCTCGACATAAAATGTAGAAATTGGGGGGCTAAGAAGGCCTTTAATCCTTCCTTGGATCAAAAATACTCACTCGTACTCGTGATCCTTAGTTTTCATTGCACCCCTCGACTTTTCTGATATATTGTAGTATACATGCTTTAAAAAAATTTTCTAAGACCCCAAACACATAACTACAACCATTATTATTTATGAGAAGATGCGTAATTCATGAGACATTTTTTGACGTCTTTTGAGTAAAATAAATTAAAAGGTTTTATTTTTTTGTTGTAGTTCTTGTTTTTTCTATTATTATTAATTTGGAGTAATAAATCTTTTGTGCACCATTTTTGTGGAGAAGAAAAGGAATAAAACACAGAGAAAGAAGGAGTAAAGCATAAGGCTTTATGTTTGTGTGTTTGTCTGTGTGTGTGGTGTATATATAGAACGAAGAAGAAGAAGAAAAAAGGATTTTCTCTAGAGAGGATCAATGGGATTATCCATCCTTGTGAGTCTCCTGTAGAGTGTTTTGTTGTCTTTTGTGTTTTTTGTTATAGTTATTATTATGTTTATTTGTAGATCCTATGTACTACACATTCACTAGCAGCCAAGGTTTTAAAATGTATATTATGTATCTTAGTATGGATATCTACTTATTTATCCGCACAAATTATTATACAAGGAAATAAAAGCAAATTAAGTTTAAATAAATATCAAAACGAGCACACAATAGAAAATATTTTGGCTCTCAGGCTCCAACCTAATAAATGGAAAATGTAAATGCTTTCTTAGGCCTTCATGAGGTATTCAACTAAAATTCAATGAGGTCCGCCCAGGGGGAGGGGGGCAGAACTTATGTAAACAAAGAGGACTATTTCCAATAAAAAAATAATAAATGTGACGTCATCATTTAGACGATTTGCCTGGACATCTAAATAATAACAATAATATAATAATAATATGGTGGACTTATATCGATGAACCACACACAACCTGTATATAATTTCATATAAAAAATAAGATTTTTATGACTCTCTGTTACTACATTCACAAGATTTTCAGCCCAAAAAAATGAAATTGGTTTAATAATATGTTATTTGCATTAGATTTCAATTTTGAGGCCGAAATTTATTAACATCTGAAAAGGATTGATTATTTATATTTTTCACTAGTCCATAAAAGTAGTAGTCCTTTTATCAAACAGACATAAAGATAATGAGAGAAAAGAAAGAGAATATCATAGAGATATAAAGATATAGAGAGATTATTGGATTCGTCAGAGAAATACGTCATTGTGTCAAGCATACAGCTAACGAGTTTTCTCTGCTATTGGAGGGAAGATAATACGTCATTGTGTTCAGAACATAGTGATATAATCTATCTCTATGATCAGCTTACGATGACGTAGTACAATTAATTTGTTATTTTGAACACACAGAAACAACAGAATGTTGTTTCTCTGCAATTGAAGGGAATCAGCTCTCTATATCTTTCTATCTCTATGGAGTATATAGATAATTTTATGCCATAAATCATAACAATCGATAATGTGACGTCATCTGTGACGTTTCAATTGTTCTTTTCTAATCAGAGGATCTAAACATTGGGTTCTGCGCATCTTGTATTATATATTATCTTTGGGTCCGCCATAGAAATAAAATTCCTTAAGTACGGACCCCAAACATTATACATCAAAATTACAATACTTGATATACATAGATATGTGCAAAGACAGTGTGCAATCATGTGGAATGACTTCACTCACATGCCATTGACCAGTTAAACAAGCGCTGTAAGGACTATATTATATGTTCTGATTATTTGTATTGTAATAAATATCATTTATTTAATTATCCTGTTGAATATGTAAATATCCTTGCAAACTTTGTCAATAAAGAATATAGATTCAGATTAAGATGGAGAATACATTTATTTAATGAAATGGACCTTCATTTTATCATTCTTAACACCCATTTAAAACATTGAACTTTATAATACAACAGTATGATAGCATGTGTTGACGATTTTATTTTTAAAGGAAACTATAATGCTTGAAATACAAAAACTTAACTTTTGCCCCAAAAAATATTAACTAACCGTAAAAACACTATTTATACATAAAATCCTTTGAACTATGCTTCTTCCCTCCAATAGCAGAGAAAACTCGTTTAGCTGTATGCTTGACACAATGACGTATTTCTCTGACGAATCCAATAATCTCTTTATATCTTTATATCTCTATGATATTCTCTTTCTTTTCTCTCATTATCTTTATGTCTGTTTGATAGAAAGGACTACTACTTTTATGGACTAGTGAAAAATATAAATAATCAATACTTTTCAGATGTTAATAAATTTTCGGCCTCATACTTTTTAGACCTATCTCAAAAAATACCCACAACAAAAAGAAGAACGAAGTAATTTACTGACTATAAAAGAGCAAGCGAGGTAAATACCCACGACAAAAAGGTGGCTATAAAAAGGTCAAAATCCTAGAGCCACCAAAGCCTTAAATTCGCTAATCTCCTCATTCAAGTTTTATGATGCTGCTGAAGTTAGTAATGACTTTAGCCACACTTACTTCTCGACTGATAGACTCTCAAGACCGGTTTCTTCAAGACTTGATCTTATGCTTTTTAAGGGATTCCTAAAAGTTCGTTGAAGTCTTTCAAAGTTTTCGAGACTGGTTTATCAGACCACTATGGCTTGATTACTACTTTTGACTTGGGAGCAATGCATTTAAAACACAAACGCCGATGGAAACTAAACCATGAATTGTTGAATGACCACGGAGTAGATGAATCTATTATTTCGAGGATCGAAACAGTCAAGTCAAAAGTTAAAAATGGAAACGACATTTTTATTGAAATGCAAAATCTATTCCGTCAAGTTAAAAATATTTGTAGAAATGCCGGTGCAGAAAAAGCGAAACTAAAACGTAGACTTCTAAATGAGGCAGAAAACCTGGCCAGAGAAAATGTTACGCGACAAGAAATTAATTTTAGGCTAGACCAACTTTATAGACAAGCGGATCTCAAGTACAGAGTTAAAAATAAAATTGAAGCAATATCGGATCTAACTCACTCGAGATTACAATGCGTCGGACTCGAAAGGAAACGAAATACTGAAAAAAACTTGTCTTTTTTAACCTCTAGTGGAGAAATATCCAGCGACTCAGAATTTATTTGTAGTGAGATACAAACTTACTTCACAAATCTATATGGTTGTTTTGACTGTAGAGGCTCAACACATGCGCTCGATGTGAAATTTTAACAGCCGATTTCTCTGAAAATCTGAGATGCCCCGTAGAAGACAAGCTTTACGTTTCGAAAGTAGACAACGAAAAATTAGAGGTCCACCTAAGTAAAGAGGAAATAGAGCTTGCTGTTTCAAAAAACGCTAAGTTAAATAAGTCACCCGGTCCCACGGGTCTAACGTTTGAGTTTTATAAGAAATATCTTCATTATTTATCCCCTCTTTTACTTACATTTTATGAAAAAGTTTTAACAGTTGGATACTTCCCAGAATACGCCTCTGATGGAAAAATTGTTTTAATACCGAAGAAGGAAAAGAACCCCCATTTTATAAAAAATCTAAGACCACTTACAATGCAAAATTCGATTTACAAAATATTTTCATTTATTTTAGTTAATCGAATTAAAAAGGTCTTAAAAAAAGTTTTACATGGAGCCCAGCATGGATTTTTAGAAGAGAAGCTTATGGATTCTGTTCCTTTTACCCTACAAACACTTTTAGATTCCGACAGTACCACTTCCCTGATGTCAATCGATTTTGCCAAAGCTTTTGACTCCATATCGCATAAATTCATCATCGAAACATTATATAAAAAAGGGTTCGGTGACCTAATTATAAGAATGGTAAGCGCTTCAATTTGTAAAACCAGGACTCTTATAGAATATGGTAATCGAAGTACATATTTTTTTAACAAGCGGGGTGTTCGCCAAGGAGATCCGGTGGCGGGAATCTTGTTTGTCTTGTGTATTGATAGCCTGATTCAGAATATCCAATCTGATACGGGAATTCACGGTTTTAAATCCCCTGAATATATTTTAAAATGTTTATGTTACGCGGACGATCTAACGGTGACATATTCGGGTGGCCCACTCCAAACTCTTTTATCAGTTAAATCAACTTTTAAAATTTTAGAACGATACAAAAATTGTTCTGGACTCAGTGTAAATATTGAAAAATCAGACTTAATAAGCCCATACGGTGATATTTTAGTTAAATCATGGCCAACTTTGAAAACATCTAAAGACATGAATATACTTGGATCTTGGGTTGGCCCAAATAGCACTGAGATGAACTTAAATAAAATTTTAGCCAACGTCAAGGCGTCAAGTTTATTTTTTAACACCCTCCATTTGAACGTATGGGACAAGATCCAAGCCTGGAACACCTATATTGTACCTAGGATCATTCATTTGTTCCGTGTTACTCCCTTTCACCAAAGAACGTTGGAGGATATTACAAAATGGAAACAGCTTTTTTTGGCTTCAACAGAAGAAAGAATATCTCCAGTCTTAGAATACATACACCGTTAAAACTTGGAGGACTAGGCGTTCATGATATTAAAAAAATGTGGATGTCCCAAAACTGTCTTTGGATCCGTAAACTTTGGGACAAAAACCAATATTGGTCCATATGCTTGAAACAATTTTTATGCAATAATGATATTGATTATGAAAAGTTTCCTTGTCACGGATTGTCGAAAGTTTTAAACATTATCTCCCAATTCTCAGAGAGAATGAAAGCTTTTTGTGAAGGGTCGAGAACCTGTCTCGAAAAGTTTGAACTGTCTTTAGCATGGGAGATGCCAGTTTTAAATTGTTTAAATACCTCCATCCCTAAAACAGTGAACGCTTTTATCGCAAGTGACGTTATTTATTCTGAAGAAATTTTAAACAAGCTCGCTTTTAAATATTTTACTAGTGTCTTCGGTAGCCCACTAAATACCCCACGACCGTTTTTACCTTTTAGAATAAAAGTTTCTACTATAGCCACGAGGGTTTTAAGAAATACATCGTACATATCAACTATAATTCCATTTGAATCTTATTTAAAACGAAGAGGAATAAGAAGAAATATCAGCGAATGCATTAAAGCTGTTAAAAATCCATTTTTAACATCGGCAGAAAAGTGGTTCAAATATAGAAAGTTGACTGGTTCACTGGAAGTTGCCAGCAAATTTTTCAAAGACGACCGTAGTAACTGTTTCTTTTGCAAGAGGGAAATAGAAACTACAGATCATTTACTGTGGAAATGCTCATCTTTAATTGAAACATATCGGGCCGTTCAAGAAATTACCATGGGTCACTTCAATGAAAACCATCAGAGGAGGACTTCATCACCTTCTCGCGTAATCCAAGATGTGATGCGGTCTTAACAAAAGTTCACTATGTTATTTATAAAAAAAGAACAATTAAAGATGCCAACCTCCTTGAAATGATGTCCATCGCTTCACTGTATTCCAAAGTGCTCCAACAATTGTGAACTGTATATATGAAATTCAAATAATTATTTAAAAACCATTGCTGTTCTGTTTTTTGTTGATATGACTATTGTTATTTAATGTTATACAATTCGGACGTTACCCCTTTTGATATTTGATGCATACCGTTAATATTTGTGATTGTAATTTTTTCAATACTACATAGTGAAATATAAGCCCCTTGCGGCCAAGAAAAAAAAATACAACAGTATGATAAATTCACCCAAGAAACTCGTAAACCTCTTTCAACAAAATATGTTTTTATTATGTTAGATAATTGTTTAACTTTTATAATCCACCCTAATATGAGGGGCATGTTTTTTTTAAATAGGGTCTGCTTTTTAACCATTCAATCTCTTTGCTTTTTTAAAGTACGAGAGTAAAGAAATATTTGGAGACATATTAGAAAAGACTGGTTTATATGTGTATATGGGTGTATATATACATTTATTTAGTTTTTTAAGCATTAGTGTGCAAACCCATTTAATTGAGTTAATTTTGCCCTAGTGAAATTTTAAAGAAAAGTTGTTTATCCCACCCTTTGTCGCAAATTATATTATAGTGTATCGTTGTTCTTAATATATTGAGTTGATAGGTCTTTAGGGGCATTTAATTTTAACTACAATGTTAATTTATGTTTTTCATAATACATTTGTCCTTTGAACGTATATAAATTATTTATTTATAACTTTGTATATAATTTATTAAATAAATAAAGACTTTGCTTTTGAGGAAAAAAACCCACCATTGTAAGATATATCAAAAATGGAGAATATATATATATATATATATATATATATATATACACTTAAAATGCATCAAACTACTCCAAACATCAATATAGTCATTTATTTAATTATATCACATTATTTATGGTCTTGCTTTACAAAATTGATGGGATACCTTTCTAAACAAAATAAACTAACTTATTATATTAATGTATTCATTTCATTCGCCTTATTTTTTTTTGAGAAGCAGTCTTCATATTTACATCTAAAACATGTATTTACTTATGCATTAAAACAGAGCAAACACAAGTAATAATAATAATAAGAAGAAGAATATTAACGAAGCCCCCATCAAATGCATTGAATTGATGATGTTTGTGTTAGCCGTAAAGTTTTTTGATACTTTTTTTTAAACAAGAAAAAGTTGAAACAAACAATATATAATCGAATAAATATGTATACATACCTTTATACATCTGTAGGTATGGAGAAGGTTACCATTCCGTACGAAAGCTCCCTTCTCCCCCTACTGAGTTTAAAACATTAAAAGCTTACAAAAAAACTCGGATTCTCTCATATTAATTTATCCTCTCGGCGAATGTTTTCTTTTTACGATAGAGTTCCCGTTGGCTGTACTCCTTCCCCTTCTCACTTTTTTAATTAACTTTACTCGTGGATTTAGTCTGTAGATCACCCATATTGTATAATATATATATATATATATATATATATATATACTGTATATATATATATATATATATATACCTGCTTTCTACTGCTAAACGTTGTAGTCTAAAGAAATCAAGGACTTTATATGCTAAATATGTGTCAGCTAGAAAAAGAAAATCCATGATAAAGTCTTTATACTTATACACTTTGCGGAGGATTTATCTAAAAATGTAAATTAAATAATACATGGGATTAAAACTATAGAAATTTCAGTGAATTTGAGTCAAAGTTGAAATGTTTTTTTAGCTTTATGGATACATTGAGGTGAGATTCAATTTTTATTCTTAACAAGAAATGTATCATCATTTTTGACACAATATAAGGCTTAGAACACTTCTAAAATTCTTTTGTTAAGGAATAGTTTTTGAAAATACTCTTAAAACGAGTGCTTTTTATTGTGCATTGCATTTTTGAGAGAGTTTTTCAATGTGTATATTTAAAATAGTACGTAATTAAATAAAATCATAAATAGATATAATTTTATTTAATATCATGACTTTTAAGAATAATTACAACCGATATTTTAATAAATAAAAGCAATTTAATAAAAAACGTCAATTTTTTTAAAGATTCGTGCCAATAACGTTGCTTTATAAAATGATCTTATTAACGTAATGATAAATTATGGTCTTTACTTTGTCCTGGATTCCTGCTGTAAGAAGACTAAATTTTAAGGACTAATCGTATTTTTAAATGTTTACGATATATATATATATATACTATGGCGTAGGGGAGATGTTTGGTTTGGGGGGGGGGCAGCATTCAATTTGCCCGAATTTCAACAAGAACTGTTAAATCGATGAAAAATAATAGAATGAAGAAAGCTATAAAGAATATTGTTTTCGTTACAGTAATACATACTATTCATTATATTATATTTATTTGTTACAAATAAAAGTCCGGTTGCTTTCATAATTTCATATTTTTCTACAACAAATTTTCCCGAATTTAAAGACTCGCCCGAATTTTTTTTTTTGGGGGGGGGGGCAGTTGCCCTCCCGTCTCCTACGCCTATATATATATATTAAAATCTTCTTTTATAAAGACAACTTATACATTGAAAAACTCATTTCTCATGAGACGTTCCTTGATTTCAATACATTCCAAGGAACTACTCTTTTATGCATATTGTCTAAACAAAAACTTTTTCTTTAAATAGAACCCCTCATACATTATTCAAAATTTAGACACAAACACTTTACTCAGGGACGTCTTTCATAGAAAGAGAAATTACTTTATGAAACAGAATTATAAAGATAACCTCCGTATAGAAAAGCAAGGCTACAAATAAAACATCAACAACAAAGAGTGATGAAAAAATATATTTTTGTGTGTATACCTTGGACTCTGAAGGAGCTTGTTCCACTAAAGAAAGGAAAGACAACATATAAATATACTCTGTTTTTGTTTTTTTGCACCAATGTGCTAAAGGACATTTTGTAGGGTTTCTTTTACAAAAAAAGGACACAATAATTTAAGAGGAAGATGTGCTTTTGAATATATAAATATATTATTACATATATATATATATATATATATATATATATATATATATATTATATATATATATATATATATATACTATACACACATATATGCCAATTAAAAGGGTGACAGATAAAAAATGTGGTGCTTTTTAGTCACAATATATTTTTGTTAGTTTTGCTGAATTGATATGGCATAGAAATATGGGAAAATTGTATGTAAGATAACATTTATTGGAAGGCAAAAAAACTCAATTTAAGTTAGATTTTTTTATTTTTCATCTCATTTTGCTCTTTGGAATTGGAGTATACGTGTGGATATTATAGTCATTAAAGTGAGCGAACCTAGTATCTATTCAATGGAGTTATCAACCTTAACATTCCTCTCTAGGCAGACGGCCATTATCCTCATCATTGTGAATCAAGCATGCTTCCACAGAGGTTCCCTTATAGCTTTTGGTTCTAAAGATTAGAAATAAATATTTAAATATTATATTTTTATGAAGAAGGTATTATAGATAACTATATTTCTCAAAATGTAAGATAATGTAGAAACAAAAGTGTCTATATAATTTTCTTTTAAATTTGATTTAAGGTCAAGGCTTGTTTGCTCCAAAATAACCCACATTTTCATAGTCTTAGTGATAGCTTCTTAATATGCATACAATGTATGATAATTGGTTAAAAATGGTCGCTAGGAGTCGAAATTTGTATCAATACTAGCGGAATATGATCCTTCAAAAATTATGTTGGGCCAACGTATTTTTTTGATTTTGTCCCATTTTTTTTTGCTTAATCAATTTTAGAAATCTTCATGCAATCATAATCTTGAAAGCTGACAAGTTTGCTAAGATTTAACAAAACATTCCATTCATACCATAGAAACGAAGAACTATATTTTTGAAGTAATTAAAACTTAATTTACTCTAAATAGTATAATACATTACACATAAAAGCATATAAATACTAATGTTGAGAGTATTTTTCACAAGGAGTGATTCTACTTCTTTACAGTTAAAATATTTTACATTTTAATGAAATATATAGTTCGAACAATCAAATAGAAAATAAACAAAACAAAAGTTTCAACATTGTTACATCAAAAATGAATGTTATAATAAAAAGTGTTTTTCAATACGTAATTTTATAAAATAAAATGTTTAAAGAAAATAAGGTAACCCATATAAGGTTTATTCTGAACAAAAATTAAAACATAAGGTATATTTACATTTATTGATATAGCTAGTAAAAGTACTTTTTTTCTAACTAGAGAATTGATCAATTATAATATAAACCCAATAGCCAAACATACGTACTTTATTTTCTTCTTGACCCTTAAATATTAATTTAACCATCGTAATCTAGGTCACAAATTTGTATGTAAGTACATATATATATATATATATATATATATATATATATATATATATATATATATATATATATATATAGTGACTGGATAGAGGTAAAAATGTGTGGAGAAAAAGGAAAGAGAAATTAGGGTCATTAAGGTCATTATTATTTCTATCATTAAACCCTTTAAATAGCAGATTTAATGTACTTCCTCCCTTGGTACCTATGAACATAAAAACGATGAGGATAGGGAGTGGAGTTCTAAACCCAAGCCCACACACATACATGCTGCACACTCATGGCCTAATAAATGTCGAAGAGAAAATGATGACATTCTACTAAGAAGAGGAATAAAAGAGGAAGAAAGGTCTCCAGCAATCATTACAGAATATGCCTAAGACATAAAACTTCCCCCATAAAATTTGAGACATCTTACAAAATATATAAATATACATTTTTGTTGATGCTCCTGCATCAAATGAGTTTTTTTTTTGTCATATAGCAAAATAAAAGGAGTTTTTATACTTTCTTACTTTTGGCGTACTGTTATTAGTATTATTTGCTTGAAGGAGTTACTTGATATGTATTTATATTCTCCATATGTATATATATAAAGCTATCAGAACAATTACTCATCCATGTACATATATTCCAGCTATTCTTTATTACCTATTCATAGTAAATATGTAGATTTATAGTAGTAAAGAAGTATATGAATATGGCATGCATATATATTAGAAGTAGAGAGCAGCAAAATGAAAGAAAGGCAAATTTCCGATGTGAAGTTTATCCGGAAATTGAGTGAATGGATTATCAGCATAAATAATGAATCTATATTGAGAGTGTTGTCAGTAAATAGCATTACTATTTCGTGAAATGGGGGATGTATATATATTTTTATTCACCCTTGCAAATTGTCTGTGCTTCTTATATGTAAAGGTATACTTACCTTTATTAGTTTGTTTTGCAAATGCACGTTTTGGGGGTTTAAACATATGTTTAACGGACATGCTATTTTTTCTATCATATCATGCCAAAGAGTTTTAACCTAATATGAGTTATAGTTACAATTTAGTTTATTATATATTTACAATTAAATTTTTCAACTTTAGGTATATCTGTACAGTTTACTATTGCTTTAGGAAATACAATACAAATTACTTTTTATGATTAAATAAATTGTATATACATAAAATAAAAACGTCTAGATATAAACTGTGGTCAATATGTTGATGGAATGTCACGTGACAATACCTATTTTTAGTAAGTTTAACTAGAGAAAAATGTATTTAACAAAAGTATTTGGTTAACCGTTTTTGTGTATCTTGTTTTTTATTAACAAAAATAAAGTTGCCCTTTATTAATTAAGCTTTTCCAACAATTTTTTTACATTTTTATAAATCACAATAATTTTTTTTTGACATACGTTAATATTTTCATGTTATTTTTAATTATATAATGTCTTTTATTGTAGCTATAAACGTTCAGCAGGGATAAATAAGGAAATTATTACTTTATTTTATTTATTTTGTCATTGTTTCACAGCTTTAGAGTCGGCTGAAATTGAGGACCCTTTTGTGGACCCCAGACAAGACTCCCTTTCTATTTCACGTCTCTCTTGCCTTCAATATTATACACTTTACTATTAATAACTTATGATACGAGAGAAGATGAAAATGGGTTATAAAACTTGCCAAAGAAAAGTTACCAAACATTATTGTATAAATAGAAGTCAAATATAATAACATAGTTTAATTGAAGATAAATTTAACTCTCGTAAACCTTAAAACACAAATCTACGATTGTTACTAAAATCAACCATAGATACCTAAAACTAAAAATAATAAAAGCATTTCTTCAATAATTGGTATGGAAAAATGGTTTTTTTCAATATTTGAATTTTAAAAATATATAATTTTACAATTGCGGATCTTACATATCTTACAAGCTTTCTTGAATATATTTTACATGGGTAATTGCTCTAATATATGCAGCAACAATAAAAAGACAATGCATGAATACAATGAGTTAATTAGGTAGGCAGGCTCACACATCCCTCAACTGGATATATGTATAATGATGAATGCTTTCCTCATTAGAGGAATTGGTAATTATGTCCCTCAAGTACATATACCAATGCAATATATATATATATATTTATGGAGATGAATGATTAATGTTTTTACTTTTTGAAAACATACTTAGGCATAGACAAAAAATATTACAATGCTACAAAGTAAATGTTTAAGAGAAGCATGAGTATTTTAAAGTTATAACAAAGAAAAAGGTAATTCATTTTCTTATATGTATAACAACGGGAATCAAAATGTATATTTGCCGGGCCTAATATATATATATATATTTGTGTATATATATATATATATATATATATATATATATATATTTTATGTATATATGTCGCAGTAGAGATTCCGTAGAGTCGTTGACTCACCTGGTAGAGATCACGATCGTATCCTCTTCTAGGAATGAATACGATCGTGATTTATATCAGAAGAATCAACGACTCAGCTAGAAGAGATCAGGAGTGTTATCTCTTAAAAGGGATAATGACTTCAATATAGAGATGGTATAACGGTGTTATTTAAACTATTTTATTTATGTCCGATTTCTTCTCAGATGAGTATCAAATTATTAATAATATAGAAGACATAGATATAATATAAGTAAACATTGCATTGCATTTGCTTCCTTGAACTCACAAATGAAATCATGGTCACCAAAATAAGGAATAGAAGTTGCAAATGAAATAAATATTAGTTTGTTCATCATTGTAAAATATTATCTCCAAATTTAAGTTGACATCTCTCCTAGAAGAGATAGATCGTAATCTCTACCAGGAGTCAATGATTCTACTGGATTTCGATCTTTGCTACTACATATATATATATATATATATATATATATATATATATATATATATATATATATATATATATGTATATATATCGATACTAAGGCACAATACACAGTAAATGAATAAGTATTTTATTTTAAAAATGTAGTATCGATACTAAACCAACATTTGATAAAAACTTTTGATTAATCAAATGCCTAAATAAAAGCAAAAATAGGCAAAGACGTTTTTTAAAATATTTTATAAATCCTCTGTATATATTACTTGAAAGGAATGTGAGACTCCAGTAAAGTAATTCATAAAGCTTGTCACAGAGATCCTTGAAGTATCACAAACAGAGATAATTAACTAAATTAACTATATAAACCATCTAGACCCACAATGTTATAACGTGTTATTTTTCATATTTCTATACTTGTACTACTTTGTTGATATTGGAGTAGTTCATTATAATATTAAATTATCCTATTCCAATCATTTGTAATTTATAAGGATCGAGGTCCATGAGAAGAGACAATTTGTGTTCTCCAGGATTATATTCTTATCACTAAATTAATCCGTGTACCTCGTCAAGTGCCTAGAATAAATATGTCAGCTGTATATTATTATTTATTATTAACTATCTTGTATTTCAACCATAGAGATATAAAGATATAGAGAGCTTATTCCCTTCAATAAGCAGAGAAACATCGTTCAGCTGTATTCTTGACACAATGACGTATTTCTCTGAAGAATCCAATCAGCTCTTTATATATCTATCATTTCAACCAATCAAGTTTGAGAAAAAGGGCCACGTTTGTTATATGCTCCATTGTTTTCATTAAAAAAGTGCGGGAAACCCTTGATTGCGAAAGGGGGAAATGTGGAGAGCCTTGTGGCTTCATCCCCATCACAAGTCCTACTTTTTTAAACATTGAAAGTAATAATAATAATAATATTCCTTGATCGAGCCCCCTAAGTAGGTCGTGAGGAGAGTGGTTTCTCTCTCTCACTCTATGTTAATTTGATGTAACCACAAAGTGAAACTATGAGCTGTGTGTGTGTGTGTATCAGAGAGAAAAAGGGGGGGGGGGGGGGGACTCAAATTACTTAAATAAAACTATGAACAAAAGAACTGGAGTCAAATTACAACTTATATATTCTTTGAGGGCCCCCATTGTCATAATTATTGCAGTGTATTCACAATGAATCTTTTTTATTTGTTGTTGTCGTATAAAACTGTTTCTCTTTTTTGTTATTATGGAGGTTATATGTAGGTTTTTATTTATTGAATCAACATAGATTGCTTACGGTTCGTGCATTAGTTTGTGTTTTTTAGTGTTGTTTGCAATAATATATATGGATAAATAAAGCGGTGATACTAGAACTCTTATTTTGTGCTATTTAAATGTTTTGAACCAAGGTACGACAAGATATACAAATACAAAGATCAAGGGTATATATACAGTGAAAACAATAATAATACCGTTGTAATAATTCAATATAAGTTGTGTCAAAATATATTATCATAATTAACCAGGGAGTTTAATAACTTGAATTATTATTCTGTAGAAGGCATGATAGACAATTGATCTACTTTTCAAAGGTGTTTCAAAGACTATTTTAGTTTGTCCTTAAAACATTGATAAATGTACTTATAAATCTAGCATTACAATTTTTATATGTACTTTTATACTATGTTTTTACCAAAAAAATATTTATAAATTTTCAAACATTAATTCATAAATGTACTTTCATCCCCTCTTCAAATACTTTCTTTGCTTTGAAGTACATTGTTAAAAAGATTATAACTATAATGCTTATTTTATTTATATATACTTTTTATATAACATTCTAAATAATAAAGGAGATTAGAAAAAAAAAGATTTGGGACTTTCTCTCTAATGACTTTTTAAATGTAACATTATGGAAATAAAAAAGTGTTGCATTGACCTTCAGTATATATTGATATCTATTGTTTTATTAATATACTTTTTTTTTCCTTTCTTACAGGACCTCCAAGATGAGATTGACACAGAGAGGGAGAACTTTTTGTCTCTTAGCTCAAACGGTCGGAAGTTGATAAGCAATTTAGATGGTCAAGAGGACGCTGCTCTACTTAAGAAAAGACTGGAGGAAATGAATTTGAGATGGAATTACCTTAAAGCCAAAAGCATAGCCATAAGGTTTGTTTTTTTCTCCTTTCCCCTTGTTTATTCCTTATCTTTTTTTTCTTTCCCCTCTTTCAACCCTTCCTCATTTGTCCTCAAGAGATAAGATATAATATGTATGTGTTTGAAAGAAGGGTTAGAGTTGAATGTGGATAATAATTAATGAGAGGTTTGAATGATTGGATTTATAGGAGAGGTTTACAAAATGTGTTTTATTCCTTTTTATACTTTAGTGTAAATATTGTTTTGTTTTGGATTCAAAAGGGTAAATGTACTTTTTATTCAATAAAGTATCGAATAGTTAAGGAAATAAACTATAAATTTAATCCATATTTTATATAGAGATATCTTTGTTTGTTTGTTTAACTCCTAGGTAACCCCATCCCACCGGAACTTATTCCGGTATCAGCCGGTGAAAGTTTACTTAGGAGCTAAGATCTTTATTATTGAATAATTTGAAAGTTATCTTTATTTTGTATACGAAAAAATAATGTATATTTGACTACTGAATCGATCGGCTTTTAGTTGGTATGTCCTCAAAAATAACTTCTTATAGATATCATGGGTCAAAATAAATAAATCTCATTGAAAAGGTCCTTGTTTTCAGGATCCAATCATCATTTATATACACATGAATCCAATTTCACTGAATAAAATAATCAAAAATAAAAGAATATCATCTTTCTCCATCAATATATTTTTTATTATTATTTTACTTTATCATATCTTTGAGTGAGCAGTATTGGTTATATACAGACGAACCTACGTTAGTGACGAACTGTACATAATAGCAACCGGTCTTTAGTGGCCATCTGTTTTTATCAGCCCACCGAATTTAACCTACAGATCAATTATATTATATATATACAATCTCTGTATAACGGCCATCTATCTATATCAAAAACTTTGGGAGTTCCCTCGAGTGGCCACTACAGACGGGATTGACTGTATTTTCTTGGGGTAAAATTCTAAATTATGATATAACTTACTTTTACATGTTTTCATCATCTATTCGTTATATACACCAATATATTTATATATATATAGTATATAAATATATATATATATAAATTTATGTTTTTACATATTTTTGTAATCCATTCGTAATATATATATATACTTATACTTTATATATTTTTTGTCATCCATTCGCTATATAGATACAGATAGATATGAAAATAATAAGGTCTTTATGCATTAAAATATTTGTTATTACCTTCGCTGAAGGAGGTACTATTTTCACTGGCGTGGTTTGTTGGTTGTTTGTTTGTCATCAGGATAACTCAAAAGTGCTGAACGGATTCGGATGAAACTTTGTGGAGTGTTGGAAATGCCAAAAGAAACAAGTGATTAAATTTTAACATCTCTGAGTGCTTCTTTAAGATGCAAAATGAGCTAAATACTAATAAATGTTTCAGTTAGAAATGGAAAGGGTTGGAAATGACAAAAAGACCAAGTGATTCATTTGGTGGGGATCGGCGGAGGTTTGCATTCTCTGAGTGCTTCTAGTTGAATTTGAAAACAAGAGATTTCATGAACCTGAAATTTCATACTGAATGCCCATGTTACTGATTGCCTCATTTACATTTTTTTCCATTGTTATCAATCTCTATATTCATTATCATTACAATTGTGAGTAATTATATTTCAAACTTTTCTTAATTGAATGGTACACTTATTTTAGATTAAGCTGATTAAATAGCGTACATGATATGCACGAAGTTCTAGCCATTCCACGAGATGAAAAAGATTGAATAAACTATATTTTTTCATGATAAGTAAACAACCGACCCAATATATGTATATCTTTGCCTTTCACAGCATTTTATTGTATCATTATAAGTAAATGACATAAAGATATCAATATATGACTTTAATACGGGTTCTTAAGACTCACTAAACATTTATATCCCTGCAAGTTTGGATTCATATATAAAACCCTTTTCATATAGAAGTGTATTCTAAAACATTATGCCGATATTTGTTCTTTTGAGCCATGTATTTCAGTAAATGATTGGCTTTATATTCAAGTATATAAAACATAAATTCATTGAACTTTCTTTTTTATAACTCATGCATCTTAATAATAAAATACAAATTGCTCAGTTTCTCTTTAAAAAAATGATCGTATATGTAGTAAAAGAAACAAAGTCTTGAGATTAATGGTAAGTATTAAGAAGCCTAAAAAAGGGAAGTATTTAGTTTAATATATACATAAAATAACTAAATATAGCACCATGAAGAAGGTCGTTTTCTTCGTACATGTAATCGCAACTATAATTAATTTCTTTGTTCCTTTATCAAGACAGAGTGACATATATTTTTTCTACCTTGTAAATCACTTGTTTTTCTTATTATTATTATTATGCCGTTGTCGTTGTGTGTACTAACTCCCCCCCCCTTCATCGTTCCTGCTCTGGCCCTTAGGATGCAAACCTTTATTAAGGTCTAATAAGAAGGAAAAAGAGGTTATATTTTGCTTTTTATAGCTCTTAATTATGGAGGGTTCGTAGGTGGGTGGGTTCGTTACTTACTTAACTCAGGGACAAACACGAAAATAATAATAATAAACTCTTTGCTTTTCTATCTGATTCAGACTATAAATTAGAAGAAATGAAAAATATAGGCCAAACTTCACTGGCATTGAATAGTTGGCTTGTGTTAATGAAAAATGAAAAATATAGGCCAATAGTCGCCAATATAGGTAGGTAACCAGTTTATGAAAATTAATGTGAGCAAATGAAAAAATAATGAATATAAAGCTAAAATAAGGATTTGTTTTTTATGAATGCGGGTAAAGCATTGTTTTTTAATCTTTTTACTATTGTTATAAAGCTAAGTTATAATTGGATGCACCACAATAGACTCCATACAAGAAGGGAAGAAAAATAATCGGCTCAGCAGTTGATGGACGACATGTTATACCCCTTTTGAGACGAAATATTGATATCCTTAAAATCAATTAAACAACCCTGAGAAGGAAGGAATAATAGTTAATATTATACAATTTTGAGTAATTCAAGTCTAAATACAAAGTCTTAAGGATGGGAAGGAAATAATAAAATAATAGCCTCTGACGTCGTTTTGAGGGATTAGTTTATATGTGACTTAATTTTGAATGACATCACTAGAAATGTGGTTGGATTTATTTTTTATTTTCCCAAGATTCAAAACTTTAATTAATTCATCATCCAGTCTCTAGTGCGTCAAACGACAACAATGGGAGTACAAATGTAAACAATCTATTTTCCTTCGTGTGGACTGAGAAGATCAAGCTGCCACTATTTATCAACCAGATCTTTTAAATTCCCTTTTATTTTTATTATTACTCTTAATTTCTTGCCTTATGGGCGTATTCCTTTATTGCTTTTATCATGTGTTTGAGAGTACAAATTGATATAATGTACGTTTGCAACGTACGGAATGTAAGATACCTAATATGGTACAATAAGATTCGTTAATTCCCAGGATAAATCACTTCCGCAGAGAGGGGTAAATTATACTCTTATTTATTTAATCTTTTGAACTTTCTGTTAACCTTAATTAAGTTTTTTAAGACAAAGATATGCTTGGAGCCGACGGATAAAATCTGACTAAATTGCTTGCATACACCAAGAGGAAACAATTTACATCAGGGATTTAATAGAAAAGGCTGAGTACCTAGCTGCAGTGGAGATCAAAATAGCTTTGATGTCATACTTGGATATAAGTCGGCGCTAGCTAGTTGTTGAGAAATATAACTTCGGCAAGATAGAAGCGACATGTCAAGGCACGCGTTTTTGGAGAACTTTTATGGCTTTGAATTTAGCCCAAATAGAGAATAGGACGGGTACACTTTTTTCACAAACTCCCTTGACATTTAGAGAAACAAACTCTCTCAATATGTTAAGAGCGGGCAATTTGCAAATGCATGCGATATTTTGTTGTACAGTACTCCACAATCTTTGCATGAGTATTAAAGAAGACACAACCCCGACGATATTTGGAACTGAGCTGTAAACCTCCTGTCTTCATAAATTCCCGAAATCGAGCTCACTATTCGAGGTCCCATGATAGCGGAAGGTCCAATTCTTTAATATATTTTTGCATATTTGGTCAGCTTCCTCTTTAGAATTCGACAAAAATGACATCTTCAATGCCAAGGGGCTGGAACTTGATGTGAGATTGCCGCTCGCCTAAGCGGAAAGATAAACTTTCCGGAATTAAATTCTGGCTCTCGAAGAAGATCGTGTATTGAATAAAATACTCGAGATAGAGCATCCACTCAGCTCTTTGGTGCAAGAAGGTTTCGAAAGAAAACTTTCTTCTTACAGTTTGTGCCGAATAATATCAATCGTGGAATTGAATAAAACGAGGGGTACCCTTCCAATTAATACTTTAATTAATTCATCATCCAGGTCTCTAGTGCGTCAAACGACAACAATGGGGACGTACAAATGAAACAATCATTTCCCCTTCGTGTGGACTGAGAAGATCAAGCTGCACAATATTTTATCAACCAGATCTTTTAAATTCCTTAGTTTTTATTATTACTCTTATTTCTTGCCTTATGGGCGTATTCCTTTATTGCTTTTATCATGTGTTTGAGCGTACAAAATGATATAATGTACGTTTGCAACGTACGGAATGTAAGATACCCTAGAAGAATGAAATAAATAATATTAAAAAAATAATAATAATAATAATCATCATCCAACTATATTTTAATATCCTGTTAATTGTTATCAAATAAGTAGTACGAATATGTTGGTTGTTTTTGGTTGGGCCTGATTCGATTTGATCAAATACATAAGTTATTAGGAACACTCACACACACACACCCTTCTTTTTAAGAATCTCGTCGTTAATGCCAAGAAAATGTTAATTTTAGACTACTAATAAATTCCAAACAATCTGTTAAAACATTGTGAAATATGAAAAAAGTTGGCAATTCATTAGAGAAAAAAAATCCGAAAGAGTTCTTTGCGACAGGGAAAAGGGAGGTCATTTAAAACCATTTATTATTGAATGAAACGTTTGGTTAATCCTTGTCCCTTTGATCTGATTACTTCCCTCTTCTGTGGTTGTTAGGAGCATACAATTGAGTTATGTTCGATAGACAATATTTTTTGCAGAAACAATCTGATAAGTAGAGAAATGTATATGAATACAGTGCAAATATAAAATCCAAATCAAGCGAATTTTATAAACTTCAAAAATAAGAGTGTTCTGTCGTTTACAGATTGCTATGAGATAAAAAAGCTATTTACATACGAAGAGCAAAATTGCATTACATTTAAGTGTTTGAATAATCTCTATATATATAGTAATTAATCAAAAAGAGTATTCTCCATTAATTGTAGCCTTTGAATGATTCGCAAATGTCTATAAAAAAGATCATATATTTTAGTTTGTATCGTATAATTCTTCTCTAATTATACTATAATTATCGATAAAAGATCGATAATATTATATATACTAATGTATATTATATAAT
>CP045896.1:23928007-24013252 GCA_013387185.1 Caligus rogercresseyi | reverse complement strand
GTATTTTGAGGGCCAGGGTAGAATATCGTGCTGCAGTTGATATTATTATTTTCCTCAAATCGTCGTTACTTACAACTCTATTGTTTGTGAGGCCGTTGGCAAGCCACTCCTTCGAGTTTATGTTCAATCTTTGGATAAATGTATTTCAGCCTTTTACATATTTTAAAGTCCTGTATGAGAGTCAGTCAAATTTTTCACTTTGATTAACACCTTAATCTCGTCCATAAGTTTAAAAAGGTCATGAAATTTTTAGCACAGTTGCCATTTACTGCAGGAGAAGTATGCTACTATTTTACATAATTGAGTTCTTTATTATCATATAGGTATGTTGTATAAATTATATTATTTAAAATGTCACTGTATTGTTTGCAATTATTTTTTCAATTTGAGTAGACTAAAATGCAGTTTATAATAAAAAACCTCTTTAAATATATATAACAATATTCAAGTAAAATAAAATTGTTACAAAAAAATCAATTAATTATTATCTATTTAATAAAAAAGAATTTCGTTTGTTCGTTTCCTCCGTAACTCCGGAACGGTTCATTAGATCTTGACGAAATTTTCGGTGAATAGTTTTTGAGAGCTCATGATTAATAATATTTTAATTTTCTTAATTGTTATCTTTAAGTTATTAATTAAAACATCGTTAAAACTGTAATCCATTATTTTGTTGTTGCTATTAATAAAAATACTTCCTATTATCGAAACCCTCGTTGTTTCAAAGGAGCAAAATAACTCGTTAAAGCGGGGCTCAATCTAAAGGACGCGGTTGGACTCTGTAGAGAGAAGGCCAATCTGGTCTACCCATTATAAGGTCTTTGGTTCGATGGACTAATTTTGACGCTATAATGCCTAATCAATCCACAAGGATGCAAGTCCATCGAGACAAATCGGTAAAAATATCATTGCTTGTGTGTTAACAATGTATTATAGCTTATTTTTTTGTATGTAAGAAAGCTAAAGAGAAAAATAATAAGCAAGAGGTGTCCAGAAAAATTACCATTAAGGAAAGATTTGCCAGAAAAATTACCAAAGGGATCTCGATAGCTGTGCGTGCTAAGGCGTTTCAACTCTCAAGTCGGGGGCGCGCAGGTTCGAATCCCGAGAGGGGATGGTCATTTTTGGTCTCCCTCTATGATAAGATCCTAGGTTTCGATAGACTAATTTTAATGCACTAATGCTTATTTATATCCTGTCGGACGCAATTCTATCGACCAATAGGCAAAAAAAAAACTAAAAAATAATAATAAGGAACATAAAGTCCTATGTTTGATGAAGTAATTTTATAGCTTTAAATGATTTTCAATGATTCCGAATGGACCCCTGAGATATAATATAACCATGTATTTATTTTAAAGACTCTCCACAGAACAATCCACAAATAATGGGAGCGCGATAGCCGTGTGCGTTAAGGCGTGTTCACTCTCAATGTTGGGGGTGCGCAGGTTTGAATCTACAGAGGGGATGATCATTTTTGGTCTACCTACTCATTTATAAGATCCTAGCTTCGAGTGACTATTTTTAATGCTATAATGCTTATTTTGTATCCAATCGGAAAATGCAATTCTATTGAACCACTTGGGCACCAAAAATGAACAAATCATTTTTCATATTTTTTTATCAGCTCCTTCTACTTGAACACTAGCCGTGTTTATCCCTGTTGTTATCAGTAGAGAAAAAATACAAAGGGCAATACTGTCAACACCTTGAACCCCCAGACTGCTAATATCAACGTCCCCCAGTTAGTGAGACGCTTTTCAATAGAGTCCATAATTTCCAAGGTTCAAGAATTCTGTACGCCTCGCGGGTCCAAGGGGAACCCTCTCCCTATAGGACTGGACAAGTTGTTGGAAAGACACATCTCCCTCCTAGACCGAATCAATTATTAATAACAATTATATATTTTATGAAAAATTGATCCCGTTTTATTTTTTTATAATCATTTTCGTGTTTTAACGTTTATATATTGACCTTTGCCCCCCCACCACTTTTCTATTTACAAAAATGTTGTATGAATGAATATAATTTATAACTATTAATAAATAATAAAACACTAGCCGTGTTTCTCCCTAACGCGCGTCGAGTAATATTACTTAATATTATTACTGCGCGACCTACTAGAGAGAAAAACATATTAGATATTACTTTCAAGTAATAACTGATAGGTAATATCCTAGTTACATATTACTTTCGGGGAAAAAATATATTCGACAGGGATTTTTGATGAAATTAATGAACTACGAATGGTTGTGAGACGTCACCAGTGGAAATAAAAATGCAAACTAGGTTTTGGTGAGGATTTGTAACAAATCATATTTGAATTGCCTTTTTTCATTGTTTCGGAATGCCAAAAAAGTAATATCTATATAAGTAGTATATTACTCTTGAGAGTAATAACTAATTTAAAAAAAAATATTACTTCGTAGTAAAAAGTAGTATATTACATACTACTTTTCAAAGTACTAATCGACCCACTGATCACTAGTATTATTACATTATAACATCAAACTAAAAAACAGGAGTAGGTAACTAAAACTCTATGTTATTGTTTCATTAAATGCTTCATACCCTTCATACATTTAAACAAACACTTTGTATTTTTTACCATGGCCCCTATAAGGAATACGCCTACAAACACACACACACATACATATAAACATTGAATTAGGAACTTTTATTTTTTTCTTCTTCCCTCTCTCCTCTTTCTTCCATCTTGCCAAGGGATAATGAATAAAAGAAGAAAAAACATACATTCAAAGACAAAGTCTTTAATGCTATGAATTATTATTATTAAATGCTCATTTTACTTTGTATTACCTTTTGTTTACTCTTCTATGCAAGGATAAGAATTATATACTACTACTACTGTTTGTGGTGTTGTTTTAAGCCTCATAGAGTTGATGATTGGTGTAATTTTGAGCCTTCCTTGTAAAAAAAAGAGTAATGTAATTAAATAAAATGAGGGAGTCACAAGAGAATCTTTGCATTTTCATGTCTTTCTATTTTTCTGTTGCATGGTAACTGACAATTTTTATTTACAAATTATATATATTAATATATGATGAGTGTTTTTTCTTCTCTTGCTTTATTCTGCAACTCAGTTCTTAGTTAGGTAGGGTAAAGCGTTAAAGTAAAGTAGCGCATGCAAGAAAAAAGTAAACAAAAAAAAATTGCCAAAATTTTAGTTATTTTTCTTTAATGATAGATGTCGCAAGTCCATGAAATTACGTCACAATCCTATTTAAAACCGGTTTTGAAGAGAATTAAGTTTGATGATTTGAAATATATCAAATCACTACAACATTGTGCGAGATTCCAAATATAAATAATAAAGGACTTTGTTATTATTTTTAAGGAGCTCTAGCATCAAGCGCCCATTACGGGCTAAAGAAGAACTAAAATTTTAGCCAATTCCTTTTGGGAAAAAAGGAAAAATTTTATGATATGCATGCGCTACTTTACTTTAACGCTTTAGTATCCTACGTGACGTAGTAGTGGCAACCTCATTCTGGTGAGTGAATGAATTATAAATCGGTATCATCCTTTTTATTATCAATATATATATATATATATATATATATATATATATATATATATATCATATCTTCGCCTCAAAAGCAACGTAAATAATAAAATAGGTTCATCAGGAGTTCTTAAGAACTCCCTGGTTCAATGGATTATTTACATACACACATACATTGTTTAAATAAATGTTGATGACAGTTTTCACACTATTTTAATTATTTTTTTTTCTTTACAGAAATCGTTTGAAGGGAATGCAGAGAATTGGAACTCTCTCTTTTTATCCCTGAGGGAACTCGTTGAATGGGCCATTAAGAAAGAAACTGAGCTGTCCTCCATGGGGCCCATCGGGGAGATGAGTCGACCATTCGTTTGCAGCAAGTAAGTACTCTTTCATTTGTAAACAAGCTCCATAACATAGTGTATTAGCATACCAATGTAAATATATATTATACATTTATTACCGAAGGAGTAAATAACTAACACCTTCGATTATCGGATCAAAACTGATATGTATTTCATAATAGGAATTCTATATAGGCTACAAATAGGAGCCGAGAAACAAATAAGAGTGATAAACAAATAGGAACAGAGAGACATAGAGAATCTGCCACACATTTCCTTAAAACATCAGCCATTATGCTTTGATGCCGTTCACATACAAAGCTATGTATATTTATTTTTGTGACTGATGCGACAGGTGAAAGGGGAACATCAATTCGGCCCTGAATCATGGCTATATAGCTAGCTCTTTACAAATACAAAATCAATTGGCATGAAGTATTTTTTCTTTATTCAAACTTTGTGTATAAGGTCTTTGAAATTAAAGATAATGTTAGAAGGTAGAGCTAAAGGTCTAAACAAACTCCCACTACCCAAAATTCGAAAGTTTGTCGCCTATGAGGAGTTGGCTTTTTTGGCCAACTGGCTTAATTTAAGATACTCCTAAAAACTAACAATAAAAAACTTAAATATATATCTTACGATATTTAAATCCGTCAAGTGGAGTTCAACTAGCATATGAAGTGTGTATGTTATATTAATTATTTTATGTAACTGTAGTCAACATTTTCATACAATATGAGTTCAAGAAAATGATCTTCATTATATTATAAAATATATTTTGAATATTACTTTTGTATCGACGCTATAGATCGGAAGAAGTTAAGCATTAAATTACTTCATCTCTCCTTACGCAAAAAGAACCCAAAAGTCCATTAATACAATATAATAACAAATCAATCATTAATGTGTATATCTCATATACGAACCCATTAGCCCTTATGTTATCAACTTTTTTATCCCAGTCATATAAACTATACCTATAATGGATTATTCAGATCCGCATTTATAAAACATACTACTATTATTTTTTAAGTACAGCTTGTTGACAAACTTAATAGAATTCATAGATATATATGCTATAAATGAATGGCGTCTCCAGATTAAAAGGTACTTTATTTAATATCATTATTATTTATTACAAATAAAAAATATAATTATATATAAGATTGATGATAATACATAAATGTAGACTTTTTTTTCTTAAGTACAGTTTTTAATTATTTCAAAACAAAAAGTTGATTATATATATATATATATGTATTGTATATATATATAACCCATCATTGCAAAAAAGGATAAAAGTATTATTCTTTTTAGAGCTCCAACTTTTTTGGCTTAATGATTGATTTAAAAAGTTTGCTATCTTTGAAGTAAAAATTATGTAAAATATATTATTACTAGGATGACAAAGTACCGTGTAATTCAATTACTATAGATCACTTTACTTCAATTACAATTAAGTCTTTTCTTTTGATATATTGATATAACAAAAAGAAAGGTTTTATAATATTTTTCTAAAGTGTACATTAAAATAACATTCATTGCAAAACATACAACAATAAAATTATATCGCCTCAAAAATCTCTTCTTATTACTTTTTGTACGTAGAAAGTAAATGGCAGTGTGAGGTAGGAAAGATCTCAGCCTCAATTATTTATTCAGTAAAGGCGAATACAGAAAAAGATATCATCCTCTTTTAACATTCAAATCAATGTGTGTGTGTAAGAAGTTAACTCTCAATTACTTGACACACTTCATTTATTCCTTCCACTTCATCTTCATATGATGTACATACAAACTACAACATATCATGGCATGTTGAAGCAAAATCTTCAAATAACCATAAAAAGACAATAATAGAATTTGATTCGTCAGTCTTAGTAAGCCTCCAAAATCCATGATCCAATTGCCAAGAGACCATATCTGATGGATGTTATCACTAATGGAGAATAGAAAAGAAAAAAAGATAGAAAAAAAGTCTCATTGAAGCTCTCTTTCTTCACTCATTTATATGAGCGCTCATGGCTTTAAGGACCTATATATTATTGACAGTCATAGAATCTTAGATTTTACAATATTGATATTCGATAGTTGTTTGATTGTATGTTTTATTATAGGTATATGAGGAAAGGAAGGGAAGAGAAGGAATATTTAGAGATAGGCTTATAAATGTGAATTGACGAATAAAAATATGTATTTTACGAAATGAAAAGCCTAGGTTTCTAAGTAAATATGGGTATATATTTACATTGCTTATGTGTTTTTGTGCTATAAGGGAGGGAATTTTAATTTGATTCCGTCTTGGATCAGAGACTTTTATCTCTGCTCTTGAATTATAATTTCAAACAAACCAAATATGCTTACGACGTATGAGGTGGCTCAGCAAGAAAGCAATTTTAAATGAAAATAGGTAATATTAATTTGTATGTTTTTTACTTCATAAAAATAACGGCCGAATATTTCAGCAGCATTTTAAGACACGTTGCGCACGTTTTTACCCAAGCATGTAATTTTTATTTCAATAAGTTAAAATTATTTTTTTCTATTGGACTTATTTGTTAGGGGGTTCAATTCCACATGATCCCTCCGATATGATCCCTAAAAGATAGTCACTTTTTTCATTGCCATAAGCGATTGATTCCTTAGCAATTATCAATTGTAATATACGAGGTTGTTTCGGATGCAAAATATTGCATCAATATTCCAAATCATAGGCTTAAATTAAAGCTCACACAAATTGGATTAATTTGTTTTTCATGTATCAAGATCGATTTAGAACTTTGTTTTTTAAGAAAATCAAGCTTTTGTTTTTGTTATTTCTTAACATTGGGTCAAATTTTCTCAAAAAAGATAAATGTCGCGCATCCACAAGTTCGTCGAGGACCTTGCCAAGGCCAGGAAGACTCACAAGAAGATCAAGACCATGGTCGACACGGCCTTTGAGGTCAACAGCATCTCCCAAAGTCAAATCTACTGCATTTTAGCATTAGTTAATGCTACATGACCGGCCGGGAAGGACTCTTCAGACAAGAGGAGCACGGACGGGAGGAGGAAGGTCCGTACCGTCGACTTTTTAGAGGCTGTGAGAGGTGTACGTGGAGGCCGATCGTTGGGTGACAATAGAGGAACTGGCTATCAAGTTTGAGACGTCGATCAACACCATTTTCCACGTCCTCCATGACGATCTTGGGCTCTCAATCAAGTCAGCAAGATGGATTCCCAAGATGCTTACAGCGGATCACAAAATGAGAGAGTGAGGTGCGCACAAGCTTCTTGAAACTCAATTTTGAGCTCGGATTGGGGTTTCTGGACAAGATTGTGACGATGGATGAAACCTCTGTGTCTTTCTTCACTCCTGAGTCCAAACGAGGGTCATCTCAATGGCTCACAAAGGGATCCAACCCGCCCCTGAAGTTCAATCGTCAAGAATCAAGGAAGAAACAGATGGTTCTCAGCTTCTTCGACAACTACAGCGTGATCTTCCAGCACTATCTCCCGATGAGGACCTCCGTCACCGCGGCCGTGTTCATGGATGTCATGAACATGTTTTTAAAGAAATTCAAGGAGAAGCGACCTGAAATGGCCAAAAGAAACTGGTACTTCCACTTCGAAAATGCTCCGTGCCACACGGCAAATAGCACGAAGGAGTTCTTAGCCAAGAAGGGGATCAAGGTCATCTATCATCCACCCTACTCTCTTGACCTTGCCCCCGCAGACTTCTTCTACTTCCCCGTCATGAAGAAGATGCTCGAGGGCGTGAAGATTGTCAACAAGAGCGTCCAGAAGGAGTGGACCTGGGTTGGGAGGGCCATCCGGAAGACAGGTTCCGTGAGGCCTTCAGGAAGTGGGTTGAGAGGTGGGAGAAATGTATTCGAATCGGCAGAAGTCATGTAGAAAAGATTTGTTAAAGTTGTTTTCGTTATAATTGAAATTATAATTTATGATTTTTTTTTGCATATTCATCCGAAACAGCCTCGTATAATAAGCAATAATCGGACCCTGTATTCAACTAATCGAAATATTTTACTTGTACAAACGAAGGAGAATTTTACTAACTATATTATTTTCACAAAAATCCATTTGAACATGGATTCTTGCTGGGCCACCACCATATAATATGTATTCCTCGGTATCAATGTAAATATTTTTGGGTACTAAAATCTAAAATAATAGTTTTTTAGGAATAGTATTGGAACGTATAAATATAAATGCGGTAAATATCTCTTTGCTTTGTTGCTAAAAAACAATAATAACATATTTTCATTATAAAAAAATTGAAACTTGCAAAACTTATATGATAAGTAAAGTTGCGTCCTAGTATTTGTATGTTCTATACTATCTATATAGTCTTAAAAATATATACCCAGTGCTTACAGTTGCATAACATTTGAAATAATTGATTAGCATCAAGTTATTTCTCGCAATAAGTTTAAATTAAAATACACCTTAAAATGATATAGAAAACTAGAGTCTATTTATATTTCGTTTGACCTAAATACTAAGTATTCTTATCGCTTTAAAAAAATTAACAGTTAGATTGTTTACTTGCATAAAAGAAAATAAATAAATAAAAACCTAATATAATACGTGAAGGTCACATAAATAAATATTATAATTTAAAAAAATCTCAGAACAAACATTTTAACACGAAGGATTTTAGGATAAAAACTTGATATATAAGCATAATTATAAAATAAAATAATATCATTTAAGTTTCTTAAAATGCCTTAAAATTGTCGATATCCTCTTCTAGTGGATGAAGGCAAGGGATTGAAAGTATTTTATCTATTTCGACGCTCTTGAAGGAGAGGGTATTTTGAGGTCCATAACTTCATATCTAGCCGCAGCTGATAATAGCACTCGTTTAATATCCTAAGCATTTATAGGATCTCCAGTAATTTTATAGATTTGGTGAAATGCAATATTTGATAATTTACTGTATTCAAATACTTTCTTACTAATATTTAATTTCTTATAAAAGTTATTTGGCGTTTTAATAAACAATATTATCTTTTAAATTTTATTATATAATCTGTCATCTCGCTTTTCCAAGGAAGCACAACTTAACAAACTACTTGGTCTCCTCCTGCAAGTAAAATATTTTTTTTCAAGATTCAAATAAGCACAAAAGGAAAAAAAGTATCAAAAAAGATTGCCAACCCATGCATTCCTTTAAGGTATCCATAGCAGGAGACTTAATGGACTTACAAAAGTTTTACATACATCTCATGCTTCAAATAACAACATATATATTCTTAGATGAAGTCTTTACATAACTGTATTTTGAACATATTGGTGTAACATGAGTATTAAAAAACACTTATTGGTAAAAATATAAGAAAAATATATACACTCAGAGAGTGCAAACCTCCACCGTCACGGGGTCTTTATGAGCCTTCCGAGGCGGATTTTTCACGAATGGGCGGCGTAGAGGGACGGGGGAGGGTTCCCCTCGACGGAAATTCCGAGAGGAAGACGCTCCCGGCACCCGATTTCACAGCACAGCGACATCTATTGGCAGAGTAGGCTAACTTGAATTATTTATTAGTATTTAGCTCATTTTGCATCTTAATTATGCACTCAGAGATGCCAAAATTTAATTACTTGTTCCTTTTGGCATTACCAACAACTCCACAAAGTTTCATCCGAATCCGTTCAGTACTTTTTGAGTTATCCTGCTGACAAACAAACCAACCAACAAACCAACGGCAGTGAAAACAATACCTCCTTCGGCGGAGGTAATAATTAAAAGTATTTTACACAGTTTTGCAAAGTCAAATTGATACTATGTAAAAATGTGAAGAATTGCTTAGAAATTTAAAAATTATAAATTGTAACATAGTATTGAAGAAAAATATAATTAGACCCATAGCTTCGGACAAATATATATAAGTACTTAAACATGGAAAAGTTGTGAATCACACCAAAATATTTTTTATAATGATTAAAATATTTTAGTACAATTGAACACAATTTATAACAGATTAAATAAAGATATACTTTTTCTTCATTTGACGACATTTATTATTTTCTCACCCATTATTAATGTCAAATGTTATTTTCAGAGATTGAAAAAAAAAATAATGGTTTCCTTTATTTATCTTTAGTAACAAGAAATGATCACATTAAAAAGTACTTGTTACAAATCTTTGAGCCATATTTCTCTATTATAGATTGTGGGTGACAAGTAAAAAAATAATTTCTGAGAAATGTATAAATGTGTAGATTGTAAATAGAAAATGAATACTATTCATTTTTATATATATCAGATAATAAAAATAAAAATCTCAACCTATTGCTGGCAATTTTTCTTTTTATTGTTATAAATTGTTCAAATGTATAAATGTAAATGATTTATATTAATTGACTACTTCCAAACATATCATAGGAGTTTTAAACTGGCTATTCTATAACAAGCGATGCTTGTTTATATATATATATATATATATATATATATATATATATATAATATATATATATATTATATTTCTAAGGGAATTACATTTTTTTAAATATAGAATAACTTTGGAAAGACAAAAATACATATATTATCCTCAATCAAGAGAGCCTTCGTGGCTACCATCAACCTTATTAATGTACCAAGTTACTACCATCTTTATAGTGCAAACAAATAAGCAATAATGCGAACTTATATTAGATTAATACAATTCCATCAATACAAATTGGTCCAAACAAATTTTGTATATTGGGCCTTTTCCTATTTCTTTTTTTTCCTGACGATAATGTAAGTTTTCTCATATAAGTGATACCCAGAGGAGTATTTATGGAATTAGCTCATTACTACTACTTCTTATCGCACTCAATTGATTAATTTTTCTACAGTGGATGATGTTGTAAGCTTCTATGCACAAAAGAAGGAATTGGAGCACAAAGAGCGTCCAAAGTATGTACTCAAATAGCACAATTAGGAAGTTAATACTTCTTCTTCTTCTTAAGAGGAAGTTTGTAGAGTTATATACAATATAAAACGAATGAAATTACTTTTATTTTGTGGGAAGTAATCGAATCATTAATCAATGAATGATGATGCTTCCTTCATTCCTATTTTTATGTGTACTACAGTCGACACTAAGTGTATGTCCACGAATATGTTGTACATGTGTTGATATTTTCCAATTCAACTTAGATAATCAATTTTATATACTTGTGGGAAGGGGCATGCCTCACTTAATGAATATTAAAAAAGGAGGAACATATTAAGAAAATTCCATGGAAACTTAATGCAAAAATGACTGCAAGTTATTGGGAATAAATTATTTTGTTGGGGGAGTCATTTATTTATTTTAACAAATTAAAAATATCTTCAAAATGTATTTTCTACCCTTTTGGATTCCTGTCCTATTGTGTTTTTTGTATGCATGCATTTTTTAAGTAAGACTTGCAGATGATATGGATGGTATTAGGAAGGAATGGTAGAGGAAATTTTGGTAAAGGAAGAAATGGTCTAAGATAAAAAAGGAAGATGATGGCGATTGAAAAAAATGGCTCAAACAAATATTTGCTTTTATAATAAATGCAACAAGGAAATTATTTATTGATATTTGCAAAAAAGAAAATATTTGTTATTATTTACTCAATTTATATTAGATATAGTATTTGAGCAAAACTTAGTTGTATTTCATTCAAATACTTGCTTACTCATGTATTGGACTATTTTTCCATGAGTCATTATTTTCCTTTTCTTAGTTGAGTCATTTTTTCCAAGTCCATTTCCTTTTGTGTCATTTCCTTATAAGTTGTATTTTCCTGGTCCGTTTCTTTTGGTCACCGACAAAGATATGTCGACCTTTCTTTTAATTTATTTGAAGTAGGTTATATACATAGCTTATTTAGTTTCTATTCAACTCTGTAATTTCATTTGAGGTACCATATATTTGTTAGATCACTTTGTTAGATCCGGAATATTGGTTTACCAAAAAAGGCTTAGAAAAACTAGTAGAATATATTAACTTTTAAAATATTATGTTTTTACGCAACGGATCTGTTGGTTTCATTAATAGCTTTTCTTAAGCGTAGTTTGTACAATCGGGTTCTATGAAAAGTTGCATTATAATATGAGGTAATATAAAAATAACTAATATGATATAAGATAAAGTCTTTTATGAAACATTATATATTTTCTTCAAATTCAGAATTGTGTGCGGAATAAAAAATTAACTGATATTGATTTTTTAGATTTGGAGTAAAAAATACAGGACGTAAATTTAAAATGTAATAAACTTTAAAATATAAGTATTTTAAGCACAAATTAGCTGCGCATAGTAATTGTATTTAGGCTCTCATCTCAAGGGAAGAGAAAGAGAGTCTGGTCAGCCACTCGTTGCAGTGGAAGGAAGTTACTCGTGAGAAATAGAAGAAACATAGTTTATCACATTCTTTGTCCCAACGCGACAATTTGAAAGAATAATTAATCCATTTCCACTTATCAAAGACCATCTTATCAGAGAACTAGAAAAATGTTGGTATCATTAAAAGAATATACAGTCAGTAGGAAAATTATCGTCATAATTGGGTATTTTCAAGTCTGTCAATAAGTTAGGTAACTACAGTGTGGCTAAGCAAATCGTGAACAGAAAAGACAAAGGCAAACTTCATCAATATTCTTAATAAGTACAAGGGGTAGGGCACAGAGATTTAGAACATTTATTAATCCAACTTATAGTAACCTTGTAGTTCAAAATGGCCACCATTGGCCTTCAGCATGGCCTCGATCCGGGGCCTGAAGGCCTTGCAGGTCTTGACAATGAAGTCCACGGACATCTCGGCCCACTCCTTCTCAACGACGGCCTTCAGGGCATGCACACTGGCATGGGAGATGCTACAGGTCTTTCTCTCCATGACGCCCCAGATGCCATAGTCAAGTGGATTGCAATCCGGGCTTGATGGTGGCCATATGGACCATGGCCAGAATGCTGCCAAGTTCTCCTCACACCACTTCTGGGTGATCTTGGCCTTGTATGACGTCTAAGAACATAAGACACCCGGCTCAAGTCCTGAACAGCATTCCTGATGGTGTTCTTGCTGACCCCGAGATTCTGGCCTGCTTCCTCATGCTGGTGGTGGGGGAGGCCTCAATGGTGTCCGAGAGGTCAGCCAGGAACTCCACTGTCCTCTTCTTGTTGTGCCCACCACTACCAGGTTCCTTCCAAGGTCTTGTCCCTCATCTTTGAGCTTCTTGACCTTGGAAACGAGCCCCAAGGAGCAGGGGATGAGCTTAGCAATCTTCCTGAAGTCCATTTGGGCGTCGAGCAAGGCAGAGACCCGAATCATTTTCTCCTCCATTGTCACCGTCGTTTGCCAAAACACAATGCATTCAAAACAAAAGCTGTTTGTTTTTGTCTGTTCTGTTTGCCCAGTGAGTAATAAGGCTGGAAAATTCAAATTGCAGTCGCTACAATGCATTAAAATCCTGTTCACGATTTGCTAGCCACACTGTAGTTAAGGGGCATCTGACAGCCAATTTGGAAACATTGCGAAAGTTATTAATGAATAAATAATTTACATCATATATTAACACAGGAGTATATGTCTTTATCGCAAGGAATAACCCAGAACTTATATTATATTAGCTGAAATACAAGATTATTTGTCATGGAAATAATACAATAAAGCATATATTTTGATTTTTTTAAATATTTCTTTACAATTATTTTGCCTATAATTACATCACCAGAAATTTCTAAACCAAACACCTACAAGTTACAAAATATTTTACAAAACTTGTCTACGTTATAAAATCATAAGCCAGCTTAAATTATATATATAATATATATAATATTGTTTATATAATATATATATATATATTATATATATATATAAATATAATATATATTATATATATATATATATATATATATATATATTTAGGGCTGTTCTTATTTTTCAAAAGTTTGAAATGTTAGCAACATTGTGGATTTTCTGTTTCTTGGTGATAAAAGAAGATGACATACAAAGTTTGAACAAAATCGGTCAACATTACGAGGTCTCGCAACGAGGTCAAAGTTTTAAAAATTTAGTAAAAATAAAGTTTTTCACAAATTTCTTCAAAATGGTGGACGTTACAGACTTCAATAATTATTATTAATTTAAAGGAAATCTAATTTACTACCGGACGTATGTTTGATGTTTTTTAATAAAACAAAGTTTTCAGTAAAAACAAAGGAAAAAATGCAAATTCTGCAAGGAAGACCAATTGCTAAGAGATGCTCCAAGTCTGTCCCATGTTATTCCCAGGATTTCCACACTATCCTTGATTTGAAACGAAGCGATCTGAAGTCCTTGAGAGGGATTCCAATTTCCGATGGGGAGGATTATAGTTTTATTTTTGTTAATTTTCAATCCTGATCTCGATTCATATTTCTTGCAATGATTCAAAATGACTTCAAGACGCCTAATTAATTGAATTTCTGATCTTGCCTCAATATACAGAGTAATATCATCTGCATACATATCTATAACATGCTTACAGGATCCAAATTCAATCCCACAACCTTTAAATTTTTTGACTACGGAATCACTGAGATCCTTAAGGCCAGCCGCAAATAAAAGAGGCGCTGTAGGACAACCTTGTCGACAGCTTCTTCTCAAGGCTATGGCTTCACTGTTAAGATCCCCCATAGTTACTGTTGAAGTTCCAATAAGAAGAAGTGCTCTGATTGGATTAAAATATTTTTTGGGGAGGAGCTTTTTTACAGATTTCATAATGTGCTCATGGAGAATAGAATCAAACGCTTTGCAAAAGTCGATTTCAATTATTGCTCCGAATGAGCCCCTCGATTGTGAGGATTCTATTGCCGTTTGAATATTTTTTGATATATCCGATATTCTCCTTCCTTTAAGAAATCCTTTTTGTTTCATCCCCAATTTAATATTTAAAATCGGTTCAATCTCTTGAGCAATGACACCAGACAGTATCCTGTAGGTTTCGTTGAGCACAGTAATGGGCCTCCAGTTGTTTATATCGGTGGGAGCTCCTTTTTTGGGAACCAAAACTATTCTTCCTTTCGTAACAGGCTTAGGGAGTCTTCCTTGAAGCTCCATCTCCTTTCCAAGTTCGAATAGATAAGGAATTACTTCATCGATACATTTGGTAAATATTTCTCCTCCCAAGCCATCTGGTCCACTGGCTTTGCTATTGTTAAAACGTTTCTTTATAAAATTATGTATATTTTCTTTTGAGAATATTGAAAGGCTTCCACGTCTAGGGCGAGGAAAATGAAATCTATCCGTTTCAAAGATTCTACGAAAACGATGATGAAATTTTTGAAGTATTTCTTTGGGATCCGTGATTTATTGGCCATGGTCTATAATTTTTGCAATACATGAGGCTGAAAAGATATCTTTTTGAAAAAGTTTCTTCAGTCTATAGTTAGCATTGGTTTCCAGCTCGATTTTACACTCAAAACCCAGTTCCTTAATTTCTGTGAGACGATATAAGTTCGTGGTGTCAGAGGTAATTGAACGTAGAAATAAAGGCCCATTATTCAATACTTCTTCGATTTCTTCTTGGAATGAATTTGATGTTTTGATGTTTTTACGAATAAATGTGTAGTCAAGGACTGAATTGTATTAGTTAAAATAGAATTATGTTTTCTTGCGTTAAATGAGGGGTTAAAACGATGAGCTAAACACAACTTCAGTCTTTTAATAAAAGATTCGTCCATGCGTAACCATTTGGGAATTCTAAAACGTTTTTTGGGTTTAAAATAATGCAAATCAATAAAAATAGCTTTATGGTCAGAGCTGGGATGGGGTCGATATCGTGCATCTTTTAACAATGTTAAAAATTTGAGGAGGAGCCAGGGCTAAATCAATGCGTGAAGATTTGTTTCCAGATCTCCACGATACATTGTCATCTGGGTTCAGTTTTTTGATGGTGTCGACCAGTCGTAGTTCCATCATTAATTTCGACAAAATTTGTTGATTTGGGTATCCCGGTCTGTCCATGTCAACGTTAAGGTCTCCAATGATTAAATGGGGATAAATATCATATTTACAAGAGTTTATAATAGCCTGGAAGAAGCGTGTGCATTTTTTATTTGGGCCATATGTGTTTAAGAAATATAGTCCTCCATCTTTTGTGGGAATAAAGATCTTGTGCCATTCAGTTTCGTGTGTAAACTCCTTAAATTATACACTTCATAATAAGCACCACATCTTTAAACTTTTAAGAAATTTGTGTTTCCTATATCAATATCGACGTTTTGTTTTTGATTATGACTCAGTTATTATTTGTTTAATTTTTAATTTCTTAAGAATTTTTGCACTTTTTAATAGACAATCTTTTTGGGTTAAAAAATTCTTTATTATGTCATCTAAAAACGAGTAAATAAAATTTAACAACAGATAACAATAAAATAAATAAAAAATATTTTAGATAGTTGTGTTTTAGAAAAAAAACTAATTGAACATTATAGAACAAAATTACTATCTAAAAATCATATTCTTATATAAAATGTAACAAATCATTTCTTCCTTAACAAGCGACGATGACTAATTTATTTTTTACTATAATATGTCACGCTGTTGGTTAACTACAAGTTGTTCATCCTTTTTGAAGTTACTATCTTTTAATACTAAATATAGAAATTATTACGGTAAAATAGGGTGCCAAATGATATGATAGCATTGTTTGTATATTCTAAATACGCTTAGTATTTTTTTAATATGTGTATCCTTACGAATACAATAAATTTGTGTTATTTGTGTAAAAACAAACCTTCATATCATACATATTTTTGCTGACAAGATGAAAAAGGTGACAGTAAATATGGAGCAAAATAACATGAGGGCATGACAACAGTCATGAGATAAGGCAAAGCAAAGGGTGATTGAGAAACATATGTTGGCTTTCTTATTTTTCTATGGCTCTGTAAGTAATTTTGACCCCTCAAGTAATGATACAAAGGATAAGGATAAGAAATATGAACTTATATATGCGTCGAAGTTTCTTTGTACTTCTTTACATACAACTAATTGATTGCTCAAACTGGTAGGAGTACATGCCAATATTACAGTTGATTACATTACATAAATTGACTCTCTAATAATCATCCTTTTTTCCACTGAAAGTTTTTGTGCCTGATTGTCAGGTTGAGGATCTATTTATCGCCACGGATGATTAAGCAAACTAAACATCCAATATTTCCTTGAGCGACAATTATCAAAATGGCAGACGCACAAATTTCTAAAGTTTAGTAGCTTAGTTCGACAGTTCTAAATAACTTCCATGTTGTGCCTCTTGGAATCCAGCGAAATTTTTATTGTAGTTTATGTCCTTGGACATATCCAGGTTGATGTCGCCCGCCACCGAGACTGGGCTCCTCTAAGCTATTATTTGTACGATTTCGAAAGTGATCTCTACCAATTGCAGTCTCACTCTTGACCATGGCGATGACAATAAACGCCGACAATGAAAAGTCATATATCTTTGAGGTATATGTTTGCTGCAGAAATGTGTATATCAATTGAAAAGGGTTTAAAGTTAACGTTTTGATTTGGTTTGTGTCGGATCAAAGACAGCGTTGTGGGCTGGTCTACAGAGTGTAGGTAGTCTTATCAGATACATTTACATCGCCTTCAGTGATTACATGTAGGGCTGGAGAGTACTTTTATAGAAAGTTCTCCAACTATTTAGTGTTACACAGTTCATTGTTATCATGTTCAAAGTAGCAGTCGCTGAAAAGCAACGATGGGTTTCTGAGTTGTGCACTTGGGTCTTGGAGTGGTACCCCGGCACAGTGAACAAAGGTCACATGGGCTCTAAGCTGACTTTGTCCGTTGTCTTTTGCCTGAGAGTAAAAGTCGGATGCCTTTCTTATTTCAATCTTTTTGTTCTCATCATTTTTAACAAATAAAAAAAGTAAATAACTTTATTCTAAGAATATTATATTTAATTCAAAATCCTATACATTGAAGCAAGGCAAAATTCTTTTTAGTTATTAAAAAACCTATTGCCTTTGCATTTATGTATGTACGCTCTACAATGGCTAACAAAAGAATAATTACTCTTAAAAAACCTATCAATATGTAAGTATGTGCTTATTGCATCACGCGGGGGGTCTTCATAAAAGAAGGAATGCCTTGTTTCTTCCTTGCCCAAAAGGCTGATCATTTCTATGGACACAGGGGGAGGATGGGGAAGTAATAAATATGTGTGAGCTTATAATATAATTAGCAACTCATTACACACTAACAATACATTGTGCCGGTTATTTATACGTGTTTATGAGGAAAACATTCATCAAGTTTGTGCAAATGGAGCTGCATTCCATGTGTATGTTGTATATATATAATGTATTAATATAAATATTAGTTGTTAGAAAGCATAACTTACGGAATATCCGGTATGCTTATTTCTATGCTTCATATTTATATTGGAACCTCACACATCTTATTACAATTATTATTTTCACGTCATCAAAAAGATAGCTTTTAGATGACGACAGAGGGAAGCACATTGTAAAATATTATTATTCTTGTAGTGATAATGTGACGTCATTAAATGTCATTGGCAAGCAAAGTCAGCTCTCTCAGCTTCTCATTACAAACTAACAATACATTGTGCCGGTTATTTATACGTGTTTATGAGGAATACATTTATCAAGTTTGTGAAAATGGATCTTTATTCCATGTGTTATATATGTTGTATATTTTTTAATAAATATTAGTTTTGAAAAAAGAATAGTATACGAAACATCTGGTATGCTTATTTTTATCAAACCTCATACATCTTATTATTATTAATATTTTCACGTCATCAAAAGATAGCTTTTAGATGACGACAGAGGGAAGCACATTGTAAAATATTATTATTCTTGTAGTGACAATGTGACGTCATTAAAGATCATGGGCAAGTCAGCTCTCTCTCAGCAATATGGACGTGCCTTATTTTATAATATGTATATCTTGAAAAAAGTACTTTATATTCCGGTTCGGCATAAATGGGTCTTCGTAGAGAAAAAAAGGGTTTTTTCATTTGTGGCCTTTTTAATTCTAAAGCAACATCAAGCGAAAAGACTATAACAAAGTATACTTCAAAGCTGATATGACTGAGGACGATTCACATCGTCATGTTACACTGACATAGAAGTATGAAAATTCCCATGAATATTCGTGGTCTCTAGCTGCAGAGGAAGTGAAATGATTTCCTAATTACTCTATATTTCACGCTAATATTTGAATAAATATCTTGTAAGCTCTCTCTTTGAACCAATAAATACATTTACATGTTTAAAAGCAAGTATTTTAAAGCCCTAAAACAGGTTTTTTAAATGTTAAAATGTATATTATATTTCAATGTTTATTTATATAAGAAGCCGCTTGTTATAGGTTTTTTTAATTTTGTTCAATTAAAAGAAAATAAAGATGATTGTTTTTTCTTCAAAAGTACTTTGGAATACTATTAAATGTTTGTTCTTTGGGATATGAGTGAAAATACTCTTAATCCACAATTTTTGAGTCGTAAGCGGTTTTATAAAAAACTTTTTTTTAAATAACAGTACGATAAGTAAAAAAAGGATGCCATACCTTATTCTAATGATTGTGTTGTATTCCCTGGAAAATCAGTGACGTCATTATTTGAGAGTAACTTTTTAGACTTGAATACATAAATGTCCATATATAAGTTGTTAAAAAATACTTCTGAATAAAAATACTTTTTGGGACCATCATGATCTCTTAGCATACAATTCCTGAGTCTAAATCAATTTTAAAAATAGGGCTTGTAGAAGACAAAAAAAACGTTAATCACAAGGTGTATATTTTAAGCTGTTAGGTTGATTATAACAAACTTGGTCAGATAATTTTAAATACACAATTTAATATAAGTAGCTACTTTATACAAAAAATTGTACACTATTATTTTTGCAACATTAAGTGAACGTAAAGCTCTACTAGCCAACAGTTTTTCAAATAACTACGCCCTCCATAGCTAATATAAGAGTCTTGGAAATAAAATTAACCTATTTCTATTATTCTCTTAATAACAAAATAGTTATTTTTCCTAAAAAAATTAAACTTAAATTTAATATATCTAAGTTACCAAAAAATCTTATTATTTAATTTTAAATGATTTGTAATTTTAGAGGGGAAAATATTGGGTGTGTAGCTTCATCTCTTATAGAAACTTTCCGAAGCTTAAAAGGTTTTGTTGTGTTGGGATAGCTTTTAGAGAGAATATATAATAATATATTAATATCCCAGAGTCGTCGCCAATGAGATTGCACGGCAGGAACTAATAAATAAGAACGACACGTGTGAGAGGGTCATGACTAGAAGACTTCTTTATTAACACTCCGGGAAAGGAGGAAATATGTACAAGGCAGAGGAAAGAGAGAGACACAACATACATGACGTCAGGGTGTCTTCCAACGTGATGTCAGGGAACAGTTTTGATATTTTAAACTTTCCCTTTGACAATACCAACTATACGATATAAGTTTGTCAAATTATACAATGATGTTTTTAATTGATAAGTATGTCGTTAAATATAGGTAGATAAATTAATATTTTATTTTCCTAATTATAGGAAGAGATTAGAAACTTCGTCCGGGACCTGGAGAAGAATCGGATCGTTGTTGAGAATAATATTCTTTCAGGACAGCAGCATATTAACTCCGTATCCAACAACAGCAATAATGACTCGGCAAATTACTCCGATAACACATCCGAGAGTGATGGTAGGAAATCCTTGTTATTCATGAAGTCAAACCAGAGCTTCTATTTTTTCTTCTTTTCAAAATATTTTCTTTTAGCCACTCAAAAAGACACTGACAGTGATTCACGTAATAACTCTGAGGATATGAATCGAGGGATTCATCGTGAGGTGGAACGCTTGTCGGAAAAGTGGAGCTCTCTTCTGACACTTTCGGATGAATGGCAAAGGAAACTAGAAGATGCTCTACCCGTAAGTATATTAGAATCATGAAATGCTTTATTTGTATACATTTTTTACAAATATAAAACTATTTATTTCCGAACTTTATCTTTTCACATTTAAGATGATATATATTGGTTACCATTTAAAACAATATTATAAACAATTCTTAGTAATCATACTTAATTTGTCAAGATTAATATATCTAATCAGTATATGTTCCAAACAAAGCCATATTTCAATTCACATACTCCTCATTGTAGCATTGTACTAAAGCCTATATTCTTAGATATATAACCAAGCCATTGATATAAGTTCTCAACTGCAATCAGTATTTTTTTCATACGCATTGCTTGTATTATTTGAAGTTCTGACTTATAAAATTAATGCTTTGTTTCCACAGGGAACAAATTCAGATTCAGCACGTTCAAAGTAAATTATTTTTGATATTAAACTTTCAGTATTTATCTGAGCAAAACTTTGTTTTGTAAGTATATATATATATATATTTTTATTTATTAGGGGGTATAATAGAACCTGATATTAAGATATCAAAATTTAACCCTCCGCGAAAGCTGCGTCATAATAAACTAAATTATCTTAGAAAAATGGATTTTGGTTTGACCCCCCCCCTTACCCCCCCCCCCAAATTGCGTCCAAAGGTTTCTTTATGAAGCAAAACTTTTTGTTATTACTTATTTTGAAAAATTTAGTTTTATTAAATTTAGTTACGATTAATTTATGACTTTGTCATTTCTTGCAAATTTTCGTCAAATAAAATTTAGTGTCAATAAATGAACATAAGTGCTGACGCACCAACCATTTTAAAAATAACGACTCCTACTAGGGTTCCTTTAAAGTTTCAAGAAGGAAAAAGAATAAGAGGGTACTCATGTTGATGTTTTTAAGGTATTTTTTTAAATACGTTTAGTTTTCACATCTTAATTTTATACAGTAACTCCCTCACATGGTTGAGAATATAAATCTGTGAAAAATTTGCAAAAAATAACAAAGTCATAAATTGATCATAGTTAAATTTAATAAAACTAAATTTTTCAAAATAAGTAATAACAAAAAGTTTTGCTTCATAACGAAACTTTAGAACGCAATTTTGGGGGGGGGTCAAACCAAAATCCATTTTTCTAGGATCATTTAGTTTCTTATGACGCAACTTTCGCGGGGGGCTAAATTTTGATATCTTAATATTAGGTTTCTTTAATACCCCTAATATATATATATATACCTATATACTTAAAAAACAAAGTTATGTTCAGAAAAAATACTGAAAGTTTTTATATCAAAAATAATTTACTTTGAACGTGCTGAATCTGAAGTTGTTCCCTGTGGAAACAAGCATTAATTTTATAAGTCAGAACTTCAAATAATACCTTTAATATGCAATTTATACATTAAAGAATTATGTTATTTGAAACATATACATGTTATAAAAATTATGACTAAAAAAATAGTTTAAAAAATGATATATAGTATTGAATTATGAACTAAACACATTAAATTTAATTATTACAACGACAATTTTATTAACTTATGGTCCAAGTTGTTCCCATAACAGCATACCATCAAAATTATAATAAAATATCGTCCTATCTTAGATTTTAAATATAGCATAGTATTAGGTTTATAATATATTTATTAAACCATAAAATAAATATATAAAATATATATACTAAAGAATAATACACGAACACACTTCGAGTTATATTTTCTACCAAAAACATTAAAAATTAATTCAATAAATAATTATAAACAAAACGGAGTTCAACTTTATCGATTCGTATATATTCGTATATCAGTAAATATCAGTATATCAGTATAGTTTGAGAACAAATGAAAAATTAACAGAGAAGTCAAAATGACTGTTCCGTTATTCTAGGTAGAAATACTTTGCCGTCTTTCTAGTGTTAAACCATACAATCCTCAAACATACAAACAACAACAAATATAAATATAATATATATATATATATTTGTTGTTTGTTTGAGGGTAGAATCCAAGAGTACGATTTGAAGTCGAGTTGTGAGTCCAAGGCGAAATCGAATTTAAATATATATATAATAAATATGTATATATCTAAATATATATATATATATATATATATTATATATATATATAATATATAAATATGTATATATATATATACTTATGGTTATCTGTCCGAATAGTATAAGTTTTGAGGTGTCTGATGAAGAGGCAGGACACTTAACCCCATGCAGTTTTCATATATTGTGTGTATGTATGTGGAAACAAAAGGATGCAAATGAGTCTTCTTCTGTGCAACCCTTCCTTTTTTCCTTAACCACCACCACCATCACATCTAGTCTCATGCTTGCGCATTCCTTAACCATGAGAGGCTTTCCTCTTCATTTCTTTGTTGCAAGGAGGCACGTTAAGCAAGCATAAAGGGTCCATTTATCCCCTTCTGCCTCTATACAAGAAATCGGCGTTGAGATGCGTTAGAAAAGCAAACAATTTATTCCAAGCACTTTTTATATATGCTTGGATGGATTTGCATCTTCCTCTAGAATATATATGTAATATACATACATATACTTAGCATTAAGTCTATAAAATTAGCTCATTAAATAAAAGGATTTTCCTTTTGGTCGGTTCTTTAAAGATGCTTCTTTGAGATTCACGTGATGGGACTACTCATTTCAAATGTGATTTCTTTTGCCGTCAGTTTAAGGCTTTAATTTTGAAGATATATAACGATGGACCAATGACGAAACGGTCATCAACAAAGCTTTTCAGTACCTGAGGGGAATTTTTAGTGGAAGATGTTTTTTAAATTATTATTTATGTAAAGGGTTGAAGTGGATGCGAGTTCAATGTAAATATAGTTTGCATAATCTTCGTACTGATAAAAATAAATCTGGATTAATTATAGCATTTTAAAATATTTTTAATACTTTGGTATAGGTACTGTTGGCGATTGACAGGGAAATCTTGCCCGTATGATTATTTATTTTTATTTTATACGTGATTTACAATACAAAGTACAACGGGGTTTTAAAGTCCACAAAAAGTCATTCTTGTGGAGACTTTTTTATTCGAAAACCTCCTCAACATTTGTAAAAATATGCAAAAAAAAAAATCATATATGCGTTACATATGTTAAAAGGTCCTTTATGCCCAGAAAGTTGATTTGCCAGATGATTCCTACAGCCTTAATGATACATTTATTATTTCTCTGAGGGCAAAGGTTGATTAATCAAATTAAATTATTTATAGTTGGTAAAATTAGATGAGTCCATTCAATGGATTTGTTAATGAAATGAAAAATAATCTAAGGGATATTTTTAAGGATAAGCTAAATCGTTAACAGCACAGAGTAAAGTGATGCCTTGATTCATAAGGCTAACTTAATTTTATTATAGAAGTAAATATAAATGGTTTTTTGTGCAATGTTTAGCTCCTGAGCAATCGAAACAGTGCTTATATGACGGTTGGACTCGACGATTTCCATTATTTAATCGATATTTTCGACAATTTGCCTTCCAGAGCGTGGTGCATCATTGACATCAAAATTACTGGAACAGAATCGACGAAACCAAATTGCGCGTGATGGGCTGTTACAGAATCAGGACCATAAACACTATTCACATTTCAGCCGCGTTTTCGCCTTATCGAAGAAAAACTGTAAAATATGGCGTATTTTTTCTTTGCTGATGTTCATCTTTGATGTGTGCTCAAACAATACTGAATCAAGCAATCATAAAACTGGCTCAGACGTTTTTTTTGTACGAACTCTTATCTTTCCAACGCCATCTAGTGTAACCCGATCGCACTTATACAACACGACATACAGATTACTAAAGCCATCTATTGGAAAAATAATGGATTTCTTTTTACTACACCTATTATTTCATATCATAAATATATATTTTAATGTTGTAGGTTAAGCTTAAATCTTTATTCATATTTATATAAACAACATTCATAATGATATAATAAAACATGACACTCACCACCACTAATACTCTCAAAACAAAGTGGTATTGTTATATTTTTATTATGCTTCAGACATCTAGCTGATCCAATTAAGGAATCTTTATTTTAAAAAAACCCAGAAAAAATTGAAAAATACTTTCAAAGATAGCATCTTTTATCCTTTGTATAATAATTGTTCATATTCAAAGTTTATATAACATTTTATACTTTTTAATGATAGCTTATGAAAAATAAAAATTCTATGCATTGAGCTAATCGTTCTTAGTTGCATTTAGTAATTGACAAAATAATCTTTCTTTTCTTATTTACAATGTGTGAATGTAAACTATACTTTCTTTACTTCCAAAAACTAATAACCACACCGCAATAAATGAGAGCTTCATTTTTATTTAGTATTACCATATTATCGAATTACGATAATTACTTTCAAACAAGAATACATGTTTTCCTTTATCTCATATTATTTTTCATACTTATATACACATCTCTCAGTGTTCCTAGCATTGCTTTCAGTATGCAGTTACGAAAACATATATATTTTTACACCAACGGAGATATTTTGCATTAAAAACAAACATAGTTGCAATGTCAAAGTTTTTATCAAGCATTTCATTAGGGAATGTATTTTTTTTCAAATTATGCTTTAAGATAAAACTAATAAATAAGGATTTGGAAATATTACAGAATATAATAGTTCACTAAAGTTTTAAATTTAGTTTTATTATCATTGCTGTTTAAAAGGTATATTGATATTTTAGTTTTCATTTGAGATTTCCATCTGAGAAACTTTGTATACCAAAAATGCAAAAAAACAAGATTATGATAAAATTTGTGCCTTGTGTCTAAATTTAAGAATAATATCTCACACAATCTTTAATGTCATTTTTTAAATATTATTCGGACAGAAAGCAATTGCTTTTTAGGCAGGTCGTATAGACTGACAGTTTCCTCCATAGACCAAAAAAAATATTCAATTTATTTTAACCCATCATTACTGATTTAATTAATATCATCCATATATTATAATACACAATTTTGAAGCCCCAAAAAGCTTGTTAATTAAGACTTGAGGTCCTGAATAACAAAAATCATATTATTTTTTTCTATAAGTCTACTTTTTTATTTCTGAAAATACCCTTCAATAATGAAAGGTTTTTTGTTTATTTAAAGCTTTGTCAGTGATCCCTATTTTTCCTTAGCAAGATCTTTATTTTATTCATATAATACAAGAATATAAAATAAAAATAGATATATAAAAGGGAGAGATTTGTGTTTGGTAAAAACATAAATGAACATTATAGTTTAAAATTACTATACCCCGTAGACCATTAAAATTTTATTGACATTTAAATCTAAAAACGTAGTAAAAGAAGACCACAAAAACTAAGATTCTTTTTTAATTTTTTAAATTTTTATATAATTATTCTGATGGCCTTGGCGTAGTGCTGAGAATTTGACGGGAAGTATTTGACCAGTACGGACGCGTTATCCCAAGATCCTCCACCGAGAGTCGGAATCTTTAAAGCAAAAGCTGATAATTTTATACACAGTAAGTAAGTCGTTATGAAGCTATATTTTTGTTCGGTGGCAATATTAGCAGCTCATACTCGTACTACATTTACTGGTCGTCTGATGTAGGCAGTCCTTATTCCCCTCCTTATTGTAGGTTGTTCATGTACACACATATATATATATAACTACAACTACAATGGAGAGAGAAGTAGATAACTTTCTACACTACAATATTATTATTTTACATTCTCCCCCCCCCCATTTTTCATCTTTATTATTATTTCTATTTTCGTACACCTGAGGCACATCTAATGAAAAAATAAATGAACATTACTTACTTATAAAACACTTTGATCCAAATGAGAGGAAAATTGTTGGTTTCGGAATGAGGGAAGAAGACAAGAATGGCAGGGAAGAATTTCATTCACTTATTTCTTACTTACTAAACGTGACTACTTCTTAATACGTTTCTTAAAATGTAGATTTTTGTAAGGGAAGGACAGTGTTTTTTGCATTTGCATTTACACAAGCACTTATGACGGCATATGAGGCTTAAGAAAATGGTGGTATCAAATGTCATCAGCATTGGCTCTCAATACTTTATGGCGACATTGAAATGTCATAACTTAAGAATTATGAAATGAAATCCAATTTTGCAATTTTGGCGAATATGGATCCATTGAGTTGCGTCTGTGATGATGATATGAATAAACATTATACCTTTAAAATGGAATACTTTATTGAGCCTACTGTGGTTATCTTTAATTTTACACTGCATAATTGATTTCACCTAAAATCATATATACTATATATGATAATAAAATCAGATATAAATATAATATTTAAATTTAATCTTTAATTCTTTGGGGGAAAATATCTGGTGAAATTCTATTAATAAATCGATATGGCTTTTATAAGCTGATTCATTTTGAGGATTAAATCTTACTTTTTTCGTACCGTTTATAAGCTACACTGATTTTTTTTTAAATCTTGTTTCAATATGCTAATTTGCACGCTTCAATTATTATCCATATTTAAAAGGATGCAATTTCATGGAAACAAATAGGTAAAAATGTAGTTCTAATAATTTAAAACATTCAAGTGATCATTCATAACATATTTAATGGATGTTTTTTATATTTAAAGCTCCCATTTTAACGATACAACTACTAAGTCATAAAATTTACCTTCAAATGTAAATAATCCCAAGTTCTTAGATAGACAAAGTCCTTATATTTCGTGGGTATCAATTTAATTCAACGACACCAATGAGTAAAGTCAATTGTAGACTTTCACTAATGGAAAAGGATCAATCACAGATTAAAGCCCCGTAGTTTAATGGACTAATTGATATTCTAAGGGGGCTTAAATGTGTCCATCATAATGCTATCTCATATAGAATGATAAACAAAGAGAATCATTTTAGATTTATTTATTGCATTTTTTCCCCAGCTCTTAAAAAACACATATAAAATAATTATGATATGTATTTTAGTTTAAGATAAATACGTAAAAAATACACAAATAACCATTATAATTTTAAAAATTACTTCAACAGAGAACATTCTAATTAAAATTACTGATAATGAAACAAATTATAACATTGCAACGATATTATATAATACGAATGACATCTAATCAAAATCACTGATAATAATATAAATCATTATATCCCAGTAAAATTTTTTAACACAGATGGCTACTAATTAAAATCTTTAAATATTTTTAAAACTCTTCTAATTATTTTTTTATGACTTTGTACTACCGATGGGAAGTATTTAATTTCTTCCGACGCCCTGGTCCACGAATTGTCGAAGAGGGAAGGTATCTTGAGATCTAAGGCAGCGTACCTTGCCAATTCCCAGGGATGAAGGGGTTCATTCGTTGGTATCCTTTTCGCGATGAGGGCCCTTGAGTTAAGGACTCCAAAGTTTATTGTAGTCGAATAACGGCTACCACTGTTTAAGCCAAAAAAAATAATAGGAATTAATCTTTTGTAGATATACAGTTTAAAAGATATGGAATACTTTTGACTGACTTTTAAGTATATACATTTTAAGATAATGATTGTATTTGACTATCTGCTTACTTTTTTATTTGTATTATATAATTATTTCTTATCTGTCTTTTTACAGCGAGTTTATGCTTTTGAAAAAGTTTGGAGAGTCTTTTATCTCGATTGAGTGATGCGGAACGGAGTCAGCTCATGCTTGGAAATTCGAGCATATCATCTGGAGGAAATGAAGGACAAATCAATCAATTTAGAAATCAGTTGAAGGTAAGGCGACACTTATAATAAATATAATTATTCCCTAATTTTATTATTTTTATCCTTCCACAATGTTGATATGCTATTTGTATAAGCGACAAAACAATTTTATTTGCCAAAAGCGTTTATTTTTACGGTGTCTAAAAAATATAATTATTTTTCGTAAGCTTAAGAATAATACATTTATAAAAAATATTTTTTTAACTTGCATCGAAAGTGAAATACAAAACAGACTAAAATTGTTAGGATGATAAATATACAACAGAAGAATTTCTAACTACTAAATAAATAAAACTGTATGCTTTTACAGATAATACTAGAATACGTTAGTATCAACTCGTTTTAAAGGAACACCAAAAATGCTTAGGAGACTAAATTTTGACTCATAAAATATTAAATAAGGAAATATCTCTTAAAATAAGTATTTGTAATTTACCTATACTACCAGATTAAATAAACGAACAAGAAAGATAAAGCTACTTATTAGTTTACAATTTAGGCTCATGGCCGAGAAAAATGATATTAAAAAAAGATCACCGCATAAGTAGGGTATTGAAAGATTAAATAAAAGTTGAAATACTATTCTTGCACTCCATCGATACAACTAAGAAGTTCAAATTCATGAACGAGGATTAAAAGTACATTTTATTTTTATAGGTATTACCGACTACGGAACTTAATAGGTCGTTTATTGAAGTTTTATTGTTAAATTCCCTTGGGTAACGTGCATTCTATTAATATTTTAGTCTAATTTATTTTCGTTTATTGACTATTGGTTGGTTATAAGGTTAATATATATTTTGCATAATTCATTTGAATACTTATGGGTATAATAATCATTATTCATATTCTCATTAAAATATTAATGAGAGCTCTAATACGCTATTAAGAGACATGACCTTTCCACTGTGTAGGAAATTAGCTCTTAATATAATAATTTAATTAATTAGAAAGCCTTAGAAAACAATTATGGAAAGAAAGAGAGAGAAAGAGAGATAACACCATCGACATATGTGTTAGAAAAGTGAATTAACGTTTTATAGCATAATATTATATCATATTATAGTTACTGACTTTTTAAATAAGTGTTGAATTAAAACTCCTTTAGATATCACATATTTGCATCAGGAACTTAGCTTTTAGTCTACATTCGTTTTGTTATATATATATATATATATATATATATATATATGCCCCTAGAAGATACGCATATACTTTATTTGAATATTTATTAATGCTATTGTTACAATATCCTACTGAAAATAAAATTAAAATAAATGTTTTTTTATATTCTCAAAGGATTAGCAGCACATATTACTATTTTCCACTTCAGGGCCACCCTTACGCAGAAATTCATGCAACTACATAAAATATTCAAAGAAGCTTTATATAAACTAAAGTTATTTGGCTTTAAAAGTCTGAGATAATTTAGAAAGCTGATCTTCATAAATGAAATTATAAAATTACGTTATACCAATATTGGAAATAGATATAAGGAATTGTGTTAAAGCATGCTCGAATCGCAAAGTTGAGGATCCACGTTCGAGTCCGTAGAGGGTAAAGTCAATGTTGATTAACCTCATTGAAAAAATCCTAGGTTCGATGGATCATTTTAAAGCTTATTTGATCCCCACGGAGGTTATAATTTTATAGAACTAAATAGAAAATTTATATGAATATAGAACTTGTCAAATATAACTTAAAACTTGAAATTATGTTTCTTCAATTTACCTTTTTGTGCTTATGAATCCTTTAGCATATATATTAACCATATCAGTATACATATATAAAACAATCAAGTAATATATTTATATATTCAATTCAGAATAACACATTGTTTCTCCCTAAAGAGAAATCCAATAACAATGTAACTGTTTTTTAAAGAAATATCTTGTTCTTTCTTTAACTCTCTCTCTTGAGAATTAGGTTTCTGATCATAGTTTAATTAAAATATATGGATACGAAGGTAGTAGTATGTATTTCATTTACATAATATTGTTACTCAAGAAGAAGAATATGAAACTACTTACCCTAGGAGAATAGGGAGATGAAGACGAAACATCGACGGATATAAACCATTATACATACATATGTATTTATTTAAGACAAATATTTTAATGTTCAAATAATGTATAAGAGGGATTTTAATTTTGGGAAAGTACAAAAATATAAATATTAACATAAGCTAAGATAAACCTGGTTCAATAAAAATAGAGATTGCAACTGATAGAAGTTGTATAGCTTTCTGTTGTTGGATTTGATCTTGATTAAAAATGCGTTTTTAATATTTACATAAACCAATGTATATATATATATATATATATATATATATATATATATATATTATATATATATATATTATATATATATATTATATATATATATTTATGTATAAATAACGTTTTCATCTATCCAACGTTTTTCTCGAAGGTCTATCTTTCAGTCTATATATAAAACAACAACATTGAACTAACAAATACATATATCTATATATATAAAAGAGACTGTGTGTTTGTGTGTGTGTTTGACCGCTATTCACGGCCAAACTACTGGACTGTTTTAGATGAAAATTGGCACACAGATGCATCTTGACACTGTGATGATTCTTGGCTAGTTAGATTCTGATCAGACCAGATTTGTGTCTGTGAGAGGGTTTTTGCGGTTTGCATGAATTTTTGAGGGTTAGAAGGCTCAGGATGTAATTAAATGTTTTGTGGGCATTAGCCGTAGCATCTTTTGGTATAAATACAACTAAGACCTAGCGGCCTTGCAAAGGCCTGAAAAAAGGCTTGGAAGGTTTTGGTTGTCCATAGTTCGTAAGTGAGATGTTTTAGAGACAGAACGCAAACCAAAAGTTATCTGCATCTCTACCCAAAGAACCTGGATCCGGAAAAAAAATCCGGATCTAGAAACTCCCGGACCCGGATTATGACATTTCCTTAACTTTTGATTCTTTCCCATTTCGAAAAAAAGCTACTCTGAAAGTATATCAAGAATAGGATTTCCAATCGTGTCCCAAAGAAATTTCCCGGAAAACCGGACCGGCCTGTCGGGAAATTCAAGAAAACCTCTGGGGTGACTTTTTATACGAAAAAAAGTTCAAAACAAAACATACGAAATGAAGGCCTTGCAAAATAAGCTTAGGTTGGTTAAGTCAATGTCCGGCCTCCGGGACATATTTAGGCCGGGATCCGGATTTTTTTAATTTGCTGTTTTTCGTAAAATATTTTTGCACAATCATATTCAGCTTCACAAAGGGAGCAACTTTGATGTTATCAGTATCCGGATCCGAGGTCATTAAGAGCCTCAAATCTGGGATTGAATATTAGGTCGAATTTCATGGACGAAGCGGAATATTTTTGAAATCCTAAATTTTGGGGGCCTTCTGTGGGTTGTCTGTTGGGTTGATCGCATCAAGTTATAAAATAGTACCTATAGAGTTTGGCATTTCTAATAAGTTCGTTTCTTTTAAATGAATTTTGGTTTATAATTTTTTGAGTTTTGGCATAAAACTGTCAAAATGGAAAAGTGTTTTTTTCTCCGCTCCTGGTGAACTCAAAGATTTCAACTTAAATTCATAAGAAGGAGCTTAAATAGTCTGAAAACAAACTATAAAATAAATCATTCTCAAGTGTTTCATATTTTTAAGAAAACCCAAAAAACTGATTTTTTCAAAAAACATGATTTTTGGCATTTTTATTTATTTTTAAATTTGTTAATATAGTTGTTCCCAATTGGGGAGACTAATGCAAATGTGAAAAAAAATTAAATTGGATGAAAAACAAAAAAGTTTTATTTGTAAGCATTATTTCATAAGTATATATGCTACATATATATATAGCATAGGAGTTGGCTATAATGTTAGTTCTTTTTTGCTCCCTAGGGGTGCTCTAACTTATTAATCTAATGTAACCTCTAGGGAGACTTTTTACTGCATAAGTGGTTTTTAAATTATGAAATGCAAAATGAAGCCCTCGCAAAAAAAATATCCGACACCATATGACGTCATAAATTAACACCCCGTTTCACCCAAGGTCTATATAATAAGGTCGGGGCAATACAAAAAAAGCATGTAATCCTAGCAGTATAACTACTCAATGACGTCACTGGAGCACGATTATATATATATATATACATTTATTTTTAGATAGATAGAGAGATTGATGATAATATATATATATATAGATAGTATCGTTCTCCAGTGACGTCATTGAGTAGTCACACTGCTACATGTTTGTTTTTGTATTGCCCCACCTTGGGCTCACCAATCTTATTAACCAGTTTGAATACTTCAAACTCATCCCCCTTTTCTCACAGGAGACACAGCTGAACGCGCTCCGAAGTATGAAGAAAGAGAAGGGAGAAGCTCTATGAATTAAATATTTGACATGTACTCATGAAAATGATAACATCATGAAAATGGTTTCCAGTGCAAAGTTGGAATGTCGATTTTCCCTCCAAATCATGAAGAAGGTTTTGCCTTAAAATAACTTTATCATCTTGGATATTTTTGTCATTACTGTCGCAACAAGTATTATGTATTGATGTTATTGACCTCCCAAAAAAACCACTTTTTTAGTTCTTTTACATATACCCAGCGATTCTGGTTCATTTTTGGATGCTGAAAACGAGTATCTAAATAAAAAATCTCTAGCATTGTTAGAAATCGGACGTCACTGGTGTCAAAGGTTTCGTTATGAAGCAAAACTTTTTGGTTATTACTTATTTTGAAAAAAACTAGTTTTACAAATTTAGCTATGATCAATTGATGACTTTGTTATTTTTTGCAAATTTTCGTCAAATAATATTTGGTGCCAATAGAGGAACATAAGTGCTGACGCACCAACCATTTTTTAAATAACAGCTCCTACTAGGGTTCTTTATAGTTTCAGGAAGGAAAAAGAAAAAGAGGGTACTCAAGTGATGTTTTTAAGTTATCTTTTAAAACAATACAATAACCATTTAATCTTATTTCATCAAAACCTGTTTTTATTTATAAACACGTGATTTAAACACCGTAGCAGATTCAATTTCACTCTTTGATCTATCAGTCAAGTGCCTTTAACATAAAATGGAAACTCGGACAATGAAGAAGTGCTTAAGCGAGGCACTGGGTATTGGTTATACTCTAGAAATTTTCAAACCAGGACCATTCCCGTTAACCGAAGAGGTGATACAGCACTTTTACTTTCATCTTTGGTCTTTGGTTTTTTTTATTGTCAAATATGAGCATATATATATAATATATTATATATATATATTTATATAATATTATATATATCTAATATATTATATATTATATATATATATTTATTTATATAATAATATAATATATGTTGAACAAAATGTCTATTGGCGAATTCACGAGATTACCATAATGACATTTCCATTGAAAAACTGTATTTTTTGAGAAAAACAAAAATTAAAGAATTGGTATCAATACTGATGAGAGGGATTCAGAGGGAGTAGATTGGATTCGATGGGGAAAATCTACTATCATTAGTCGTTTTAAAAACGTATTAAAAAGATAACTTAAAACATCAACATGAGTACCCTCTTTTTCTTTTTCCTTCTTGAAACTATAAAGAACCCAAGTAGGAGCTGTTATTTAAAAAATGGTTGGTGCGTCAGCACTTATTTCATTTATTGGCACTAAATAATATATGACGAAAATTTGCAAAAAATAACAAAGTCATCAATTGATCATAGCTAAATTTTGTAAAACTAGTTTTTTCAGAATAAGTAATAACCAAAAAGTTTTGCTTCATAACGAAACCTTTGACACCAGTGACGTCCGATTTCTAACAATGCTAGAGATTTTTTATTTAGATACTCGTTTTCAGCATCCAAAATGAACCAGAATCGCTGGGTATATGTAAAAGAACTAAAAAAGTGGGTTTTTTTTGGGAGGTCTATTGAGGGTCTATCTATAAATGCTAATGTTGTTAATGCATATAATAAGGCTTCAAACGATATGGGAGCTTTTTATATAATACATCATTTTAAGAAGTGAATATTTAAAGAAAAAATGTATCTTAATCATTGTCATGATCTTTTATTTATATTTATGTAAGCAACATATGGCCCTGGAATATATTAAGCCTTCAAGCATGTTCCGGAGTTTTTTTATAAAAAAATTGTAGACCACCCCATAAAACATAGCCAAAATGACCTCAAAAATGACGTCACTGGTCACCCGGGCAAACGCCGGGTACTTAAGCTAGTTCTCAATAAGTCAAGTAATCAGTTCATGTAAGCTAACAGAATGCTTTCTGGATGTCATGAATGAAGTTAAAATGAAGTGTTTAAAAAGGTGCAGTTCCTGTTGGAAGTTGGATTTGAGGTTATTGTTTTCATAAGCCACAGTTTATTGCACAGCTATTTTGTTCAATGAATAGTTTTCTGTTTGTTAGTTTTCAACTTTTATATGTATTCATTTTTTAGAGAAAACATTTTACTCGGTAATCTGTGAAAGTGTTATACAGTGTAAAAATAAAATACACAAACATTATATACAGGAAACACAGTAAAACTATTCAGAACAGTTGCGGAAAATACATAAAATAACATTTTTGTTCACATTTACGGCCCTGAAAAAACTTAATATAAACTGACGCATCATTTATTTAATTTGTTTAAAGACTCCTGATTTCATGTTAAAATACTTTTGATAGTTTTCATATAATGTTTTGATCTTGCTGAAACATGTATAATTTTGTCACCAGCCCATTTCCAAGTTGGCGCTCCTAAATCCTGGATTTTTGATGGAGAGAGCAGCATGACGAATAGAAACACCAATCATGATGTGCCGTAGGTCTTCTTTGACTACGTAGGCATTTATCGTAATTTTTGTAATAGTAAAGATTTTATATCTTGTAATGCAGATTGAATTACTTCGTGACTTGGCATTTTAAAAATATATCAAAAGAGAATGTGAACTTTAAAAATATTCGGGAATATGTTTTTGATTTCTTCTGTGACAATTATTTCACCAAATTTTTTGAAGAAATAATAATTTTCGAATGAAAGAAAAGTTTTTAATAGGAAAATAGTATAGAACTCAGATTCATTATATTGTGCACTTAATGTGATATCATTATGGGAAAAATTCTTTGAGTTGAGTCCACTGTCAATTTTTGATCATGGTAAATAATAAAACTCCAATTATATAATTTTGGGTGAAGATGCAACTGATCGATGGAGGGGGAAAATACTTTTTTCTTTAATTTACCGGACTTATATAAATTATTAATGAAGTTTTTTATTTGTTCATGTTGAATTTTAGTAATACAAATCATGGCTTTTTTTTTTTTTGGGGGGGGGGGGGTATGTGTAATATGTAGCGATATTGCGTATCGCTATTGGTGATATATAAGAACAACTGTGATCCCCAAGCCTGAATAAAAATAGCTTCAATCAAAACATTCCTTGATAATGACTTAATTCTTAAATAATAAAAGAGAGCGCGATAGCCGTGTGCGTTAAGGCGAGTTCAACTCTTAATGTTGGAGGCACATGTTCGAATCCTGCGAAGGGAATGGCCATTTTTGGTCTACCTCATTGATAAGATCTTAGGTTCGATAGACTAATTTTAATGCTATAATGCTTATTTATATCCTGTCGGATGCAATGTTATCGAACCATATAGGCAAAAAAAAAAAATAATAATAAACAAATATCTTGTACTCATGTTGATGAAATAGATCAATCACAATTTCAGTATAAAAGTACTTTCATTTTGCAGAATTATATTCCACCCAATTGCAAAACTCTTGTATTCCTTATCTCCCTACATTACTTCACAAAATATTATTCATTCTTTTAGATAATATGCAGTTTTTTATCTAATTATAATTTACATACTTGATAGCAAGCCCATTTGATTATAATCGAAACTGCTCCAGTTATCAATTAAAGTGAAGTCTATTGTCATTTTTTGATAACGTCACTTTAGTGCATATAATAAATTTATTCTTTTTGTCAATCATTTCTTTGCCAAATATGGGGATATCTGATACTCTGTGGAAAGTTTCTTACCACCATAATATTTTGGCTAAAATAACATTGAATGTTAGGACATCAAACTTTTTATATTTTATAGGTATCAATAAACAAAAACAACTTTGAAACTTCTTTTTAATGAGAAAATCTTAGAGTTACCTTAAATAAAATATCTTGCGATTGATATTCGTATTGACATTGTTCATATTTTTTTTTAAATCACTAAAATTACTACAAGAAATAATGACAAAAAAAGAATATGTAATAAAATGGCTTAATTGGAGTTACATTTCTTTTAAATAATTTGGACATATAAAAAACATATATATTTCTGAAATATAAAGAAAAAATACAAAATATATATTTCACCATCTCGAATAAATCTTACTCCAAATAAGATCCATACCCATTTATAAAAATGCTGAAAATATATATACAAAAATATAAACAAAGATAATGTTGAAGATTTTTTTGGTATTAATTTTTTTGTCCAAGAGATCAGTTATATAATTAAACTTTTAGTTGTTTGGCAGTTAGATTTACGGTCTACGTAGAAAAAATAAATGATGTCTGATAGCATAGGTAATTTGAATACCATTATTAAAAGTAAAGGAGTTTTTAGGATGGCTTGTAAAACAGTTTTGGATTTGGTGATTTTGTTATCGCTTCAAAACGGTTTATAGACATGTCATTTTTATAACTTTATAATCACATTTTGTCATTGTTTCGTTAGAAATCATGGATATATTTTTGCTATCATTAACAACTACACATATAAAGGTCAATAAAAGACGTTTAAACTTATTATAGATCTGGACGATCCTACGAAGGCTGCCAGGTGCATTTCCATCGACCGTTAGAGTCTTCGAAGACGAGCCAAATCTAACAAAAGTTGGATTTGAAGAAGCACTTCAAAGCGAATGTCTGTTTTCTGCAAAATGGTTTAATGTGGCGACTGTTCCACTGAAGCAATAAATCACAAACATTTGTTTGCTTGAAGTCTTCGGAGAATATGAAATTCGAAAAAGAGAAGACAAATCATTGTTCGACATGCCAAGTCAAACTTTCGCATATCGGCTCAAACCCGTGCCTTTTGATTGGTCAAAACATCGAATGATGGGGCATTCTCCATTTAGACCTATCTTAATGCCTTTTTATTCCTGCATATCAAGAAAACAATATGTACTATTTTATTATATATTTTAAAATCAATTAAAGGAGGAATTTTATTTTTTTACATTTCAATCATATGGGAAAATGTAAAGAAAGTAAACTAGGTCATTTATATCAAATTATATTTTTATTCTATTGTTTTCGTGTGCTAAGACTTTTATAAATTTATTATTTCAATAATATTTGATTCCATAATTCTACAGTAGACTCCGATTGGTTGCTGTAAATATATATAATTTAGCATCCTCTTTAGCCCGCCACCAAATTCTAATAATTTATTAGGTTAAAAGATTTTATTCATCTCAAAAAACTTCAAGGAAGATAACTTGCAATTTATATAAAGATTTAAATAATAACAGGTATATATAGTTCAATACGGATACACTTTGTATTTAAGATACATCGAAAAAAGTAAGCTCTATTTTCATTCATTTAAATTATGTAAGCCCACATTGTCGGTATTGCAAACATTTTGTACCGTTAATAACTTCAATAATGCTTTGATACATAACTTCAAAATAACCTTCTAAATGAAATATGTTTATTACCTCCGCCAAAAAGTACGGAACGGATTCGGATGAAACTTTGTGGAGTTGTTGGAAAGACCAAAAGGAACAAGTGATTAATTTTGGCATCTCTGAGTGCAGAATTAAGATGCAAAATGAGCTAAATACTAATAAATATTTCAAGTTAGCCTACTCTACCAATAAATGTCGCTGTGCTGTGAAATCGGTGCTCGGAATTTCCGTTGAGGGGAACCCTCCCCGTCCCTCTACGCCGCCCCAGTCGTGAAAAATCCGCCTCGGAAGGCTCATAAGGACCCCGTGACGGCGGAGGTTTGCACTCTCTGAGTGTATATATGCCTCTAGTTTAAGACATAAAACTAATAATAGATTATTTATATATGTTAAAGAAAAACTAACAAAGAATCGATTCTCGATTAACAGAAGGCACAATAAGTAATTTTTCAACATATTTTTTTTTCTTCTCGTAACCAATCAGGGGTTTTCCTCTTTAAGAGAGTGGGTTCAATTTTATAAAATGAAACATTATTTCCTCACAAGAAATAAAGGAAAGTAACCCTCATAACCATTTAAATAAAGATTATGTGTGTATAAAGCAGAAAAGGACATGCAAAAAAAGTTTATACGAATGAAGAAAACAAAATTAAATGCTGCCATATATTAAATCTATACAATTAGATGAATTCCAAAAAAGGACAAACTTTCTAATGTTATTTTTTTCTTCAAAGAACAAAAGGTTTTTTCTATTGGTTTACATGCATTTATTATCATTTTTGCCAATTGATATATTTATATAAATACATTAAAGTACATTTTTCGGAGGGTTTCTTAAATCTCTTATTCCTTCATATTGTTCTTCTTAATAATAATAATGAATATAAGGTTAATTTATTTTTGTGATATAACATGCAAAACAAAGTTTCAATATGTCCTTCAGGATTTTGTGGCAGACTCCCTTCAAAGTCTGCTAATATAAGTTTGATAAAGAGTTTTTTCTTGCTGTCTATAGCATGCAGTGGAGAAGAAGGGAAGATGTTGATAAAACTCGTTAGTTCTCTAGTTTTATTGATTATTTTATTATACATAAGTGATACTTTGATTTAAGTATAAAACAAAGATAAGAAATCTTTTTCTATCGAACCATATAGTCAAAAAACATTGTACTTTCTAATTTTGTAGATGATAAATACTTTTCGTTAGATTTAAAATATAAGACATAATGTGTAAAAATTTAAAAATAAAATAATAAAATAATAATAACTGGGAGCAAGAGTTTGATAAAAAATAAAAATACTTTTTACTGCAGCAAAGCACTTAGAATATAAACTAAAGCATGTTGCAGTAATGATTTGAATCATAAGTAGTTTTTACGATTTCTTATACAATAATAATCATTCTTAGAGATTTCATCTTTATATTTGGTTAAGAGTAATATAAATAAAGATATGCAAATAGTGATGACATAATCGGAATATATATATATATATATATTACATATATGGAGAGAGAGAGAAAGTTAGATAGATAGATAATGGGCATATTCAATATTTTATAAACAAAGAAATTAAAGCCTCTAAAATTAAAGATGAATTTAAATTTTCGAAAAAAATAATAATAATAATTAATTATAAGAGTAAGACCTTCAAGGAACAACTTATGTTTTTTATAAATTCCCTATAAAAGTTCAATATACTTCAAAATTTCATAAAAATCCTTTTTGAGCTCCGCTCTTTGATTGAAATAGAAAACTAACAATATTTTCATTTCCCTACTTTTAAAGGGATGTGAGGTACGCAGAAGCTTTTTAAATTAGAGTAACAAGTTGGATATGTATGTGCAATACTTAAACACATACATATGTAAGTATGACAAAAAATTAAGCAAACTTTTTTGCAACTTTAATTGAAAAATGTCAATTACAAAAGACTGCAGTTAATTTGACTAAGTTTATTTGTACAACTTTTAACTTAAAATTTAATAAAACAATTTATGTATGTTGTAATCAAAGGATAAAAAAAGTGTTGTACTTTCCAATTAAATAAAGACTTGTCATATGGAAGAAAATTAGTATTATTAAAATAGAAAAAATGTACAAGCAACTTAATTAAAATACAACATTTCACCCAAAAAAAAAAAAAATTGTAAGGTGTGTATTGAAAAATTGAATCATGAGTTTGAGCAGCAAAAGAAAGAAGATACTTTAAAATGTTAAATCACTCTCTCTATTGGTTTAAATACAGAGTACTTACAAACATTGACATTTGGTAGCATATATGGGGCACAGCGGAGGAAAGATTGTGATTTTTTGCGAGGATTCGCTGGAAACATCAAAACATTTTTTAGAGTGCATATATGTGGTAAAATTTTGAAATTATTATTTGATGATTTTTTAATATATAATTGAGGAATAAGGATTTTATTACTTTACACTGGACCGTACCAGAAGAGATAAATTTTACAAAACTCAATATTTTATGCTTAAACTGAGATCTACTTGAGTTCCTTTACCCAAAAATTAACTTCTATGATTGATTTATTGTTAACAACACGACGTTTTAATGTATTTTTGTTAATTTTATATGATATAATATTATGTGAATAAAGTTGTACCTCGGAATAAAAACAGAAGATACAAATGAAGAGGATGAATAAATAGTTCATTTAAAATGTTTAAAGGACCCATTTTCTCTCTCATAAGAAAATTCTATTAGTTTTACTTTAAAGGTGACAGATATGCAATATTTTGCTTAAACGTTTTTGTTCAAATACGGAATTCTTGAATATATAGATATTTATGGAAATGCCTCCTCTATAGAGGTTAATTTTTAAGTAAAATAAACAATAAATAGTTAATATGTTTATTGTTGGGTTTGACAGATTTATAAAATATATAAAGGACTTTATATTTATTATAAAAATAGCAATACAAACATATTTTTATCCAAAACTTTTTCATGTAAACAATGTAATGTAAAAAACACATTAAAAGGCATATCGTTAACATATCTAACCTTTAAAAAAACAGGCCAATAATAATAAACGATACGTTTCTTATCCATTAAACCCTAGTAACGTAATAGTCTTTAGTGTTTAGGTGTCATGAATGAGTAGCGATGTTTTTTTTATCTCTGAGAAACTGTTGAATTCACTCTTTGTGAAACTCACGAGGCCCACAATCAAGCGTCAAAGCATACACAATCGACTGAAGCTTGGTTAGGTCTCCCAAAAAGATCAGGCTTCTTGAAATATTACTTTTTTGAAAATTCAAGTAAATAACAAGAACAAAATAATTATATATTTACTTTTGGTAGCAAATGATTGATAAGATGGAATAAATAAATAAAAGTTAAACACCCTCTTAAATTGCATCAAGTTCCATTAGAAAAAAATGGAATTCATTTTTTATATGTATTGATTGCTGCTTATGATGGAAGTATTTGGAGTAAGCGTAGTAAAAGTAGAAAAAATAGACTTTAAAATAGAGTTTATATTAAATTATTTATTGAATTGTTATCAAAAGTCTTAAGTTATATTAAATGGAGGTATTAGTTTGGTCGAAGCGTAATCGACTGTCAAAAATTAGAGTGTATGTTGAAGTAGAAGAGGAGAGAAGTAAGAATCTTATATTCGATGTCATTCTCTTCGGTGTCATTTGTATGTATACTTATATAAACTTAAAATCATTCAGAGATTGACTTAAAACGGGTCTGCAGAACCTTTTAACATATAATTAGCACATAAAATCTTAAATATAGGTTCAGAACATAAAAAATGTAGAGGGTTCAACCAACGTATGGTATCACTGAATATCGGTGTATTTGTCAGTTCTCCATTGTTTTGGAAAGACAGCAACTGAGAGAATTTAAAAGAGATCGACAATTCACTATATATATATATATATATATATACGAGGTATGATCAAAAAGTATCCGACTTTTGGTTTTATTGGTCAAACGAACACAGCTATGGGGGCGGGACTGCTGTGTGGTTGGGAGCATGACTACTGCGCATGCTCATTTTTTTCTACAGGCCAGGCCATTCATGATTGAACAGGTGCAAGTGAGTGTCGTCGGATTTTATTTTCTTTAAAATGTCAGAAAAAGTCGAACAGCGTTATTGCATAAAAATTTTGTTTTAATCTTGGTGATTCGCAAGTGGAAACAATTCGCAAGATTAAAAAAAGTGTTTTGGAAATGAAGCGATGGCACCACACAGATAAAGGAGTGGTACAACCGCTTCAAAGATGGCCGCTTGTCAGTTGAAAGTGAACCACGCTCAGGGAGGCCCTCAACATCGAAAAACGATGCCATCATTGATCAAGTGAGGAACCTGGTGATGCAGAACCGCCGAATCACGATCAGAGAACTTGTAGACGAGGTGAATATTAGTTTGGTTCCATTCAATCAATTTTTGCTGTTCGACTTTTTCTGACATTTTAAAGAAAATAAAATCCGACGACACTCACTTGCACCTGTTCAATCATGAATGGCCTGACGCCGACTGACTTGTATTGGAGCTGTAGAAAAAAATGAGCATGCGCAGTAGTCATGCCCCCAACCACACAGCAAGTCCGCCCCCATAGCTGTGTTCGTTTGACCAATAAAACCAAAAGTCGGATACTTTTGATCATACCTCGTATATATATATATATATATATATATATATATATATATATATATATATATATATATATAAGTAACTCTCAATGAACAAAAAGGTCATATAAAGTACAATTGTATATCGGCACTGCTACATATATATACATATAAACTTTCATTACTTTTCTAGGCTAATTAGTGTGAGCTATATTATCATTTGAGTTTTCTTTTTAATCTATGAACAAAAAACAAGTAAGCAAAAAAAAGAAGAAAAAAAGTAAATATAACTTGAATGGTAGTAAAGTTACTTAATATACGAACATTCTTTATAAATTATTATCCATTGAAATATATGCTGTAGTTTGCTGCTTTCCCAATTGAAGTTACTTTGCGCCTCTTCTTTTTTCATTCATTACTTTTTGTTCGTAAAAAGGTATTTTTTGTACATATGTAGGTAAATATATTGTGTAGAGAGTAGAAAAATATTACTGACAGTCAAACATGTCAAAAGTAATGGAACCAAACAAGCAGCTGCTATAGACAAGTGGCCAATATGTACAGATTAACCGTTTTTTCACATATGGTATTCTAAAGTTTATGCTTGGTTATATACCAAATGATCTCATTTTAATTAGTTATTTGCAATCTTTTGCCAAAAAAATTAACATTGTTTTCTGTATTGCTGTTTCGCCAGTTGCCCACCTCGGAGTTCATCCTGTTTTTAAAGCTTAATTTTCCCCAAACTAATAGCTATTAACTTGCTTGTCTTTCGAATTATTCATCTTCGTTATCGCTTTCATTGTCTGAATCTTGACTAACGATCTTTTGGCGATCTTAACCAAAGGTCAGAGCTTGTTCAGTGTCCATTGTTGCTAGTGAAGCGTCTTTGTTAACAATTTCTTGAACTGACGTGTTAATTGAATCTTGACAAACTGCTGCAAGTTCTTCAGCAATGACGTTGTTTTGTACTTACTCCACATCATCATTCACGCTTTTTGGAATGGTAACAGTATCCAGCTCTGACCATGAGTAGATCAATATTTTTTTACTGATCATATTATTGTTGATTTAAACACTGCTTATTGGTTGCTTTATATGGTTAGTCAAATTTGAGCGGCTAATGGTATAAACGGAGGGTCTTAGTGAAAGATTTCCAACATTTAATGTTATAAAATTTTGGTTGGCCGCCATTGACACAGATTTGACTGTATGAGGTACGTCAATTGGTTCCTTGAACATAGCTGAATTGATATATATATATAGGAATAAAATTGATTTCAATCAATATATATATTTTTTTAATACAATGTCACTATCATTTCAGTCATAACAAATATTAAAATTACTAAATAGATATTGCAAAATGTTACGTTGCTATTATCATATTTAAAAGAATGGCTCAATGCACCACGTATTCATAGTTCCAATTTAATCTATGATTTTCATTTGGGCACTTCACCTCAAATACGTAGGTAGGCATGTTTTGTGTACACAATAAGTACTCCTCTTTCTTTGCTTCTCATGAAGCATCTTTCACTTCATGTTGTCGTTATAATTGTCAAGCTTCATCCAGTCAAAACATGTTTTTAATAGGTTGTATTCTTAATGCATGCATAAATTGTTGTTGCTTTTATTATAATGTTTTTATGTAAATGTTAGTGGTAAGGAGGAAAAAAGAACCATGAATTGTGTTTAATAGAACGCTGTTGAATGATGTACTAATATTCATGCTAAAATCCACATCCAGCGTTTTTAGCTCTACATATAACAACCCAAAAACTACTTATAGGATAGTCATAGTAAAATATTATTTTTATTAATGATTTGTTTTCATAAATAATTTAAATAATATATTGCGTTCTTCGAAGTCTGTTAACTTCAGGGGCTAACGTTGATAAAGAATGGTACTCAGTATTTAAAGGAAACGCTAAAAGCGTTTCTATGTTAAGTATTCAATGATCAACGACGTTGATCAAATTTATTATACTTCATATCACTACCTACTAATACAGGATTAAGTTCCTTTAGGTGAGTCTACTCTAGAATCTAATTAATATAAAAATATTCTCTTTTTCTTGAATACTTTTTATAAGAAACATTGTTCGATTTTGCGTGATCTTCGTAGTTATGAAATTGGTTGCGCTCATGGTTAAAAAATCCCTTTCATTCATCAACCGTTTAGCTTTAGTAGACAAATATTCATATTTGTGCTTCATTAGAGGTATTTTGTAGATGCAATTAAACATACTTTTAATAAGATTATATAAGTATCCAAGATCAAAAGGATGGGAAGGTCTGTTAAATAAAAATCAGGCGACGACATTGTTGACTTGTCAAGTAGTCTTTGCCCATTAAAAAGTGCTATCATAGTATATTTTATCACGATCCTAATATTTCATAATGACAAAGAGGAAAAAATATGAAATCTGTGTCGACTAAGGTTTCAACCACACAACAATGTATGAAAAGTTATCCAATGTGCCCAACTGTTCTATAACATTAGCTTATAAAAAATTACTTTATGATATTTTTTTTTTAGTTTTCACCAAATCAAATAGTCAATATTTTTTTTCTAAATCATAGAATCAAACAATTACAGATAAAAATGAATTTGTCATTTTATATATCATCTGTACAATCAAGGTGAAACGAAAAAAAAACACTAATACATAATATAGATGCTTAAGAAATCAGACTAGACATACTATATTTCAAAGTATTGATTTACAGCATCTTTTAAGTAATCTATAAAAATTTAATTTCTTTTTATCAAAAAAAATATGGCCAAAAAATTACTGCGTTGGACAGAAAAAACTTCCAGTCAATATAACTATTCGTGTACACTGGCTACAAAAAAGAAAAATATTTTTCGTCGAGCTCCATCATAGAGATATAAGTTATAGAGAGCTTATTCCCTTCAATAGCAGAGAAACAACGTTCAGCTGTATTCTGTGTGTTCAAAATGAACAAAGTAATTCATACTACGTCATTGTAAGCTGATCAAAGAGATAGATTCTATCTCTATGATCAGCTTACAATGACGTAGTACGAATTACTTTGTTTATATTTGACACAAAAATACAGATGAAGGAAATAAGTTCTCTAAATCTTTATATCTCTATGTGCTCCCTGCTTATATTATCGAAATCCTTTTTAATTGTGTAAGAAATAAATATATACATATATGTATATATATCAAAGAAGTTTATTTTTAGCCAACTAAAAATAGGATTTTTTAATGTTATAATGTATCATCTTAATTGATGTTAATAAGTTAAGTTGCCATACTTACATATGTATTTTTTATAAATTAGCATCACCTTATTTAAAGATTGTATTTGTATTCAATAATGAAGTGTGCTTAGAAAATATATATCCTTCAAAGTAAAGAACTCCGACATCCTGAATTAATGTATGGTTAAAATTTAATATTTATCCATCTAACTTCTTCTCTTCCTCCTCCTTGATCACAAAATCTTGAAAAATAATTGCATTAAATTGTTACTCTCGTCAAAGAAAAGAACTTTTGACCCTCTTTAAGGGAGGGAAGGGGAGAATTCAGGATATATTTTTGGTATTTAGCTTTCCTAAGAGGTTTGATATCGTGAATTGGGTACATATAGCAATTTGCTTATAGGTCTAAATTAGTCGTTCGCAGGTCATGATGCATAAACATTAAAATTTGCTTTAAGTGTATACTAACAAAATCTAAAATACTATTTTAATAGATATATAGATGACAAAGTATATTATTTCATGATAGTATTTACAGTGGAACGTCATTCTTTACTGACCCGTGGTTTTTATGAAGTCAACCCGACAAGCTAAAAAGTTAGCTCTCTTGAAAATATTGACATACCTCTTATTTCAATATACCTTCAAGAGTGATTACTAATTTATTGTAAACCAAAATATATGAAACTGTATGCGAGGTTGCTTGACTCAGTCAAGAAAATTCCGGTTTTTGTTTGTGTGTTGTACATGCTAAAAGTGGGCACATCGAATAGAAGTTCAAAAATAACCAATTGTTTAATGGACCCGAATTTGTAATCTTAAAATATGTATTTTAAATTGTCACTTTATGTTTCATGATAAATATTTCAAAAATTGTGGAGCTCTAAAAAAACGATAATTTAAATGTAAATAAAGCTCTTGCATTAAACCGTTTAAAAAAGCATTGATGTGTATGTATGATCATGAGTCTGGAAGCATTGCATACAAGTTTAGTATTATAAATATTTGACTGTTATCTTTTTAATTACAGATCTATAGTCAAAATCTATCGCCGCTTCAGAGGCTTGTGGAGGATGTAAATGATCAGGCCTCAGACTTTACTGCAAACAACGTGGCCCTCTCAAGACAGGTTTTATCTCGACTTGAAGATATCAATACAAGGTAAGATTTATTCTGCATGATTATACTTCAGTTATTTGGATTGAGTCTCAGAAAAATACATATTAAACATGTTATGTTCATTATTTTTTATGAAGATAAAACTTTGAATCTGACAATTATTTTTAAAATTTAATCTAAGATATTTTCTTATGGGTAAAACATAGTTTTTTTGTCCGTTATACAAATGTATGTGTTTGAACTATCGTTTTTCATAGTTCTTATTATGATTATTTTACCAAAAAATTCTTGATCTACAATCACTTAAAGAAAACATCCTTTAATCCTCGACACAAGATCCAATCTACTTATGCATTGTATATAACGTTATTTGTTTGTCTAATGGTAAGTAAACATATTATTATAAGAAGCAATGCTAATAAAATAAAGAAATAAAATTGTTTCTAACCTGTAAATACCATTACAGTAGACTAATATATGTATATGTTATGGATACATTTTGAATTCCTGTAGTCTTTATTTTTGTCGAGCAATTTAATATTATAAAAGACTGACAAAAAATATTGTCCGGAATTGTTTTTATGCTCATTGAAATTGTCAAGTATATTTTATACCTTTACTGAATGTTTCGTTTACTTAATATAAAGGAAAATGTTGAAAGATCTAAAGTAGAAAGCACATCAAATACCAGCATAAGTATTTCGAATAATCTTTTGTAATATATTTAACTAATATTTAAACAATAATAATTTCAAAAAAATCATTATCGATTTAGAGATATCGTAACAGAGATTTGAACATGTTTTATGTGTGAAGAACATATAGGATTTGCATAATCCTATTTTTGAATATGTAAAGTCATAATATTATAATTTTAAAAATGTGGCTAAATTTAGTTTTTTATGCAATATTTGCTTATTATATGTAAATTCAAAATAAAATAATTAATAAATGAAAATAATGATTTGTCAAAACTTCATCGATGCAACTTAATTGCATTATTTAGGGGGAAAAAATTTAAGAAAAAACAAAATATCGAATACTTTGTCCAATTACAATTAATTGAATTGAATGCATATTTGTTTGAGATTAACGAACATATTACTCAAATTTGGTTTATTCAATTTTATCCCAAAAAAATATTTCCTAAACACATATTCATCATTTAGTGCTTCGTTCCAATCCAAACCTTTAAGTTCAAATACAACCAAATTCAATTTATCGTATTACATATTTGTTTATAGAAACAAACATTTTACTTTTATTATAAAAAGTATTAATAGATAAAGAAAAAAATGATGTACATAGAATTCAATTTTTCAGTTTTGCAAAAAACCTTTTGGTGCCATACATTTCCACCCATTCGAGTTTATTGGATATAAAACATTTAGAATAGTTAAAATATTGGTGTTTCTTTTGTATGTCCGTGAAGAGAAATGACAAGACACTCAAATAATATTTTTAAATGGCATTGAATACTTTTTCCAACATTATTAATATTCTGATAAAGGGATTTATAAACTTAATTTGTGAAATAAGAATTACCATTTCAAGTATAAAATGATACATTAAATTTACGAGTCTCACTACTAGTAGCAAATACTTTTTAACTTTGTTATCCAAAGTGATCCACAATATTCCTTTTTTACAGCAAAAAAGTTTAATCACACATTTAAAAAAGAGAGAAATGGGCATATGTAAACCCAAAACAAAAATAATATAACATGTCCTGCTTCTCTCCATAAATTGGTACATATTTAAACAATGAGAGGCAAATGTACGATGTATCTATGAAAGTTTGGATAGTTTTCTATATACGTAGATTTTTTATATGTTTTTATCTATAATGCAAATGTAAACAAAGAGAGTATTGATATTGATAGAGCATGTCCTATCAAAAACGGTTTATTCATACACAATATTATTATTTTTTTGACCAATTCCTACGAACTTATTATAATAAGAACAATGAAAAAGACAGTTCTGTATTATTATTATATATATATATATATATATATATATACCACAAATTCGTATTATATAAAGCTACAATTTTCCACCATTTTGAATATGATTCAATTATTTGTTTATTTAACTTTTTGAAACTTTTTTAGGGGAAAGAAAAATATAGGTTTATAAATATGTAAATAGGTATATATTGTTGTTGAAGTTTACATTATTCGAGTAATAATGAGAAATAAACAGTCTTTAAAAGGAGGAGTTAGACAAATTTGAGAAGTCATAACTTTTGTTCCCCTTGGTTATGGTTGAGTAACTTCTGTGCACACAATGATATGATTATGATGTTAAGGAACAAAAAGCCTCTTTTACAATGTATATTCTGTAAAATACGTACAAAATAAAGATAAAGAAGTTGGTGTGCTCGACTATTGTATCTGAAAGAGGCCAATGCTTCAGTCTTTATTATCTCTAATGCCATTAATTGATTCATAACTTAAAATAACTATGTATATATATTTAATACAATTTCATGACTTTCATATCCCATTTCCAATTATAATTTCTCTTTAACAAAAAATCAATATTTTTGTTTTAAAGTCATGTTTATATATCGATAATTATTAATATTTTAAAATATAAATATCTTAATTTATGATATTTAGAACCAAGCTACAGCTAAATACGATACGGTAGATTTGGCCTCTCAAGGTTTTGTGAAGCAAAAAAGTTTCAATACAAAGGATTTTTTAATAGATCGGGATTGATATATTTTGTGCTTACACACACACACACTTATATATATATATATATATATATATATCAGACTTGTTGACAATCGCGAAAATTGTCGTTCGTTTGTCGTTCGCCAAAAGTTGTAGTTCATCGTTCGTGTGTCGTTCGCCATTATGAAAAAAATATTTAGAAAGAAATTTCTGAAAAAAGTGATGACGTTTTTTTAGAAAGAAATTTCTGAAAAAAATGGATGATGTTTTTTTATAAGGAAATTTGTCCATGAAAATTAAAAATCGTTGTCATTTTTTAGGTGCCAAAAACGAACAACAAGGAATTTCCTTATCGTGCGTCAAAAACTTTGTCATTCATCGTTCGCGAACGACAACAAATGAACGATAAATCAACCAGTCTGATATATATATGTATGTATGTATATATATATATATATTGTCAAACAATCTCTTCTTTTATAAATTACATTTTATATAAAATTAATCGGACTAAATGTGTGTTTCCCACCAAAAAAAATCTCATTTGATTGCAAGCTTTTTTATTTATAATAATACTAACACAATTTAAATATTCATAAACAAAATGAATCTAGACTATGATCAAAAACAATTGGTGTTTGAAAGATAATAATCGTCTGTCTGAATTTTATTTTGTTCGTCAAGTACTTAAATTGAAGTGATTTTTTATTCGTATTCCATCCCAATATTTTGTATTGTCTCTCATTTTCTTTCAACTAATCAATTTTATAAAAAGTATCAGTTATTAACCTTTAATTATTAGTTTAAAGGTTAACTCTTCATCCTTTCTTAGACCGGAGTGTAAGGTTGTTTTGTAATCATCTACCAAAAATATTCTTTTATTCGCTATTATCATATTTATCTCGAAACTCTTGTTCATGCCCTTGAAAAAAAAATTACATACAACCATTTAATTACAAAAATAATGTTTAAATGAGACATATGTATATTATCTCATCAAATAATGAATAGATGTTATGGATTAATTTATCAAATAGAAATGTCAAAAAGAGGGATTAATTATAATTATAAGACATGTACAAATAAGAATGGGATTTCGTTTTATTTCTCAATCTATAGATAACTATTACATCTAAGATGGGTATTCTTCGGATCATGAGTGTTTATTTTACACAATAGGCTGATTACTACCCTAAGTAAACATCATGAGCATGCCATTAAAATGATATCGGACACGTCTATAAAATAAAAATAGCAAATGGTCCCTGGATTCAATATTGTAGTGGACAGCTCTCTCGCTCTCTCTCTGTCTTTCTATTCTCCTATCTGTCTCTCCTTTTCACAATTATTTATAAATACAATGCCAGATGGGGCGACAGACGCTTTCTTTTTCTTTTCTCATAGAGACTCTGTATATAAATAATTCCCTTCAATTGAAATAATCTTAGTTAAGATCAGACAAACAAATGTGTCAGTCATTTACTCTTCGTTTAACAAAATAAAAATATATATATTTTAAAAATAATAATATAATTTTATTCCATTTTAAAACACTTATGAAGGTACTTGAAAAGTAGGTGGTATCGAAAATTACATTAAACAACTTAACTTTTAGTCAAGTTAGACGTGTCTTATATAAAATAAGGATAAACCTTTTAAATCTACTATAAATATAATTATTTGAAAAAAAAGGAAAATGTTTTTAATAGCATTTGAAAAATCAAGTTTTTAGTCAATTAGAACTAGTAACTAAAGTGGTCTTTGATAATTATATTTTCAACGGACACACTTCTTTACATGCTTAAGACAAATATTTTTTATGATTTTAAAATAAACTTTCAGAAGTAGAACATTTAGATTGTATTCATATATGCCTGTTTTTTAGTAATTGTAAAACATCGTCCATTGTTAATGATATGACAAACAATTTTTGCCTACTTGGTTGGATATAATGGCAAAATTGTTGTAAATATGATTAATAACTTAAAATTATACCATCAAATCTAAGACAATCTTTTCAATAATGCATAGTGACCTTTATTGACCTGCGTCCTCAACAATAGAGTATTTTATATCGATTGAGAAAATGAAGACGTATCATTTTATGTACCCATTTACAAGGCTTTAAAAAATATATATTTTTATTTGTCAATATAGGTGGAAGCTCCTTCAACTTGGCTTGGACGAAGAGTATAAGCGGCTAAATGAAGTGAGGAACCGTCAAAAGAAACTCTAATTCTTCTTCCTCTTCCTCTGTCGTGACGAATCAGGACTTTCTATCGGTAGCCGTGTCGTATCCCTGGGCTAGAGCAATATCACACAATAAAGTGCCTTACTATATAAGTAATACTCCACCATTTTTAATGGCGATGAAATTTGTAAGATTGACCTTAAATATATTCTTTTTATTTTAGTCATCAAACGGAAACGACGCATTGGGATCATCCGGACATGGTGTCTCTATTCAAGTCCCTTACAGAGTTTAACTCTGTCCGGTTCTCCGCGTATCGAACTGCCATGAAATTAAGGGAGGTTCAAAAGACCTTATCACGTAAGTCTTCTCCTCCCATTCAATCAATTGGAATCCAATCATCTGTGTATAAGAATATACAAGGTGTATATAAGTTAAAATATTACCTTGAGTTCATTTTATAAAGAAACCATCTGTCTTTCCTATGTTACGCATTTATATGATTATTGAATATATACCAATAAATCAATATATGACACTATAATACAATCAAAGGGTTTGCCTTGAAAAAGTAATTCATTTCAATAGTAATATTTCCATTAATATTTAAATCACAGCTATAACTATATGTCTTCTCAATGATAAAATAATGATGTCTTTGGTTTTATATTGTAATCTTTATATACACACATATATGTCTTATAACCCTTATAACTGTTTGAGGTGAATTAACACAGAGATAAAGTTGGCTGTAAGTCGGTACAAAAAAAAACTATAGCTATATGGAATATATTGAAAATATATCCTATCACGTCAAAAAAAACAACAACTCAACGGTTTGTTTTGAAACTAGTTTCATTGTTTATTTTGGCCGTCTATAGAAAAATGGTGTTAAAATTAAATTTGCTCAAGTTTTTTACCATATTGTCTCATAAGTTGTCGTGGTTCAGCTGTCTTTTTCTCTTCCTTTTCTAAGGTAGCTATCTTTCTTTAGAAGCTGAAAAAAGTATTAAATATAAAATATTATCGAAAAAGGCCTACATCATCGATAGTACAATCTAATGATCATGTAGAGTTGATTTGTATTTACGCTGTGGATACAACATTGGATCCGGGTTTTTTAAAATATTTAAAATGACAGACAATAAGTTTGTAAATGCACAAAGCCATAAAAGTGGTTTAAAGTAATATATTGTCGTCATCAGAAAAGATGTTTAAATATCATGTTCTATTTGGCGAACTGGAAATGCGATACATATTTTTTGGGAATAGGTAAACGTTATTCTTTCCGAAGAGATTATGCATCCAATGACAGCTTTCTATTTGATTCTACATACACTCTTGGTACTCTATATGGGTAAATCCATCTCTAAGAATAATTTCAGTTTATATCTACTTGTTAGAAGTGATTGTGTAGCCTTATATGTGTGAGTCAATGCAAGTTTTATGAATGCCATGATAACAAAAGCATAGTATTAATATATGGAAGACGAAGTTCATCAATCAACGATATTTTTGGTACAGCTGTAGAACTCACTTTGAAAGCATTAAAGGATTGTAAGAAATAAGGTTTTCCACATTGTTTTTTTAGTGACTTGGTCATTTTACGATACTTTTATTTATTTAGAAAATTTACTCTTTGCCATATGAATAAAAAAATCAAGTATATTTAGGTGTTTAAGAGAGAATATATATTTAAAAAGAAATCAGTTATTTCTTTCAAAATTATAACTATAACCTAACTTAACTAGTCCACTTTTTCCTACCAGTTATTTCTAAAAATAACTCCTCTGTAAATTATTTTCATAAATTGAATTATATATATAAAGTATATTTGAAAGATAATATGTCAAAAAAGAAAATATATATAAATATATTGGATATTATATATAAATAAAATTGAAAGGATACTAAAGTGCCCTGAGGTTCCCTCAGAAGCAATATGTCTAATATGCCTTTTCCCCTCTTGTAAAGAAGCTATGAAATATCAATAAGTATACAATTAGGTATTTTCATTAACAAAATCCTTCAAACATCCTTCCCCCCTTCACTCGCCTCTCACCTCCTTTTCATTCTTTGAAAAAGAAAAAAAAAATGCTATCAAAACTTGTGAAAGGAATTTTCTATCATTTCTTTCTTTTTCACCTTCAAAATGAGAGATCATTGAGGTTACTCCAAGGATTAGAGCATAGTTATGTTCTTTATCGATTAATTGCTTTATTCACACAAATGAGGAAAATCATTTTTCAACACTCACTCACATACATAGAATAACTTGATTGAAGAGCGATAATAATACATAGTTGCTTTCAAGCTTGCGATTGAAAATATAAATATTTAAGTGAGTAAGATTATAATTTATTTAAGTTTATAATTTGATTTTCTTCTTTGATATTAATCATGAATTGTAAACATTTATGAGTACGTCTTCAAGCATTTATATATATATATATACTCGTATATATATATATATTTATATATATATTTGAAGACGTATATATATATATATTTATATAATGAAGCAAACCTCTTACAATGAGAATATTAGGCACAATTTAATATCCCCCCCCCCGTACTTATGCATCACAAAAAGGCTTCAAACTTTATAAAATGCGCTTCTTAACCACAGGTTTACTCTCTCCCCCTGTATCGTTTTGTTTTCTTCTTAATTGAAGTTTTTAATAAACTTAAATATACTCTTTATATTTTTATATATTATTTTTTACTTCCAAAATTAATTCACTTAAAAATGAAGGTAAACTAATTTTTCCATGCGTGCCTAAGATCACCACGAAAATAAGAAAAGGAAAAAGTAATATCTGAGGCATAATAACTTTTACTCACAAAAAAGATTCATATATATATATATCCGAAAGAAAGCACTTAAAGCGTGTCTAGGAAAAAATGGTCAAGAGGACTAAATAAGGGCAATATTTTTTCTTGTTTACCATTTTTTACCCCTTATTGAGACCATTTACCCTAAACTTCATACAGACAAAAATAATTAAAATCTGACTGTACGGATTTATATTATTATAAGTTTCAATTTTTTCATTATTCTTATTTTAATATTAATCTTTCCTCAAATAAACTAAAACCTTTAAATATGGATTCAATATAGATGCATATATAATGCATTGTATAATTTTTATAAAAAGAGGGTGTTTATAAATCTGATTTGACAAAACAAATAATAAATGCATAATATCTATAGCAAATATCTTTTGTTGCTTTGCAATAGACTCTTGAGAGGACCTCTTCTTCTTTTCTTTTATACGACATATTGTGCTGTTAGTCTTTATTATGAACAAAGCCTTTTTTATAGTTACTTTAAAATGACATAAAAAGAAAACTATATAAACTTTTACAAAAGACAAAATATATTAATTTTTTAGCTGCCTCATCAAGTGTCTTCCTTTTACGACTTAAAAAATGAAATAAATGTACAGACGAAACTTTAATATCTATTGAGTCCGTTTATTTTGTGTTAACTGGCTATGGAATAATTGTAAATGACTAAGGTTTTTGATTGGATTTAATGTATAACTAAAGATCCAAAATCCAAAATAACTTAAGGACAGTCTCTTTTTAGTGGTTTTGTACCTCATAATTGCCAGAGGGTTTGAGAAAACGAAAAAGTATATCAAATGTTTGCCGCGAAGTTTTATCAATGATGAACTTTCAATTTCTTAATGGTGAAAAAAGCCAAATTAAAAATAGGTTAAGTATTATTTTAGCGTCTATTATTTGTGAACCTGCGTTCCTTAGCATTTTTGTAGCTTACAACCTACTTGCTATGCTGATTCCATGTGACATTCAGGATATTATTTAACTACAAATTCTAAACTTTAATTACACATAAAATCAAATATTTTTCAATACTTTTAAGCCATATTTAATAAAATAATCATTTTATGGACCCTGAATCTATAAAAAGTCATTTGAAATTGTAATTGCTTTAGAAAAGTGATTGCCTAGAATTTTGGCTTTTCAGGGATAAGTATAATGGTTTTTTCAAAAAAGTACATATGTTTCCTCGCAAAACTTTTTTGATATTTTTCTCGAATTAAAGATCTGTGATGCTTATTTTTGGCTGATAAACAAAGCATATAATGTAGTTTAATGTATTTAAGTTTACACATGATGCTGTTAACTTGAATATAAGACTGCAAAGTGGGCATTAAAGTTAATTACATTTGCGGTCCAAATTTTTGACCTAAACACATATGGGTCCAAATTTTTGACCTAAACACATATGGGTCCAAATTTGATATCCATGTAATATATATAATTAGAAAACTTATCAAGTATATATGGGATTTGTTATGTGTGATATGCCAATTTGCATAAATTTTACTTTTTTTTTGATGACGCAAATATGAGTTATAAAAAATGTATGAAATATGAATAATTTTCGTCATATCTTGAAACGAATCTTATAAAAATGAACAAAATTTGAATCTCAAAATGTAAGAAAAACTCGATGGAAAATGTTTTAAATGCAAATATAGCTCGCAGATTTCGTAAGACAAATTATATGTGAATATGTCTAACAAAGTTCACACATGCAAGGTAATTGCTAAAATAAATTTAAAAAAATAAGTAATGCAAAAACAGGTAATAAGTAGAAAATTATAATAAAAAATAAAAGTCCCGGGCCGGACCAGTTTTACTATGGTGTTTTATAAAGATTTTATTGATCTTTTGTCCCAGTACTGGAGGAAGTTTTTGAAGGAACTCATTTGGTTGGTTATTTAAAATACAGAATGTCTTTGGGGAAACGGATATGCATCTCCAAACAAAATACCTGGCTTGTTGAAAATATCTTACTATGCTAAACACCTCATATAAGATACATAATGGTATTATTGCGAATAGACTTAGAAGGCATTGCCAAATTTAATAAATTTTTCAAAAAAAAAATTCGAAAGAGAGTGATGGAAAATCTTATTAAGTATGACAACACGAATAAAAAATATTTAAGACAGGCATGACGGTAGATTTTAAGAAATCATTTGATAGTATGTCATACCCTTTTTTTGCATATGTTGGTTCAACAGAATTACATCCGACTGGATATAAATAAGCATTAGTGCATTAAAAGTGGTCACTCGAACCTAGGATCTTCTCAATGAGTAGGTAGACCAAAAATTACCATCCCCTCTCGAGAGGAGTCGCACCTGCGTCCCCAACATTTAGAGGTGAACATTTTTAAAGATTTTAAAAAGTAGCGGGATTAAGGAAGTTTTTTAAAGAATGGTAGCAGTACAGCTACCTTCTTTCAGAAATAAGACAAGTTCCATGGGAATAAAGTCTGTGGATAATAAATCTCTAGAAGACCAACATTATGTATAATTTATATCAATGCCTTAATAGAGGAAATATAAACAAATTAAAAGTAAAAGGTATCTAAATCCAAACTTTTGAAGAATATAATACCGTAGTCTACTCTGGAAGTGAAGAGGAAATTAAAGAATTTTTTAAAAGGACTAAGGATTGAATCGAATTATTAAACACAATTATGGTCAAAAAATATTTTTTTTAACTAATTTAATTGTAAATTATAAAATAATGTTGAAATAAACCGGACTGCAGGGAAAAGTACTTTAAAGTTTCTTAGAACGTAAATAACTTTAGATTATATTTACTATTTTGTTTATAAAGGAAACTTTGTTTTTTTTACAGTGGTAATTTTTTTCAAATGCTAGGAATATAGGTAATTTTACTTATATAAATTTACTTATCGTATCCTATATAATCTTTTATAGTACAAAATTTGAATCTCAACGCTGCAATTGAGGCCTTTGACGCTCATGGACTACGAGGTCAGAACGATAAGCTCCTAGACATATCCGACATGATCACCGTACTGTCTTCCCTCTACGAAAGCATTTTAACATCTCCTTCTCCTCAAGGAACCATGGTTCAACCTTCCATAAACGTTCCCCTCTGTCTGGACTTGACTCTCAATTGGCTACTTAATATATATGATTGGTAAGATATTCTATATAGAACCTGCCACCGGAATAAATCTAAATAGTTTATATATTTTTTGCATATATGGTTCGATAGAATTGCATCCGAAAGGATATAAATAAGAATTATAGTATTAAAATTAGTCACTCGAACCTAGGATCTTATCAATGGAGTAGACCAAAAATTACTATCCCCTCTCGGGAGTCTTCGAACCTGCGCCCCCAACATTGAGAGTTTAACACGCCTGAATGCTATCGCACTCACTTTATTTTTTTGTTTTTGTAGCTTAATTTATTTACTATATATATTATATATATATATATATATATATATATATATATGCCTTCTTAAAGTTGTTTTATATCGTTTATCATTGCACAAAAAAAATATGTTCAGATTTATACTTAAGTTGAAATACGAAAAAACTGTAATAATATTTGATAATCATATAGTATTTAAATATATAGATACCCTAGTAATTATGGTTGAAAACAGTGAAGATTCATCATTCTACTCTAAAAATAAACTTTTAAATACTCAATACAGAATGTTTTTTTAATATTTTGAAGCCAAAGAGCTTACATATATGGTATTATTTAATAAAAATATGCTTTTTAAAAAGCAGTTGACAGTAGAATTTTTTTTCTTATTTTAAATACAAACATATTTATTGTTATTATTGCAATTATAACAATTATACAATATACAATTTTTGTACCTTATTTTTCAGTTTTCAATGTATAAATGTAACAAAAGTTAATGATTAACATCGAATAATCTTTTGTACAAGAAGTTGCTTTTGCACATATTTTACAAAGTATTTTTTTAGCAATAAAACATTTTAAACACAAGTCGCTTTAAATGCGCATTAGCGCTAATAAAATAAAGTGTGTTCGGAAAGATACAAGATGAAACTGATAAATACAAAATAGGACATAAGAAATTTTAACAAAAAGTAAAGAGCTAATAATGATATAGGAATATGTCCAGAGATTATTTTGTATGGGATAAGCACGCATCAGGTTTACTAACAGTAATCATCACGAGTTGAAATTACGTATCACTCAACTTATATGCAATTGTTAGAATGGTCCTTATCCATGGAATCAAAGTTTAATGAATTCAGGACAAGACGGATTTTATCTGATGCACTTAATCAAATTAATGTCATTGTGATTTGTTTCTTTGCATTTCGGTAGGAGTCATTCAATTAAATAAATAACACGGTATGCCTCTCTTAGATTGGATGAAAGGGCGGGAAGAAAAAATTGCTTAAATATCATTGGATGAAGAGGGTGGTAGAAATATCGAACATGAAGTTTTTTAATAGTTTTTTCTGCTGGTAAGGTCATTTTGTATACATACTACATATTTATGTAGGGGCACAAAAAAGTTTCTTTTTTAAAGTATTTATTTGGTGGAACTGTCAAAGGGAAAGCATGTAAAAGTTTTAACACGTTTAGAGTTATATACATGTATTGGATTCGTAGGCATTATTTATACACCATATCTATAGAATAACTGGATACTTAACAGAGAAGGAAAAATCGGTGCGATTAGAATAGTTATTTGATGACGTATGTGAACTTAAAAAGGCACATAGTGAAATAATTTAGTGGAGTCACGGGAATCGAGAAATATTAATTATTCAATAAATTCCAGTGACGTCATCATATGCTAAGTGTTTTTTTTGCCACAAAAGTATGTATTTCATATTTTTCACATCAATACAGTGTAATTTAAAAATACCCTAAATATCAAATAATTAACTAGATAGAAACTCTTTTCAATAATTCCGTAAAGCCCACATAAATGAACATTATAGTTCAAATTTACTGATATTATGTTTCATGGAAAAGTCTGCATGAACGTTATTGGCTTTTCTCTTTTTTCTATTTCTCAATCCATAGTGACGAAACAACGTAATTTAGCGATGAATATCACCGGTTTTGTTATGATCTTCATTTTTCGGAAAGAGAGCGACAGAATGAACTAAAGAGAATGTGATAGCTTATATTTTTTATCGTGATGAGGTGTGTTGTGATTGCACTTCCTATTTCAAGGGGTAAAATATATATCCTTAGTTCTTTGTGTCGTTTTCTTTCTGGACAATGGATATCATAACAAATATGGCGATATTCAGCATTTCAATATTTTTTTTCGACATTCCTTATTATTTATTTATGTTCGATATTTATTGAAATACTTTTTTCACTAATGCAATATTTTTTACATGGTTATTCAAAAAACAGTGTAGAATAATCCACAGTTACAGTTTAAATAAATAAATAATTTTAGATTGATGTAAATAATATATCATTATTCAGCAGTAAAGAGCAATAAATGTTTTTTATTGTTGCAATTTTTTATAAAAAGTTTGGTTTTGCATTATATCTTATAATGAAATTTTGTATTAAAATTTTCAATTATGTGATTTCTTAAAGATAAACATTTATAATCGGAATACAAGCTTGCTTATGTATTGTCATAAAATCTAGGATAAAAAGCAAACGAATCAATGATTTAGTTTGCTGTACGTTGGTACAAAAAAATATAAACGTTTTCATTTATATAATTTTGAAGCATAGTTAAAAGTATGGCTTATATTGTAACACTAAACGTCGAGATTGTCATCGTCATTCAACCGAAGACCCAGCAAGTGACCAAGTTTAGTGGAGATACTACTGAGGACTGCGCCGCAGATGAATTGGGCAAACAACATGAAATTTTCCAAGTGCCAGTTGGCTCCGGGGAATATCCTTCAAATCAATTTACAGACGATTATTTAAAACTAAACTAAGAAAAATCCAAGCCAAGGAAACAATCTACAATATATATGTTTTTCAACAGGGTTGCTGATGACCTAAAGAAGAAAAACAAAACGTTATATTTATTCATCAGCTTATAAGTTCATTTTATCTATATATTTATATTTATTTCAGTTGCTTGAATATTTAAGAAGGAACTCCACATTACTGTTGTAGCGCATATACCCCTTTGTGTGGACGCGCTCTTTATCTTATGCATTTATTTACAATTATATTATGTCTTTGTAATATTATATGTATATATGTATGTATACGGTATACAGTATACACATTTAAACTTTTAAAAAAAATTGTAACACTTTTGTAATACACTAAAGTATTGTACCTATAAAAACAAACGAAATATATGCTATCAACTCATAATACATATTCAAGTAAAGCAAAATCCCCATTATACTCTTAAGTAATCTTAATTTTGGCAAGTGAGTGCGATAGCTCAGTGAGTGAGAGTGTGTTCAACTCTTAATTGTGGGAGGATCAATTTGGGTCATTCACAAGATCCTTGGTTTGATAGACTAATTTAAACGCTAGTATGCTTATTTATATCAACAAGGATGCAATTTTATTTAACCAAATGAGCAACAAAAAAGCATGATTTATGTGGTATTTTATAATATATAAGTATAAACATTTTAAGCTTTAAGATACAATCATAGATCCATTCCTCATTGAAAATAATAAAAAAGCTTGTATGCCAACAAGTAAGTTTGTAGATAAAATAAGGACAAAAGATTTAAACTAATTAATCAGGACTTAATGAGTTAAAAGTTCAACAAAGATAGTATCTTTGATAATTCGATGTTTAAAACTCTTTTGTCCTCTTTAGAAGCGTCTTTATTTTACAAGTATTTAAGCATTTTTTAGTTTTATTTGACTAGCGTATTTATATCCTTTAAATTGTACTAATTAAGTATGTTTTCTTGATTATGGTGTATCGTTGGGCAATTGCTACGTACTCAATAACAAATTGCAATTTGCATATTGCCGAGTGCATTTTTTACCTCCGCCGAAGGAGGTATTGTCTTCACTGGCGTTGGTTTTTAGTTTGTTGGTTTGTTTGTCAGCAGAATAACTCAAAAAGTACCGAACGGATTCGGATGAAACTTTGTGGAGTTATTGGAAATGCCAAAAGGAACAAGTGATTAAATTTTGGCATCACAGAGTGCAGAATTAAGATGCGAAATGAGCTAAATATAATAAATATTTCAAGTTAGCCTACTCTGCCAATAGATGTCGCTGTGTTGTGAAATCGGGGGCCGGGAGCGTCTTCCTCTCGGAATTTTCGTCGAGGGGAACCCTCCCCCGTCCCTCTACGCCGCCCCAGTAGTGAAAAATCCGCCTCGGAAGGCTCATAAGGACCCCGTGACGGCGGAGGTTGCACTCTCTGAGTGTATATTTTTAAATATAACACATCTTCTAGTAGTCATGTTTTTATTCAAAGCTGAGGAAAGCTCATGTTTGAGATAAATTTTTTAATCTCTCATACCTCAGAAGCGGATGATAATTTGAAATATAACTTATACCTAATTTCATTAGAAAAGTCAAAAAAATTGATATAGACTTTTTCCCTTAAATAGTTAAAAGTATAGCCTATGATATGTGTGAAAAATATACTGATGTACAGCCTGTGCTTTTGCAAAAAATAATTTTTTTTGGTTCCTCAAAGATATCCTTCTCCATCGAAGATATGAATAACGTATTAATATTTTATTCGCTCCCTTTGCTTGAAAGGTTTGACACAATTAAACCTATTGTATATATGAGCATTGTAGCACTTAGAACACCGAATATAGGCTCTTTAAAAACAAGTTAATTATTATACTTTCCATTTTGTGGACTGCAAATTTGCATTCTCAACGTTTATACCTAAATATTTAACCACTGATCAATCGCACTCCCATGAATCGTCTTGGATTGCATGTATAAAATATCAGATAAAATGAATGAAATCCCCTTGACGCTCATGGTTAATATCACTCGGTTTATATATAGCTTTATATCTCTTTCATAATGATATTCATTTTGAGCATAATCCAAAGATTTTCCTCTTAAAATAATGATGTTTTTTCAGATAAATGTTTTATTTTTTTGTCAGATAAAGGGGGGTTTTAAAGCCTAGAAAAATAAGAAAACAACATGGGGGATAAAAAGAACACAAACAAGAAAAGAAAAAGCTTAAAGGCATAAAGAAGGAACATTTTATGGGTGAGTTGTAAATATATTTAACTCCTGCAATATGCATCCCTGCAATACATTACCACACATTGAATGCAAGAAGAATAGAAAAAGAAGAAACAAAAAAAGAATGTCGATGCGAAAGAAGACGGAAGGGCTGGAGAGTTTAAATATATATAGGTATATAGTAGATACAATATATTAGAGATGCAATGTTTGCCATACCTTTAAATATAAGGTTCGATTAAGACTCTACGACTTATATTTACATTTGAAAGTATGTATTTTTGGGCATCCATTTTCTTTAATAAAAAAAAACAATTATGAACAGGTATAGCATTTTTAACGTTACATATATTTTTTTCAAAATGCTTAGGTTAATATCTTTAAATTCATTTTAAAGAGATATTTTTCCACACCTTTAAATATGGACTTCAATTTTAATTTTTGCATGCAAGGGGCGGTTTTTTGGTAGTGTTTAATTTCATTAAAGTCCATTTATCAATGGATTTACTTTGCCGTTTCTGTTTCATATTGTTTTAATTTAGATACAAACGTAATTTTAATAAAACTATGAACTTAAGGAATGGCCATCTTTAATTTCTATCATTTCTTAACAAATATTCAATTAGTTGAAATAGTATGTTTGGGCTACATAATTGTGGACTCCAACTATTGTTTTCATGGTCTTTAGTAGCAGACTCAGAGACTAATTTCATATTGAAATCCATGAACAAAACCTATTTTGTGATATGTATTCTTCTTTTCCATCGCACAATCATGCCAAACTAAAAAGACATTATAAAATACCATATTGTATATTTAATATGAATTTCATAATTTTTAGCTTTGATTTAACTCTCAAAAGTTTATAAAGTTTACAAAAATGAAAATGTTAAAAAATACCTTCGCTTCCATAGAAAATTGATGACAAATGCTGAAAATACATCTAACGAAAATGAAACGACCTTCTAATTTAAAAAAATGTATATATATTCAAAAACAGTTATTTTATAAATTAGAAACCTACTCAATGTACATTATTTCTCGTTGAATACTGCTATATAGTTATGCCCATTAATTTTGTTGAAAGTTGATTATAAAGAAAACTTTCTATCCATTTTTTATTTGGGATTTTGACCACCTTTCAGGCTTAATATGTTTTTTGTATTTTGTTGGTAGATGATGTGATGAGAAGAAGAGTCTCTCTTTTTAATAGGATTTTCTTTTCCAATTTAAGGGGGGATAGATCAAACAATATTATTATTATTGGATATGATTATGAGAAAAAAGGATCTTTGAGGTCATAGTGGAACATGATATAATTTATTTTCGGCCTTTAAATGTTATTAGGGACATTAGATGATTTGTAGGGAATGTATACGTTGTGAGGAATGCTTATAGATAGTGTTTTTGAGACAGTGTATACACTATAAAAGAAAATGTAGTGCACTTTTTTCAATTAAAAAAAATTATGCTGTCGAAAAATGTAGTCGCTTTATTTATTATTTTTTCCAAACTTAATTGGTTCATTAGAATTGCATCAGACTAGACATGAATAAGCATTACATAACTAAAATTCGACCATCGAATCTAGGATTTATGTTTATGAATGTATTTTTTGTAAGTACAAACTTGGCCATCCAAAATATAATACTTTGTAGAAAATACTTTTTTTAAATAAATAGATTGATTTTTTATGCAATGGACCTCCTGAATCTTACGAGGCAGATTTTTTTGTTTACCTATGAGTACCTATATATATATATATATATATATATATATTGTTTATATTAAGCACTCATAATTTTTAAACTAAAAATCGCCTATTTACTACAAATAGTTTATCTGATTCCTTCTTTAAAAAGATCCTCCCATCGGTTTAAATCACGGGATAAAGTCATGGATGGTGACCAAACAATTGAATCAATTATTGCACTTTAAAAACAGCTCAGGAAGTATCGCCAAATGAAAGCTTAAGTTTAATGTGAATTGTCTTTTTATTTATTAGAAACAATATTTTACCAAAAATATTTATCTACAATAGTTCTCCTGAAAGCTCAATTACAGTCTGTGGAATATTGATTGTATAAAGCCTTTATTTTCATTTTTTGACCATACACAAAAATGACTTGCAAAATAATGAACAACAAAGTGCACAATCAAACGTTCTATTTGAAAGGGGAATAAAGAGAATAAATTAATTAGCTTTCACAATAAAGTAGAACAATTCTCATTATTAATTAACTTTAATTGAGTATGATTCGTAATAATTTAATTTACTCAGTAATGTGGAAAATACAATTAATACTTTGAGTATATATTATTATGTAGTGGCCTTCAACTGCAAGGCAATAACTCATTCATCACAAAGCAAAAATAATTGTATTTAGGGGGGATTAAAAGGATAAGATCACATAAGCAAAAAGCAAGTTCATGTTACTTAATTTCATTTACGAATGTTATATTGTCTTATGATTAATATAAAGGTGAATTTTCTCATGATATTACATATAAATTGAAACGTTTGATCCCCTCTGTCACCGATGGAAAGTGGAGTTGGGCAGCTGATGTAATTCGTTACTTCCCCTTTGTGTTCCCTGCCTTATGGAAAATTATTAAAAAAACTTTTACGCCAATCAAGGATTTAAAGTAGAAAGGTTAATCGTTATATACGTTTTGTTTTATTTTGTCAAATTATTTTATTACAATTGTATTTTAGTCTTTCTTCCTATTCGATGTTAAAATTTTAAACTAAATGATCAATTATGTTTTTACGCATTAACATCATTTTATATACATTCTCTTTTTTGTGCTTCTATATATTTTTATGAACTGTGGAATAAAAAAACGTTTAATCCTTCATTTTCATGCAGTTCTGCCTGTTATGATTTATACATGTATTTCTTATATTTTTTTAAAGAATGGTAAAAGCTAATGAGTTTCTTGAAAAACTAATAATAGCAAATCTAATGTAGGTATTATTATTACTTTTGAATGCACTTAATTTAAGTTAGCAAACATTTAAAATATAGTGGTTAAGCTTGTCAAAAAAAATATTAATTTAATAAATATATGTACACAGTTTAAGATATCAATATCCAGAATGTAAGAAATTGAAACAATACGTTGACAAAAATAGATATGTTGAACAATGAGAAATAGGAATGAAAGATTTTATCTAAATAGTTCATAATTGATTAGATACTACGATATATTTAATATCAAATTGAATTTTTAGACTTTTATTTACTTAAATTTTCCTTGATTTTATATTGCTTTAAAATCTTATATTTCTAAATTATAAAATGGATACAGAAGGCTTCAAAATTATATATGCATTTGTTTCTAATGATTTCCATTTAATAAATGATTTATTTTGACTATGAACCACTGCTTGCTTTAAATATATATTAGAACCCACTCGGATAAAACAATATGGCAGCTAAAGATCATATAAATTGTTATGCTGAAAATAATACAAGGCAATTACAGTCTTTGTCACTTTATAGTTTGAAAAATATGCTCTTATAAATTAATTGTACTTTTTATAAACTATAGTTTAGACCGAAAACTTTTCAATAAACCTTTTCTCTCCTTTAGTCAACGCTCTGGACATGTTCGAGTACTCTCCTTCAAGTTGGCCATTGCTGTTCTAAGCCAAGGACCCTAGAAGAAAATATCGATGTAAGTAAACTTTTTATAATACTTTTATATAGGTGAGAAAAAATAAAATAGTAATATATGGAGGGATTACAAAAAGTTGTTCTCGCAAACCTGTCAATAAATATGATTTTTAAAGGTTGATGATACTGTTTTGTACGTACAATATATGGATTCATTGATCGGCAATATGATGAGAAAAAAATCTTTGTTCCTGAATATGAGCAGTTCTATATATGTATAATAAATAATAATGTGTGGAGTATGAAGAGTGCCTTCATAGAATCGATGCTCACGAGAGGATAATATTAGTATTTTAAAGAATGACATTCTTCTATCTGTTCCCTCCATAGATATATCAAGACATAGAGAGCTTATTGGATTATTTAGAGAAATACTCATTGTCCCCAATATAAACAAATATTTCTATTTCTATGATCAGCTAACGATGACGTAGTACAATTACTTTGCTTGTATTGGGCACAGAATATAGCTGAACGATGTTTCTCTCCTATTGAAGGGAATGATCTCTCTATATCTTTATGGTTCCCTCCTCAACAGCAGCGAGTGACATTAACTTTATTGTACAATGCCAAGTGTTTTTTTAATTATTCCCTCTCGTTTCAAACAATCACGTTTCAAAGAACTTCGTAATCCTTAATTATTTTTACCCTTTTTTAAATTCATAATAAATAAATTCAATGTTGATCAAAATTGCAACATGTAGAGTAGTTAAAGGATATTTGCTCCTGCGAAAACCCCACCATTGCAGTAGACATTAGATGGGATGCACGTATAAGATTGGACAAAATAAGTAATGTTTGCCAATAAATTCTAAGGATTAAGATAACAGGTCAACCCTTTTTTATTTGTAATCAAGCAAAAAAAGAAAGCATTACCCTCTTACTTACATGTGCAATTTACATTGTTTGTATTCATTATGTCTATATACTCATACTTCGACTTAATTGATTTGGCGTTCTTGTTTAAGGTTGCCTCAATACAATAATTTGAACTTTAATACTCGTTGGCTCGGTTCTTTTTACAACAAAACGAAGATTGTGTGTGATGAAATATATATTGGTGTCAATTTCATATTAGATTCATAGCTACTTAAAGTATATAATAAAAGTAAAAAAAAACTTAAACATATAAAATATACAAAGAAAATTATTAACTAGTAAAATAGTGACCTGACCTGATCTATTTCAAGATGCTTTGAGCGCCTTGTTGCCGCTCGCCTTGCTCCCAGAAGGGTGATTGCCAACCCCCACCTCTGGAGATGAATTCCATGTTCTCACCATGTTGGCCGCAGACGATCAGCCCAGAGAATTAGGTCTCCTGAGATCGCTCGTCCCACCTCTTGTCTTGTAGTCCGAGGTGCAGAGGACATCACTGAAGAGGGGAATTTATACATATTTGTAAAATTGAGTTTAGGACTACCACCACCCAGACTAGCACTAGTTCCATTTACCCCTCTTCATTAATATTTCTTATCTCTTAAAATCCACTTATGATTTAACTATGCTTTCTTTGCATTATTGTTTGAAAAAACTATGTTTCCTAATACCGGTCATATGTTTAACCGATATAACCGTATTAGGAACAGAGTTTTGAAACACTATTGCAAAAGAAAACATAGTTAACTTAATAAGTGGACTTTAAGAGATAATAAATATTAGCAACGGGGAGTAAATGGCACGGGGTGAAATGGTCTTTGGGGTATTAGTTATGTTACGGCAAAAATACTTTCATCGTCCTTATTTAACCATTTATACAATCGAAAAGCTATAATGAACTTATGAAAAATATTAATTGGCGTACTTTTTACATTTGAATAAATAGTCTTTAATTGGTAGTTAATTCACCATGAATAAAACCAAGGAATATTAATACCAATCATGCTTAATTCATATTTTCACAGATAATGAAACGTCTTAGATCTCATAATTATTTTTTCAAATCATCAAAACCCATCGGTTCAATCGATTTTTGATTAGCAAGACGAATGACATCACTAATACTATTCTTCCCATTTATCGTTGCTATGTCCTTAAAAACCAACGACAAAAACGAAAAATTACCTCTCTTGATTATATAGAGTTACCTTGAATTTCAATTAACTTGTATCGAAACCACAGGGGTTTTAGTTTAGTTAAATGTGATGTAATAGATGTTGTGTCATGTGGAATCAATTAATTTAAGATATCAAGCAATACATTTACAAATATCATTGGTGCATTTGAACCAGTGACCAAATTTTGAATTATTTTGAGCTAAAAAGAGAACGCTTTTAACAAAATATTTATTCACTTACAAAAGGAATAGAGCTGAGAAGAGTAAAAACTGTTAAATTCGGTCGAAAGCTTTTACAGGTAGCGGGTATGAATTTATCAGACTTGGCTCTCCATTGCTCCTGTACAGATGCCTTTAGGTGCTGAAAGTTGGTTGAGTTCTCTAGATTCCTCTAAATACCATAGTCGAGAGGGTTACAAATTGAAAAGAGAGAGGCCACTTTGACGAGGTCCAGAAGTTTTTGATGACCGAAACAGAAGAGTTTTCCATTTTTTGAGCCTGTTGACCATGCTTGCCTTAGTGATGAGTTGGCAATACCATTTGAATGGCTGATCGTTTGAGGATCTCTAACCGCCCTGCTAAATATTGTTTTTTAGACTCCTAAGCCTTTTACAGCTTAGAGAACGAGGATTCTGGATTGTGATTAATTTTAGCCTTGATTTCGTCAAGTTTATTTCTTGTGAGCTTGAGATTGTTCCTCCCCACTTCCTTTTTTTCTTGCAAGGCCTTTCTCGTTCTTCATACACTTCTTGATCTTTAAAACCAAGGCACGAGAGCACTTCTCCTGATGGGCTACATCCGCCACGCCCACTTTGGCGTCAAAGAGGGCTGCAACTATATGACTCATACTTCCATTCCATAGTAAATGAGTAAACGGACTTCAATCTTCGAGTTGTGAAAAAGAGCCCCAAAAATACACTTCAATCACGCAACCTCAATCTTATGATTTTTCCGGGAAAAATCGAACTTTGCGATTTAGATAATATGTTTAGACAAAAAAATGTGGGCGATCAATGAAAGCACGGATAAACATCATCAAATGCCATTTTCAGACATTGACTAAGATGTTTCAAGTAAAAAAAATGATTTGCATGAAAAAAATCCCTAATTTGAGTGTATTTTACAAAAAGAATAAGAAATTGTTAAGACGCAAAAAAATTGAAAGCTCAGACAATATGCTATGTACAACATATAAGAATATAAGTTTTCTCCTTTTTCCAAGGGTTTTTAAATAATCAACATGTTGAAAAGTCTACGATTTGCTGAAGCAACCCTGTACACAACTGACATTTGATAAAGGTCAGATGTTTGTTTAACTGACCAATTTGTTTCAAAATACTGATTTTCTTTCACATTCGCAAAAACATCACAACGCTGTCAATATTCAACACACAATCAGTATTTTTGATGATAATTGGTTATTAATTCCTATTATATAAACCACGCCCTGTATGCCCAAGAAAATAATTCATTCGTAAACAAAATGTTTATTAACAGTTTTTCAATGTTAAAAACTCCCTCAAAACAAATAATAATGATATTCTGTACAATCAACTAAAAAATGTCTTTCCAATAAATAAAGTTCAATTTGCTTATTTTGAGATATTAAGAGAGATTAATAAACAATAGGATATTAATTAATGCTCAACACATTCACTTAGGGAATAATAAAAACTGTTCTTTTAAGCTATGACTAAGATTTAAAAAAGGTGTTTTCTTCATTTCATTGTATAAAAGAAAAGGAAAGGAAATAATAAAAAAAGTAGTTGGCATTATGCAATAAAATGTCACTTCACCCCCCCAGCTGTTGAGGTGCAAACATGGATTCAGAGAGAAGAAATGCATCCACTAATTGTATCTAAGTCATTGGCCTACATCAATGACGTCATTGGCGAATCCTTTGAATGGACTCCTCCTATCCATCTATTACTAACTATTCAATAAGGGAAATGATATTACTCAAGAATAAAACAATGCATACGTTGTTTGCTCGTATATGTCGATAAACGAATCATCACTATCGGACGTAAAAATGTATATCAAATTGAAAATCAAGATTTTGCAAGTTTGCAGGATCAGCCTTATTGTTATCCCTAACATTGGTCCACCACAATACTGTGTTTTTTTTCTTTGAATCCTTGTTTGTGTGCAAGTGTTTTCTGCTTATTTTCTTATTAACTTCTTATAGAGTCTCCTCCCTACGAGTTTTTTAATTAAGTTTCAAGAATGTATATAAAAATTCTCTTAGAGTCTTCATGCACGTTTATAGTAGTGTGAGTGTTGGAGGGGGGGGGGGGGGGGGGAGTTTGGGTGGTGCTTGGGAAGAAGAACTATAATATGATGTAAATTACATTCTATACTCCCTCACTTTCCTCCCTTCTTCTCACTTAACTTCCTTCTATAAAATAATAAAATAAGTGAATCTATTTGATGTCATCATATCCTGTATCTCATTAATATATATACCTATATATATATATATATATATATATAGATATATATATATATATATATATATTATATATATATATATATATATATATATATATATATATATATATATATATATAATTAGGTGTTTTTTTACCCAATCCAGCTGTTTAAATTCATTGTTATTCTGACGCGGTTTTTTTAGTGCCAAAATCGTAAATTTAAGTATTTCCTCCATTGCTTGATCAGTTGTTGTTATTTTTTGACGAAAAAAGCAACAATTTTTATTCGCGGTAGTCGAGTTAGTATTGTTCTATAGTTTTGGTTGAATGAAAAAGAAGGAATAACCATTCTAGTTTTGATCATTGAAACAAAATAAAATCATTTGTACAAAATTGAGAATACAAAAATTCCAACAAAAATAATCATTGTAAAATATTAACATACAAAATTTCAATTTTTTAAAGTCGGTTGAAATACAGTATCAGACTTAAAAGAAAAAATATTAAAAGGGTTGTGAGATATTTCCAAATATTTAGCCGATATCTAAATCTTAAAAAAATATTTTTTTATCTTCTGTTGTTCGGAGAAAAACTAAACTGTTCTGGATGAGGAATCATATATGTATGCACTTAAAAGGATAAAATTAATCAAGAAACAACGACTTGCCAATGCATTTGTCTAAATATTGTATATCAAAGCTTAGACGTGTATCCCACCAGCATGCATCCTGCATTTATATACAACAAAAACACATATAATAGTAAAAAAGCTATTGATGTCTCTTTGCATATAAAAAAGTATTTCGAGATTTTTCATTTTTTGTTATTCTTGTTACTTTTTAAGATATGTTTCGTCTCATTGCGGATCAACAGCGACGGGCCACTGAGAGGAAGTTGGCACTTCTCTTACATGACTGCGTTCAAATCCCGAGGGTTCTAGGGAATTAGCAGCCTTTGGCGGGAGCAACGTGGAGCCGTCCGTTCGAAGTTGCTTTGAAAAAGCGAATAAGGGGAATAACCAACTTATTGAGGTAAGAATTTAGAAAAAATGGAAGTTGCATAGTTTTTCTTTGTTATGTCCACCTGCTTGTTTATTATGTAATTAAAATAAGTACATAAGAACCAAATCAATGTGTAAAAAAAATAATTGAATATGGTATTTTAAATATTTGCTGGGGTATTTTAAAATTTTAAAAACAAACAAGTTTTATGTACCACCAGATTTCTAAAATTGAAAAGGGGACTTCTTTTTCTAGATCAATATATCACTCTCATATATTGCTGTGAGAGGTATTTAATCATATTCAGAATCGTTAAAAAAGTAAAGAATATTTGAACTGATCCGAGTAAAGCTTTGGCTTATGCTATTGTTTAAATAAAACTTATGTCCGTGTTTTAGAAAATATATTTGAGTTGCAAATTAATTGGACATACATGATAAACAAATGATGTGCTAATGATTAAGTGATTTTTTTAAGACGTTTTTTAAACAACTTACATCAAGCTGAACAAGCTGATGTCTATATCACATATGAATAAAGAGCCAAGCCATTTATGTACTAACTATTCTTTAGTATTAGTCATATTTATTGTCGAATTATGATTTTTTCCATATCTTTGACACCTCAAAATTCATCTATTCGAGTCATATACCTACTTTTATGATGAGGACTGACAATATGGACATTTCTCTAATAATCAACATCTTTTATAATCTTATATGAAACACTTCCACCACTTGTGTTGAAATACATTAGTTTAATTTTAAAAATATATTTTTTGAAAGCAAATGTTAGTTTTTAATACTATTTTACAGTATACTCGTGCCTTTCAGCAAAGGGTTGGATTGAAATCGTACATGAGAATGACATCTCCCTGGTTGCAGTCCTTTGTATCGTTCTTGAATTGAAGTAAATAAAACTATTAAATGAAATAAACCACCTACATCGAAGATAGTTCAACATTTACATTTACTGATGCACTCTAATGTATATTGTGAGCACATTGACACGTTCTTATAATTTATGAAATGATATACTTATGCTAAGCTCAATGCTTGTATCTACTGATACACACTAATACATATTGTGTATTAACGCACTTGACACAATTTTAAATTTTTGAGTAATGATAACTATATGGCCTTTTCTTTATAGATATACATATATGCATCAACAATTTTATACAATACAGTACCCACACATAAAAAGTGCAATATTTATTAATGATTCTCACAAACTATTAATTCTAATAAATAGAAAATACTTTTATTATCATTATAAACATATCAAAAACTTATTATCTTCTACATAGATAACTGAAAGGCTCTCAAGATATTTTTATATGATTTATAAATTCATCTTATAAAAAATATGTATATAGATACAAAGATGTCTCCGTCACTCTTTGAAAAGAATGTATTTCGATCAAATAGCATACTTTTATGCACAGGATTTATGTTGGCTTTCAACATACAAAATAACATGCAAGGGGTGACATTCCATAAGAGCAAGTGCACTAGAATAATGTTAAAGAACAATACATCAAACCATGTAGACAACTATTGCTATTTCAGGGAAATTCAATCTATTCATTTCTTGGGGAGTTGTCTATTTTTAAATGCATTTTGATAACAATTCATATAATGATATATTTAAAAAAATCTTTGTTAAAACACTTTTCAGACTAACAATGACATCTTCATTTATGTATCTTCAAGTGGCATAACTCACTTTTTCAATCAATATTACATTCGTTTAAATCATGGAGATTCTAAACAGTTTAGTTCATAATTAAAAGGTTGAAAAAGGTGTGATGAAAAAAATGTAAAGAAGTATTAAAAAAAGTAGTTTAAATATTTAATTGAACAAAAATTGTTATAGGTTATCGTTCTCATTAGAAAATCATATAGTATGCTTCAGAATCAATCTAGTCACATCATGAAATACTTTTGGATCGTTATATATAAATATATCAACAACGATAATTATGACAATCTATAAGAAAAATAATTTATTTAGAGGTTGAGTGTTTTTAAATCTTCCGATAAATTGAATATGTATAATTTACATTAAATAGCATAAAAGCTCTTTAGTACACATATTCCGTAAATACCACTTACACCTCTTTTCTCTGCACCCAAACAGTTTTGTATATCTTGGATGGTCTGGTTTGAGATATGGAGCCCTCCATCTCTAAAAATTAAGAAAAATTACTCAATGTTCAGTAGCAAGTCATTTATCTGGTGCTTATTTTTGGTTATTAAAGGTTAGAAAGGAAAACATAGCGCCATTTTTTGAATTAAAAACAATATTAGATATTATAAATTTATTTGCATAATTCATATTAATATACAAAAAAGACATGATAAAATGTAACAATCAAAAACATATAACTGAAATATATTTGGTATATTCATACAAATATCAAATTATTCCCACAATTTTTTTACGAAAAAAATCTGTAAAGCATTAAGAAATCGTGACGCAAAAACAGACGTAGAAAAAGTTGGGGTTCACTCTATTGTTTCGTACACAGTCAATATCCTATTCTAAATTATATACAATATTGTAATTTTTTTTTTCAATTCCATTTTTATTAGCTCTCCATTACCTTAGTTTGGATGAAACAGGAGCCTCAGAGCATGGTTTGGCTTCCGTTTACATCGATTCATCGCAGCAGAGTCTGCAAAGCACCAGGCAAAATGCAATATTTGCAAACAGAGCCCAATCCTGGCTTTCGATATCGCTGTCTCAAGTGCTTCAACTTTGACATGTGCCAAAAATGCTTCTTTGCGGGAAAGGAGAAAAGTACAAGAATCACAAGAGACACATCCCATGCAGGAGTACTGTACGACGGTAGGAATCAGTATAACTTTACTATTATCTGTCCGTTTGTCTTTAGGGTTTAACGTGAACTCTTTTAAACCATTAAATAAACTATATTTGATTGTAGGGGTTTTTAATACTTATCTTCAGTTGAATAATATTTTTTACTATCTGGTTCGATGGAATTACACCCGTGTCGATAAAAAAGCATTACAGTATTAAATGTAGTGCATTCGAACCTTTGATATAAAGAATTAATACTATTTATCTCTATTCATAAAATAAATATTTTGTTTATGTACATATTCAATGTGCGATATTATGATGTTGTTTGTTTATCATCGGGATAATATCACTTCATCGGAACTTAATTCGATAATAGTCGGTAAAAGTCATCCTATGGGTCTTCATATTTGTTATACTCGTATCTAACAAAATTAAAATATTATTATGTCATTTAAGGTTACAAATATAACTTTAACAGTAAGATATAGATACAGATCACATTTTTTTGTGTCTAGATAACATTCAAACAAAGAAATATAATATATATATATATATATATATTATGAGTAATCTTATTATCCTTAAAGACATTACTACATTACACATCTTATGCAATTCAGATCATTTCATAATTAATTTGACCTTGAATGAGCTTCAAATCACGTAGGATGATTGTATTAAAATTAAGCAAGTTTCTTAATCATTCATTAATGAAATACATAGGATTAATATTTGATGATATAACTAAGATATTCTAAGACTCTTATCAAATTATGTATTGTACTTTTTATCATTTAAGCTCATTATGTAGGGGAATTCACGTGGAAAATGATTTAGCACTAGACGGTGCATACTTCTTAATATGTTTTAGTTTTTTATTAAACATGTATTTCTCAGTTATAATATGAGAACAGTTTTACAAATTTTCATTTTCAATCAAAAACTAAAATCAAATTATCATATTTTTTTTACCTAATAAGAGAATTATTGGTCGTATATGTCGATAGTAAGGGGGTTCGTGGATACAGGAGATATTTACATCATTATGTATTAAATTTGCAAACATGCAATTAAAAAATCGTTGTTACGATGTCAGAAAAACTGTGAATATTGAAAGTCCACTATTAAGAGTTGAAGAATGTGATAAATTTCCACGAATAAACATCTCTAAATTATTCAGTGGACGTGTAAATGTTACATGATGACCGACGTTAAAAATTAATACTTTGTTCTCACCGTAGGAACTACATTTTATATGTGCACACAGTCAAAAATGGCGCCTTGGTTTATGAGAAATATAAATTCTCTTATTTTCCAAACGTTTTTTGTCTTCCCATAGGCATAACTTATAAAGAAGCCCGATAAAATTCGACGCAGTTATTATTTTCAGCGTCAGTGAAGCTCTCAATACCCGTTATATATTCAATGTTCTGTGGGAACAATGAAAAAGTATTTGAATTGCACCCCATAGAGAACCCACTATCCGGGTTTTTTAAATAAAAACCTATGTGGTTAACTGGGTGGGTACTCGAGGAGCTACGCAATACAACCCTGATATATATGGAGTTTCAAATATTGTTTTACGTACTCCTAAACTACAATAAAATTATTTAGTTACCTTAGTTTTGATGTGTTAAAAATGATTGGACATACGCTTCACAAAAAATTATAGAACTTTTAACTTAAAAACTATGCCAATATTTTTTTGAATTAGATTGTTAGGTAAGTGTTAAAAATATCTATAACTTATTTATCTTTAAAATCAACTACATTCATTCCAATTTTGAAATATTTCTCAAAATAAATTTAAATTTTATCTGAGATTGTTTCTCTCTTTATGGTTTTTCTTTGACTTGTGTGCATCAGGGAATTCGTAAAATCATAACATCTAATAATAAAACTAATGGTTTATTCCTCTATTCAGAATTAGTGCAGAATTATACATTTATTGCATTTTTTTCTAAAAGAAAATAATATTTTACAAAATATCTTAGAAAGTTTATATTAAACCTAATATGAGTCCTTTTTTTTCATCAGAAAAAAATAATAACATGAATAATGTAGTTAGGTACATAAAATCCGTTACATAAAACACATTTAAATATTATTGTATGATAAGTGTAATCGATTATATATAACAATATTATTTCATTATTGAGCCCCGTGATAATTGAGCATCTTGCTGGGCAGTTATTTGTTATATTGATATTTACCTCCGCCGAAGGAGGTATTGTTTTCACTGGCGTTGGTTTGTTGGTTGGTGGTTTGTTTGTCAGCAGGATAACTCAAAAAGTAAGGAACGGATTCGGATGAAACTTGTGGAGTTGTTGGAAATGCCAAAAAAAACAAGTGATTAAATTTTGGCATCTCTGAGTGCAGAATTAAGATGCAAAATGAGCTAAATACTAATAAATATTTCAAGTTAGCCTACTTTGCCAATAGATGTCGCTGTGCTGTGAAATCGGGTGCCGGGAGCGTCTTCCTCTCGGAATTTCCGTCGAGGGGAATCCTCCCCCGTCCCTCTACGCCGCCCCAGTCGTGAAAAATCCACCTCGGAAGGCTCATAAGGACCCCCTGACGGCGGAGTTTTGCACTCTCTGAGTGTATATATGCCTCTAGTTTTTACTTCATATTAAAATAACTGCAATCATTTGCTAAGTTCAAAGGCTCTGCCTTTAATCTTTATGTCCTTCTAAAGGCATATTGGTGTTTCTTTGATTTGTCAATCTCGTAGATTATGACAACTGATTATGAAATAATATATATATATATATATATATGAATCTTTATTACATTATATTGTATTCTCATTGTATATGGTAGATCATTTCAAAACATATAGGATTTCATGTAGTCATATATAAAGAGGATGATATCAAATAACAAGCAATGCCTAATCGAAATACAGTGAGAGCACACATATAAATGATATACACATTATTGTAGTTGTGTTGTGCACACACACAAACTTATATTCAGCCATAATTATGAGCGACAAGCAACAATCAAAATATTGATTGCTTCATTCATTTACAGCTCCTAAAATGATAATAATAATAAGTACATAAAAATCTTTTTTTTTCTTAAAGGCTTTTTGTATAATAAGGAATCACTTAAGTAAAGCGTTACCATTCAAGAAAGTAAACACATTTACATAGTAAAATATTAAATGTCAAGTTGTATTCGTAAGAGACAAGGAGACAAGGGAAGGCCTGTTTTCTATTTCCCATATCAAAAATCCTTGATTTGAAAATCTAATTATAATGAGTAAATCATTATGAAAATAAAGATGGATACAATTAAAAAGGATAGTAAACATATAATAATTAATCAACTATGATTTGTATACAGAAGATTTAAGGCCTAAAAACTCTATTTACCACATTGGTAGTCCGATTGATCGAATTAACACTCCATAAATGGAAGATACATAACTATGTAAATACCAGCAAGGACTTTTGAAAAAAAGATCAAATTTTAACCTCAAAATCCCTGATGATAGAGAGTCTTCATAGACCTACGCCATCGACTTGGTGAATTTCAGTTGGATGCATTCCTATAGATATTTAGCCATCTAAAGAAAATTATGAAACAATATTTTTGCTTCTACAGCTAAAAGTTTTAGACTATTATTATTTTTATTTAACCTTTACTTTGTTTTATAACTCGTCCACATTATTTAGTATTTATTGTATAAAATTTTTAACACTTTGATATCTCCTTACTATAGATTTTGGCAAGTAGTCTAATTTTAAAATATAATGATTATTTATGTATTATTTTTATACACAATTATACCGCCTTTTTTACTTTGTATCCTCAGTTACATTTAAAATAAAGACCTTAAAAAGCTATGCCCATATTACCAAATGGGATAACTTTTTGCTTGCCGTTCGTTTTTAATGACGTCACGAGTCAAACGGGGCAATATGACATCAGTGTTGTGATTATTCCCGCTAACGTCATCAATAGTTTATTTCTACTATGGCAAAATAACAATGAGAGTTATTACCTTTCACTATTCATGATAACATGAAATATACATTACCCTGTGTTGTAAATACCAGGAAACGACCGGGAAACTTTTCGTCTGGAGCCGGGCCGGGACTTAAATTTTTCAAGCCAGTCCGGGACTTTAATATTCGTTTCTTAGTCATTCTGAAAGTGACGATGTTTTTTAGAAAATAATTTTTTCCTTTAATTTTTTTAAATTTTTAAATTATTTTCTAAAAAAAATATTTCTTAGAAAATAATTTTTAATACTCATTAAAATATTAAAAATTATTTTCTAAAACAAAACGTTGGCACTTTCAGAATGACGAACGAAAATATTAAAGTCCCGGCCCTGTGACTTATAAACATCGGGCCGGGACTTCAAAAAACAGCCGGGAACCGGGCTGGGTGCCCGGTCGTTTCCTTGTATATACCATAGAGATATAAAGACATAGAAAGATTATGTGATTCTTCAGAGATTTACGTCATAGTGCCCAATATAAACAAATCGTTCTATCTGTATGATCAACGTACGTTGATCTACTACAAATTACTTTGTTATATTTGATACAGAATACAACTGAACGATACAGTTTCAGCCAGTTTATGCTGGAAAAGTTTTCAAAACTGAGGTGTACGACTGGACTTAATAAAATGTGCATGGGATGGTCTTTCAAGCTACATCGAATTTCGTTCATAAATTAACATGAACAACTTGTATATAATCTTCCGGATATAATGTTATTTGACCTGAAAGAGTTAATTACGAAAGCAGAAAACATGAACAAGGGTATTATCAAAAATATCATTTTTGGAGCTTTTTTCTTCTTTTATAAATTGTCATCATTGTTTTTTGTGTATATATACCCAATTGGCTGATGAGCTTGTTATTGTATCCCTTAAATCTTTTTTCTTATAAATTACAGTTATACTGGAACGTTTATTCGTTAAACTTATATTTGAATGAATAAATAATACATATATTTTTTATTAATGCTTAAGACATTCTAAAAGAAGTCATTTTCTTACTCAAAGATAAGTGCCTGAATGGATCCAAATAAGTTAACAATGGTGTTTATGATATAATATAATAAATATTATATTCCTCCCTTAATATGATACAAATTTTTAATGACGTCACACCTGTAAGGGGGGAAATATGACATGAGTGATGTGTATTATTATTACTTAAATAATAGTTGGTTAATGTAATAATACATATAACTCTAATGCATACATCTTTCTACTCTTGCTCAGGCAAGACTCTTTGCTTATGTACATCTCTTTATTCTTGCTCAAGCAAGACTCTTTGCTTGTGTACATCTCTTTACTCTTGCTCATGCAAGCTCTTTTGTGTATACTTCCCCTCCTGAATTTTACTATAAAAGAGACTGACTCCTAATATATGGGGTCTTCACTCTTTGATCTACATTGGAGTAATAAAGATCACTTGGTTTCAATATTCCGCTTGTCCAACTTTATTCATACCATCCGAGGATAACACAATCGGTAGGATCGGTCGCAGAATATCTCAGTTAAAAATTGGATTAAAATATTTTTTTTGTAGGAAAGAAACAATGTAGACAGACGGAAATAAAGGTCATGATTCAACTGTATTTATTTATTCAGAAAAGAGTAAACAACTTATAATGGTGAATCATTTTCATTGATCCGGTGTGGATTCCATGTATACATAAAAAGAGATAGACTAAAAATAATCAATAAGGAATACAAAGTGAGTGAATAGCTAAGCTATATGAGGCGTGGTCAAATCTCAATTGTGTCCTAATGGAATCCAACATGAGAATATTCTTAACATTTTTGTCGTAATGTACGTCTAATTTAATTCAACTGATGTTAGTTAGTAAAAAGATTGATAACATATATATTTTCGAAAAGGGAATGGCTTTTACAAATATAAATATTTACTAAAGAAAATAAGACTCTCTGTTTCTATATTTTATTTTATTTAAAGTGTCATGAGAGTTATTTTTCCATAAAAATCCAAGGATTTACTATTAGCATTAATCTACATATATATTTTAATAAAATAAAAAGGAGAATTATGTGAAAACAAGGGAAAAAGTAAAAAAATTGCGGATCATCTATTTTATTTGTTGCAAGTTATGAACTCAGTGTTCACTAATAGTGAAAATATCTGAATTTAATTTATATTTATCGTAGAGATTAACATGAATTTTCAGAACTAATATTGTTTTGACTTTCTGCAAAAGTAACTAAATTTGAACAAATCTTCTTTGTAAGTACATATTTCCTTCAAACATACTAAATAATCTAAATGTCCTTTTAATACATGACTGATTTATCGTATTTTTAAATAAGAATGTTATTACCAGGGCTGTAGGAATCTGGTAAATAAACTTTCTGGGCATAAACGACCTTTTAACGCATACAACGCATATTTGGCCTTTTTCTGCATATTTATCGCATATTTTGAACAAATTCTGAGGATATATATATATATTTTTCTTATATATATTTATATGTATATATATATATACAGGAAACGACCGGGTAGCCAGCCTGGTTTGGGTCCCGGCTGTTTTTTGAACGGCCGGGGCGATCATTTCAACGGGATAACACTTCATAGAATCTCTCAATGACGACAATTGGCAATCGTCAAAGCCAAGAAACTGTTCAAGGACTCAAAACTACCGGGTCAGCTGGCATTCATCAAGGGCAACTTTACTCAACTGGTACGCGCCATTTCAAGCCTGCAAGAGCGCCTTCTTCTAACGGAGAGCATTGGAATCCTTGAGATGGTGCAGATGCAGTTGACCGTAAAGACCTTTGCCAACAAGTTGAACAGTGTCCTTGAGAAGAATCCGGACTTCGAAAAAATTAAGTTTCTACTCCAGAATTCTGAAGAGAGAGACATTGGAGCTTAAAGATGATCCCAAATTGCCGTTCCTCTTCTCGTACGCTCCAATTAACTCTGTGGACTGCGAAAGGTCTTCTCCAAACTAAAGTCTGTTTTGTCTGACCAGTGAACCAGTCTGACAGAGAGGCATGTAAAGATATGCTCATTCGCAGTCGAACCATGATTACATGACATAATTTTTATTAACTTCGAATATACTTTATTTTAAGCATATAATGGCTTTTTTTGCTTATTTAACCTTTATGGCATATTTTTTGGCATATTTATAAATTTTTCCGCATATTTCTGGGCATATAGGGCATTGTTTTTGTTCCAATTCTAACAGCCCTGGTTATTACAATACTCGTCCGAAAATAAAAAAAATATCATATATATATATAATTATGATTGCAATGGTTCATTCTTGTTTTACTTGTTTTAACGGGAAATTGAAGAATGTTATCATTGGTTCAGATTCCCGATCGTCCATAAATATATCGTTTAAATTTGTATTGCAATTTTTGGGAATGAGTCGTTTATATACCAAACAATAAAGTAAAATTACAAACAAACGTATTTTGAAAACATATATATATAGCTATAAGACTAATGGAGTCATTATGGTTTTATAATTATTTACTCGATGTATAATAATACATTAATGTTTTATTATACATTGTGATAAAAAAAATAAGTCCAATGATGTAAATCTTAGCCATTTATTTCATTTTTCACAATGTAAATATATATATATATATACCACATCATATAAAAAGTAATAAATAAAGTTTATATCACAAATAAATTCGTATCTATCATAAATTTTAATCTATCATCGCTCAATAATGTTAAAATGTGTGTTAGCTCAATGGAAGTGTGCTCTCAATGTTTAGGGCGCAGGTTCGACTCCCGAAATGGGTATGTCTATTTTGATCAACCTTATTGAAAAGATTCAATAGACAAATTTAAATGCGATAGTATTTAGTCATATGTATCTACGCAGATGCTATTTTATTGAATCATGTAGGCAAAAAACAACATTAAACAATTAAAATCCTATCTATTTGTCATATGTATGATAGACATCCACTATGTTTATGTATTAATGTCATAATTAATAGTGTACCTATGCGTTTGCGAAAAAAACCCTAACATTTATTGGTTCCATTGTTTTTATACATATTATTGCAACTGATATGTAAATATCCATCTGTATATAAACATATATTTATGACTTTCATCTTAATCTTGAAGGGAAAAAAATACTATCACCTACAACAAGAGCAAAGGAAAATACTTTTGAAAAGCGGAAAAGGGAAAAAAGAAAGAGAGTGAAAATATCATTTTTCTTCATTAAGCTGCAAAAAAATATATATACATATATATTGGGGCCATGATAGTAAGTAATAAATATATGTCATCTAAAAATCACAAGTTTTTTATATATTTTTATGTTAGATAAAGGCAAAAAATATTGTTTGCTTACCTATTTGTTTTTTATATCCAAAGATATAATCTGTTGTCCAAAGGCGATAAAATATTTCTTTGTAAAGAAAAACATAATAGTTAAATATAAGTACAACTATTATTTTATACGTGATTGTTTGTACTTCAAGCTTTGCTCTTTGTTTCCTGCAATGCGCAAAAAAACATGGAGGAAAATACAATAACATTTGAATATTTGATTTCTATACCTTTAAAGGGAGAAAAATAGTCTTGAAAACATAAGAAAAAAAAAATACAAACATAAAACAAATATGTATGCAATAGAGATTCATGAAGGAAGGGCAAAGAAATCTTTCTCTTGTGTCTTGTTGTTATTCTTTTACAAATTGCTGACAAGTCTAAATTGTAAAATGTGACAAAAGAAGTGATATGCAATTTGTCAAAATGAGAAGGAATAGAATCATGAAATAGGAAGAAAAAACGCCATTTATGGCTTGTTTTGATGCTTCATCACAAAAATGAAAGGTATGAACATGAAGCATATAACGATAAATAAAGTATCGCAAATTGGCACAACAAGAATCGATCACAAACCACTGCCCAATTGATAAAATAAGCAGAAACTCAGTGGATATATATTGAGTGCTGGCTGAAATGTTTTTGAGGCTTCATAAAGCACTGTGGGTGGGCTCGTAATAGTCCTTAAGTGCCCTCTTATCCAACTATGTAAAATATTTATATAAATAATAGTTTCCATTATTTTTATTTAACTTTAACTTTTTGCATCATTTACAATAAAAAATGTCAATTAATTTAACTAATTTCTACCTTGCTGAGCCTAGAATATTATATATATACACTTATATATATATATACTTATATATATATATATTTATATATCATATGTATCTATATATAAATATTATTCTAGGATCAGGAATGTAAAATTAGTTGAATTAATTGACATTTTCTATATGTAAATGATGTAAGAAGTTAAGAGTTACTATAATTATATAATATATATATAACATATATATATATATATTATTTTTATATATATCTTATTATCATATTGGACATTTTCTTTTGTAAATCATGAAGAAAGTAAAGAGTTGTTATATATTATCTTTGTTTTATTATCCTATGTTTGCTACATATCAACAATGATATCCTTAAATATATTATTATATTACTTAATATTCCTGGAACCCCAGAAGATATAATACATACATATACAGATGTGGTGTAGATTTTTTCAATATATTTCGACATTATATGACATAATGGAGACTATTTACTGACTGAAGCTTACCTCCAATCATCAACGGTTTGTAATTTAGGATATGCAATTGATCCCAGTGTTTAAAAAAAGAGCTTGAATTAGCTCTACTGATATATATGTATATGTAAATTACAATTTATAAGACACTAACCTTAATAACACTAGCCTAATGTGACTCCCTCCTAGAAAATACATAATAAAATGTGTGTGCGAAAGTGTACATGTATTTATAGGGGAGGGATGGAAGAGTATGTCTCATAACGAGCCTTGCATTTATGCATAAATTTGCAATAATTATATATATAATTCATGCAGTATATTATGGCTAGACCCCCTTTTACTCTGCATTTACCCAAAATTGTTAAAAAACTTTCCTATAAAAAGTAGAAAGTTTTATTATCCATATGTTTGCTACATATCAAAAATGATATCCTTAAAATATTATTATATTACTTAATATTCCATGGAAACCAAAGAATATACATACATGTACAGATGTGGTGTAGATTTTTTTCAATATATTTCGAAAGATGTTTCTATTATTTTGATGCGGTCCACAAATTAGTTAACCTTGAATGATTATAAGCAGATGAGCGGGAAAATGATGAATGTTTTT
>CP045896.1:23916723-23927907 GCA_013387185.1 Caligus rogercresseyi | reverse complement strand
TATTTCGCATATTATAATTAATCAAAACTCCTCAATTTCGGGTAGGAATATATGATTATTTTTTAATCTTATATCACGATTAATGCACCATCATTCAAAAAAAATATCGTCAGTGAATAAAATGTCTATTGGCGAATTCACGAGATTACCATAATGACATTTCCATTGAAAACTGCATTTGAGAAAAAACAATAATTAAAAGATTGGTTATCAATACTGATGAGAGGTATTCAGAGGGAGTAGATTGTGATTCGATGGGAAAATCTACTATCATAAGTCGTTTTAAAATCGTATTAAAAGATAACTTAAAAACATCAACTTGAGTACCCTCTTTTTCTTTTTCCTTCTTGAAACTATAAAAGAACCTAGTAGGAGCCGTTATTTAAAAAATGGGTGGTGCGTCAGCACTTATGTTCATTTATTGGCACACAATATTATTGACGAAAATTTGAAAAAAATCCTAATCATAAATTGATCATAGCTAAATTTAGTAATTCAATTTTTTTCAAAATAAGTAATACCAAAAAGTTTTGTTTCATAACGAAACCTTTGACACCAGTGACGTCCGATTTATAAACATGCAGAGATTTTAAATTAGATATTCGTTTCAGCATCCAAAAATGAACCAGAATCGCTGAGACTATGTAAAAGAACTAAAAAAGTGGTTTCATTTTGGGAGGTGTATTATACACTCTTTTATTAATAAATCTGTGACATTTCGTTTAGGTAACTATCGGTATTGCTTGATCTAATATTGTGTATAATTCTTATGTGAGCTTTCTTATGCTCTGTTGTAAATAATGCTTGATTTTACATATGTATATTTATCAAAGATTCAATCCACCTCTGAATGCGTAATGACGTTCTTTTAAATTTGTTTAGCGTCAAATTAGCAAAAGAACAAAATATTAATCCTTTGAGTGCAATTTTAATAGATTTTTACTACTTACATTGTAGGCATTTCATTATTTGGTCAAACTGTTGCAAAAAAATTGTTTTATATAAAAACATATTAATTTCGTAATAAAACAAAACTAAGATCCATATTATATAACCAAAAAAAATATCCTTCGTAAACCTCATTTTTGAAGGAGTTTTATAACTAACCGGAAGTTTCGACTGAAGTAGCCTACCGAATTTATACCGGAGGAAAAATTATTGCAGATCATTCTTTCCCTATATCACTTCAACTCATGACTGTAAAGGATTTTGGATTGTGGCAAATTATTTTTCTAAGAACCCATTCTAGTTTAGAGTATTTGAAGTACATAAAATTGTAATTTCTACATCATAGCGATATAAAGATATAGAGAGCTGATTCCCTTCAATAGCAGAGAAACATCGTTCAGCTGTATTTTGTGTGTCTACTATAAACAAAGTAATTTATCTACGTCATCGTAAGCTCATCATTAGAGATAGATTTCCTCTCTATGATCAGCTTACAATGACGTAGATCAAATTACTTTGTTTATATTGGACACAAAAATACAGATGAAGGGAATAAGGTCGCTATATTTTTTTATCTCTATGTTCTACTATGTATTTGACTCCTCAATTTCATTTCGAGGAACATATTTATTAAATCCTGTAGGTGAAAAATAAAAAAGGGCGTAGCAGATTTATCTCGTCATTCTGATAATACTGCAAGGTTTCAGTTTTATATTTGAAAATAAGTCTGTTGATGTCAATATAGTTCTTCAATATGATAAATAATGGATTTGTCTATATGTTATTGAAGTATGTCCGAAGTAAGTGTTCCAAATAAACTGTTTAGACGTTTGAAAACTTCTCGTTCCAAAACATGCGTTTAGTTATTTCCCTCAAGGTCCCTCCCCTCCACTTTCATCTAATATTTCCTTGGAAACTCTAATTTATCCATTGAAAACATGATCAAAATATAACTCAGTATTTAGGGATTTCAGAAAACTTCAGAAAAATATTTTAATTAGGATAAAATTTCCAAAAATTTTTTAGCAACCCAAAATCTCTAAATAAAATTTGCTCCAAATCTAAGCGCCATTATCCAGAAATAGTAGAAAATGTTTTTTTCCACATTAAATAAAAATATGATATACGATTTTCCGGTATTAACAGATAGTCCAAAACAATCTTAACAACTCTATGTCATCCACAGAAAATTTGGACCCAATCCAACCAGACAATTTTAAGAAAGTGCAAAAAACGTGTTTTGGCGAATAAACATGGCAAAAATGAAATGAAAGGAAGTGTCCATCACCACAAAAGTACTCCCTAGCCCTCAAAATAATTCGTACTCAAAATTTGTAAGATCCAATGAATTGTTTGAGGGAAACAGGGAAATGAACTAACTGACGACAAGATTCTGTTTTATTAGGATAAATATTAAAAATCCGCACATATAATTTCATAAGCTCGTTTTCCTGGTAAGAGAAAGGATTTTTATTACCAAATCATATTTCCACTATTCCAGCTCCTTTTTTATAATTATTTCATATTTTTTATTCTATTCAATAATTTTTTTCTCCTCCTTATAAAATTCCAAGATTCCAATAAAATGATATATCATCGAAGCCCTTTTATTATCATGTAAATAACGACTCACATAATCGAATTAAATAACTTTTTTATTATTACGAATTCCTTCATTCACTATTCATATCTTAATGAAGTAAAAAACTTTTTTTTCAAATATACATCTTCATTCTGAAATAAAAGTAAAAAAAATCTATTACTATTACTTTGAGTCTATGAACAGTTTTGGGAATCATTGATTACTTTATTTTGTGTGGTTAGATGGATTGTAGATAGAGAATAAGCCAAGCATGAAATCGGTTCCACTTTTCCATACGCACCTGATATATTAATATGTCAATCGCCGAAAAGCGGAGGCCAATAAAAACCCAATATAGTTATTCTGATTCAGCACCTTATAACTATCTTCAATTCGAAAACCGGCCTATTTATTGGAATATTTGTATTACAAATATTGTTATCTGCAAGCATTCTAATTAAGATACGCCTTCTTTTGTACATTTGCACTTATGAATCCTTTGTCATAGATGATAGGCCGGAGTCCAAAATTTTGTTTACCTTTTAATATTTCTCTATTCATGCAGAGTCTAATCACTCTTGATGCGTGCTAATAACTATATCCCCATAAAGTGTGTCATCAAAAAAGAGAATCTTATCACTTCAAATGAAGCAATAACATAATTTTATCAAGTTATTTTATAGATAATTTATTGACGATTAGAGACTCCTATACCTTCAATTTAGGTCATGAGTTACACCCTTTGGACCTTATTTTTTGGTCATATTATAGCAATTAGACTTCTAATAAATACTGTATATCTATTTTATGTACATTGAAAGTTGTATGAAAATGGGAGAAAATATGTGATGCAGAACAATCTATAATTAAAACAAAGGATCCCCTGTTCATATGGTTATATATCTATATGTGGCATGGTCTTTAGCTAATTTAAATAATGATACATAGAAAGACCACAAAAATATTTTGTCCTTCTTAGTTTCGTTATTTAAAAGCTTTTGTTAATGACAATTAATTTTAATTGCAATTCTTTAAAATATGATAAATGACAAAAAAAAAAAAAAAAACGAATGTCCTCCATAATATATAAGATTTATTGATATCTGAGGTAATAGAAACTTATACAAAAGTATATAAAAGATTTGACCACAGTGGCACTAACTTTATGAATTAGAGAGTGCAACTATTATCTACTTCCCTAGCTGACTTCCAGATAATTATCTGGAAAGAACACCCCTCATTTTCTTATTCATCAACAATTGATATGATCACAAGAATTTTTCTTCATAAATCTTAAAGGACATAAAATTTAAAAGTCGAACTATAATAGAAGGACATAATATTTTTCATAATGTAAGCAAAAGTGTTTTTTTTTAATTTCAAGCTAAAAAGGGCCACTGTTTCCATAACCTATCATTTAGATGTCCTACGAAGAGTACCTAGAAAAATAAACGGATAAAATGGTGGGAAAGTATTTGAAGATCTACAATTTCTTAAAACATGGATAAAAAGGATAATGCCCTCGGGTAAAAAAAGTTAATTAAGGCAAACTCTTCAAAGCTTAGTTCCAAATATCCTCAGGACTACTATTTTTCAATACTCCTTGTAAGGATTGTGGAAAGATATACAATTCTGTATATATGGCCTTTTCCTACTGTCTAGATCAAATCATGATAAGAGAATTCCTTAAGTGAAAAATATATAACTCGAACATTTATCTCCACAACAGCCTCCAATCCTAATAACGCCAACTCAAAGTCGAAAGCTATTGAGTTTTCTCTCTCTAGCATCCGGAGCATGACTACAAAAAAACTGTCGATGGCTCAACCCCTGAATCAAAGTGCATTAAGGACTATCCTAATATCAGCTTCGATCTGGTATTCGTATCTCGCCGTCAGGATACCAGATATCTTGGGGACCCGTAGTTATATATTTATGAATGCTTTGTTTGTTGGATAATATATTTTGTTTGAGAATTATATATGTTATGACAAAAAATATATGTTATGACAAAATATATATGTTATGACACCAATATCAATCAAGTAATTATTTGAAGTCTCTACATCAACATATGCAACATTTCTTCTTCACATCATAGATGTTACATTAGGATCTAGTAAATCATATAGATATCTTTAATTCATAAGCTACTTGTATTATACCTTGATTATAATGACATACAAAAAATTAATCAAAAGTAGTTGAGTCAGCTAGTCTAAGGAATCGAATGTTTTTCGTAAATAACATTATGTTGACTTAATAAGAGGTCTACTAAGCACTGAAATGCTGAATTATGTTAAAATCTATCTATTATCTATTTATCTATATATATATATGCATATATATATTTAATATATAAAATACATATATATATATATGTATGTAAATATATAAATATGTATATATATGTATAATTTAAAATATATGTATATACATCTAATTTTTCATAAACGTAGTTAACGTATGGTTCCAGTTGTTACATAGGGACCTTAGCCATTAAGCAAATTTCTATGAAGAGCCTAAAAGATAATAAAATATCAGTATTTACATACATCTGAGTGCAAATTATATTATTATAAGAAAATCATGAAAGCATAACATATGCTTCAAATGAGAAAATAAATAATTATTTTGGTACAAGAATATAAGATATCCTTAGTTTTAGGCAAACAATATGTGTTATTGTTATGAAGATTTCACTTTTTTAACTGTTCCGTAGAATTAAATGAGATCTCAAAGTTTAAAATTGTTGTCTCTCAAAAGTTTAATTTTGTTTCATCCAGAGAAAATCTATGCGCAAAAAGGACATTGTGGTTTAGAATGGCGAATTTGCAATATTTTTCATTTATTGCATTGATCATCAGAGCTATAGTAGTTTAATTAACAATAACTGCCTTGAGTAATAATTGTATAAAAAAAATTGATTCAAATACATAGAATCAATTAACATCGTTTTCATAAAACATTCATCAAATACTTTGAGCGTATTAACTTCAAGACTGAATCCCCATCAGCTGCCTGTTTATTAATGTTAGGTCTTACAATATCTTTAAAAAGTAATCTAGGATATATATATATATATATAACGTTTGCTGTTTTTGAGTATCTTCATATAACTCAAGACATATCTTTAATCTTTTATGATTTATACCCGTTGCTTTTTTAGTGATGATAAATCGAAATATTCTTCATTCTTTCCTTTATGAAATATAGTAGGCAGTTATATTCATAACCCATTCGGTAGTTGTGTATTTTCCATTCATTTTATTCAAAGTCAATTTCTTGCTCATAAATATGAAAGCATCACAAAAAAGGCTTTTGATTTAGCCATGTATAATTTTATTATACGGAACATTTTTTTTCCACTGATTCTTTGTATTCTATAGACATTATTATTTATGTTTTTTCTTTTACCCAAAAAGAGTCAAGACGGTCTAAGAAACCGTTTGGGGCTTGATTGTTCTTCATTGGAGGTCAAGGTATAGCTAGAGAGAGATTGAAAGCTTATAGTAACTTTTAATGAACTTTTTTAACAATTACGACAGTCCCAAGAAAGGGCCTTCATCCTATTGTTGGCAAATGAGCACCAAACTCCTTCACCAAACCAGTAATTATCACATTAAGCCCAAAAATGTTATGATCAATCTTAAAAAAAAACCAAGTGAATTAATCCTGTTGTTCTCTTAAAGTGGATCATGCTTATTTTTCGAAGTAAGGTTCATATTCTTTGTGAAGTTATGAAATCGACTTGCAATAATGCTCTTTGATATGCCTTCTAAACAATAACTTTGTGTACTATAACACTTCATTATATATATATATATGCAGAATAGGTTCGATAATTACCTATAGGATAATGTCAATTTTGATTAATCTCATTACAAAAATTTATGTTGATTGTATAATTTATTTATATAATATTTGTTCACATCTACACGTATACAGAAATTACAACGACCTATATAGAAAAAATTTGGGGCATGTCAATCATTTTTTGTGACTTTATTTAAATATAATATTTGTATATAAAAATAAGTATTATAGAGTCCTAACATTCATCAGAACATAATTTGTTTCCATATATATCCAAATTAATTGACTATGAAATATTTTTAATATTTCTCTTGTTACTATAAGTTGATCGAATTTTCGTTGCACAGGATCAAACAATTAATAGCAAGGTAATTAATTGATAATTCTTCTTTAAAAATTGAAGACTTCATAACTATATTATCACATCTGATGGTTATTCCACTCTGTGAATAAAAAAATTCGAATAGCATCTTGTGAAAATAAGACGATACACCGGTTTCGTTTGAATAATAATATGTTTTGTTTGTAAATTGCATAATACTTTTAACTTTTTCCTTCTTTGGACAGGAATTTTGAATTACAATGTACATTTATGTTTTTTTATCTGATGTAAATGCCCTTTAGATATTTTTAAATATTTATTTTGTATTTAAATTTTTATAATTAATTTTTAGCATTGTAAACACATATTCTAATTATTAAAAGTCAATAAAATATATGTATTAATTAATATTAAAAGAGCAATCAAATAATTTCCATTTATAACTTGATCTTTGATAAAAATACATAGAATCTTGTAAAAACCAAAAAATCAATTCAAAAAACGTTTTTCTATCACTATAAATAAAATGCTGCAGCATGCAGTTATTACAAACTACAGTATTGCATATATAGCATAAAAGCTAAGGAAAAAGATATATGTACATTCTGTAAATTGGACTGCGAAAAAATAAAAAAATAAAAACAGATATCCTGAACTCTATTTTAAATATTACATCACGATATTTACAGCTTTTAATACATTAATTTTTGACCATTTTCTCACTTCTCTAACTTTTTAACTGTTTAAATCAATGAAGTTTTTTAATGTTTTAGCTTGATATGTTTTTGATTTAATATGTCTATTACTGTATATTTCAATGAAATATAGGAATGCCTTCTGGCAAAAAAAACTATATTTAAAATGAGACTCACCGATCTCCTGTACTGCTTGCGTTTTAAAATACCATCCCGAGTCCGTGACGTAGGGCAAATCCCTGAGTTCAGTCCAGTTCTTCCCCTCAGCCTCTTATATGCCGTTTCCCTGTAGGGCGTCGTTGTGAACATGATGTCGGCAAGGAGGCCTTTCTTGACGACATCCTCTGCACCAAAGATTCGTCGAATGTTTTCCATGTCCGACGGGAGTGCCTCCTCCATGGAGCCAAAGTAGGCCTGTCCTAGGACTGTGTTTAGTAGGCTGATGTTACTCCCGAGGCCATATTGGCGAAAGAGGGAGCTCCGGCCCTGGTTTATGTTGCAAAGCGTCACCGAGGGGAAGTACACATGTCTCAACGAGCCTCTATAAAGAAAGCAATACTTAGGCGAATAATGAATTGTATGTTACATACTATATGTAGTAACCCTTAAAACGTTAAAGTAAAGTAGCGCATGCAAGGAAAAAGTAAACAAAAAAAAATTGCCCAAAATTTTGGTAATTTTCTTTAACTTTAGATGTCGCTAGTCCATGAAATTACGTCATAATCCTATTTAAAACCGGTTTTAAAGGGATTAAGTTTAATGATTTGAAATATAAAAATAAAAAACGTCTCCAAACATAAATAATAAAAGGACTTTGTTATAATTTTCAAAGAGCTCTAGCATCAAAGCTTACGGACTAAAGAAGAACTAAATTTTGGCCAATTCCTTTTGGGATTAAAGGAAGAATTTTATTTTATGCATGCGCTACTTTACTTTAACGCTTTAGTAACCATTAGCTAAAATAGGCCTACGGCATCAAATCAACATTATTTATTGTTCATGTCATGACGAAGGGAATTACAATTCTTCAAATTCATCTATTGAAATACATGCATAAAAACAAGTATAATGAAATCTACGAAACTTTTACTGTGCAAGTTCAAAAGTCTGTTACTTTTAAAATGATGAAGAATTTTTTAAAAATAAGGTTTTCCTCAGTGGTCCTGTCATTTTTACTTTCGTTTGAAACTCATTGTTTGAAGATATAAGAGGACTTCAAATGGTATCATCGAGGGAGCCGTGTAATAAAAGATGTTAACATATATACGATTTACAATATTTGTTTCTCTTTTGCGTGTTAGTCACTTCCACATTATATAATTTATAATATAATGTTTTAATGATGTGATGGGTCTTGCTTCAGAGGGTTAATTTTAAACCACAATGTTTATTTATGATTACATTATCACAACCCGTCTTGCTCTTTTTATTTATTATTGTACCTATATATTAGGTTTTGTATGATTTTAAATAAATCACCCATTTAAAAAATAACTTTGCTAATTGTTACAAATAAAAATTTAAAGTAAAAGAGTGATCCAAAAATGTTTTACACGTTGAAAAGTGGCTTCAGGTCCTAGCAAATAATGATACATACAAACAAGTGCTTAAACATCTATTCATACTCTATGTATCATATTTGCTCCTAAAGAGTAGTTTTATCTAGTAAAAAATATATTTTTCATTGGAAACAATGTCAATTTCTAAAAAGCTTTTAAACATCGAATTAGAAATAAATATGTATTTAATTAAGAAAATATGGAAAAATGTCGAATGATTAAACAATATTTTGAGACCTCTTCAAATATTACTTTAAAAATGAAAGGAGTTTACATTGTTGTGTTAATAATTAAAAATGAAGTTTAATAAAGTGTATGAAATCATATTAATTTTAAAAGAACTGTAGGTATTTGAATCCAACTTTAACTTTACTATTTGGTTAGACTTTTTCTAGTCTTAAGTATTCGAAAAAGTCAAGAACAAGACTATAGAAAGACGTTGACTATTTCATATTAAGACTATATTATAAGATTCAATTGTCTTAATTTCTCAATATAAAGGCATTAATATTTCTGTAACAAAGGATAGTCTCAATTAGTATTTGAATCGGAAAAGAATTACATTCCTTTAAATCTATTTAAAAACCTAGTAACGCTATGAAATTTATTGATATAAAAATATTATATCTTGAGTTTGAAAGATATATTGTAAATAAATTCAGATGAGTATATGAATAATTTTATTAACAAATAATTAATAAAATATAACAGTTTTTATTATTAGATTTATTTATGACTATTTAATTAATTATAATATTATAACTTTTTCGAATGTAATCAAATACTGACGCACATTAATATTAATGACTGTAATTACTTATCAATGTTTCAGTCAAAAATCTTTCAAACTTTACTAAAGATGTATGTAGCCTCAGATTTAGATCTTATTTACGATAAAACGTATACGCATATATCTAAAAATATATATTCAGTTTCACATATTTAGATAAAAAAGAAAAATTCACATGAGAAAAAAGGACAAATTTATTCAAATATATATATATATATATATATTCAACTGATTTCTGAGATAAAAATTATTTCATTTAATTTAATGATTGTACAGACTCAACTTATATTATGTTAATAAATATTTTACAATTTAAGAAATAAAAGATATATAGCTACTAATTCTGCAAATATTTCGTATCAAAATATAAATTATTTTAAGATATTCAAAAATAATTGAATTCTCATTAACAATGAGAAAACTGAAATTCTGAAAAGCTACGAAGAATAGTTGAAAAGCATGGCCGACATTTCAAACAAAAAAATCGATCTATATACTAGGCTCTTGGATTGGCAATAAAAGCATCGAGAACGACCTCCAGGAGATAAGAGCGAGGATCAGAAAAGCCGGGTTATTTTGGTCATCAATGAGCCTAAGCATGTGGGATAAAATCCAAACTTGGAATTTTTACATTATTCCAAGAATCACTCATCTTCTAGGGTTACTCCTTTTGATGAAGAATTATATAAAGAAGTTTTAGATATAGAAAAATCGTTTTTTAACCTGGATAAGAAGAAAATTTATCTTTTGAAAGACTTCATAACTCTCTTTCTAGTGGGGGCCTGTCTCCCTCTATCCTTTGAGGATTTATGGTAATCCCTAAATTTATATGGATCCAGAAACTCTGGTCGGGAGACGAGTTCTGGAGCATAGATTGGCCCAATCTTTGAGAGGTGGATATACTGAGAATGCACACGTGGGGTTAAGAAACGTCTTCAAAGAATTATCCAAGTACTCTCCGCGTATATTAAAATTGTGCAAAGGCGTCGAAAAGAGCGCAAGGCGCTTCGAAGTATCATGGGGTGGGAGATGCCCACGCGGGAAGGCTTAAACGACCTTGACATTAAGACAAAGGATGTCAACTTTGCAGCAGAAACAAGTCAGTCAGATCTTTTACTGAACAAGATGGCCTTTCAAAGATATCGGTTTATCTTTGGTAAATACACTCTGTTGCCTAGGCCTGAAGTGTCTTTTCGTTGGCACTTTACAACACTCCGGCTTCGAAGTTTAGAAACCTTGCCTGAACAACCAACCCTCCAACCCCTGATCAACTATTTGAAGAGACGGAATTACATATGGCAGCTAACATGAGTATTAAAAGGCATCAAAAATCCTCTCCCTCATCTTCAGAAAGATGTTAAGATACGAGTGCTCACCGGGACACTCGAAGTTCGGGTCAAGCTCTTCTCCGGATCCAAAGAGATTGCAATTTTTGCCAAGCTTGCGAAGAAACACAGACCATTTCCTATACG
>CP045896.1:23890456-23907633 GCA_013387185.1 Caligus rogercresseyi | reverse complement strand
AAAGTTCAAATCTGACCATAAATGTGGGAGGAGAATAGCGTGCGCGACATACAGACGGACAGAGATTTGGTGAATTAATATATAGCTACACCAAAAAAATATAAATGGTTCTATAATTTCAGATTTTCAAAATCCTTTTTCATTGACATTGAAACATATATGAAATAGTATATTTCGTGTCATATATTAAATGGGATACATGAACAATAAATCCGAAGTATCAGCTGAATATACTTTAGTCTCTATTGCAAAAAATATATTTAAAATATTATATCTTAGACTTACGATTTATAAAACTGTCATTCAAGTTTTCTTAAATAAGTAAATAATAATCAGCTATGGCTCTTCAAGGAAGTTCTTTGTTTACCCTACGTGTTTCCTCCATTATGGGAAGCTTAAGATTTATATCGAAAATTATTTACTCAGTAAATTTTATAGCGTTCGAAAAATATTTTATTTAATATGTACATTAGGTTGTTCTATATTTTTCAAATGTTTGAAAATGTTAGCAACATGTGGATTTCTGTTTCTTGGTAATAAAGAAGACGACATACAAAGTTTGAACAAAATCGTCAACATTATACGGGTGGTCGCGCAACGAGGTCACAAGTTTTAAAAATTAAGTAAAAATAATAGTTTTCCGCAAATTTCTTCAAATGATGGTGGATGTTACAGACTTCAATAATAATAATTAATATAAAGGAAATCTAATTTTACTACCAGACGTATGTTTGATGTTTTTTATAAAACAAAGTTTACTTTTTACTGCTTACTATATTACGAAAATACCATTCGTGTTTTAAAAGGTTGCGTTGTTGTTGATATGCGTTTTGTTGCCATATATTTCTACGTTGCTTATGGACAAAGAATAGATCCCCGTCGGTTTTTTTCTTCTTTTGGCCACTGTGAAGTGCTGGATTCCTTCCTTATTATGACATATACCTTCGCCACTGGAGCGAGCCCTGGAGGAAGCTGTGGGGTCTACTTGCTTCGCTAAAAAAAGCCCTCGCTGAAGTTCTTTCAGGTCCCAGATGCTCAGGTTGTCATATAAAAATACACTGCAAATACCATCTGACCCGATTCTACTATTTTTCTTTCTATGGGGACGTTGAGATCTTTGTTTATATGGCAAATGAATAATAATCATAATGTTTATAGGAAATATTGTATAAAACACTTATGCATAAGGAATTTCTGACAACGCATTTTGTATAATGAATTATTGGTAATAGGATTTTTTGATAAAGACACATTGTATAAATGCATTTTAAAAGCAAACTACTGACTTTGTGCCCAGTTTCCTAGATTCCTTAAAAATACATTTTATACAAATGTGTCTTTTATCAAAAATTCCTTTTATCAATAATTCCATTATACAAAATGCGTTATCATAAAATTTCTTGTGAACAAGTGTTTTATACAAATATTCCCAGAACCAATAATAATATATCCACAACGCAACCTTTCCCCAACAAAGAATGGATCCTCAAACACTTTAGTATTGCCGAAAAAAAGGGTCTTTGATATAGTTAGGGTGCCAACCGTCCCTTGAAATACGGAATCATCCCGTATTTGGAAACAAAAGTACGGGTTCCGTATTGATTTGTAACGGGACGCAATTTGTCCCGTATTACCCCTTTGTGGAGAGGATCTTCTCTGTCATGAATTCTAAATGGTCCGACGTGAGGAACAAATGTTCCACTGCACTCATCAAGGCAGAGCTCATTGTCAGCCTCAACTATGGCATGCCTTGCTCAGAGTTCTACTCTGCAGCCCTAAAGAATAAAAGGCTTCTAGCTGCTGCATTAGAGCCAAAGAAATACAAATGGAAGCAATGAGATGAATTGCAGCAGCAACATTAAGAAATAAAGAATGAAGAAAAAATGCACAACCACTTTGTGTTCCCGTGGTCCATTATCTTGTAATTGTTGTGTTTTGTGTTCAAAATAAATTGTGTAAACTGTGGAAATGTCTCCCTTACATTATTTGCCCTAAAATTGGTCAAAATGCAGGAAATTGCCTCCTGAACCCCGCTTCATATTTTCCCGCGCCGCCCACAAATGAGGTGTCCCTTATTTTTCCCCCTGAGAGTTGGCAACCCTAGATATAGTATACCAACCACTTCGACATCAAACAACTCAATAGTGTTAGTTGTTTACCTTTCCTCTTCATTTCAGATTTCGACTCCAAGAGGTTTCTTCGAGGGTCCCTCTGTCCTCTGTCTTCCTATTGTTTAAACGGAGGTAAATGCGTCTACTACAGAGGCCTGGGAGAGCTGACCTGCATGTAAGTTGAACAGTGTAAATACGCACAACATCCATAGAAAGGATTCACTAATGTGTGTTTTATGCTAAGAGTGATGAAAGATGTTATATTGCTGGCGTCTTTTGGTAGTATTTTTTTTATTTGATAAATGGCAACTCCTCTACTATGAGCAACTGATTGATGATGATGTGACCTCTCATCTCTGAATTCATGATAAATAAAACAATCACGTGAAATACACGAAGCCTTTATTCATTGAGAATGATTTTTCAGACAATCAGTGTCCTTTCGATTGATTATTACCAATAGAAAATGAAGAAAAAAAATAAACCATGACAAGTCTTAGTGAAGTAGGAGACACACTTATTTGCATGGAAACCTACCCTCTATACATGAAAGGTTGCGTGTATTTCATAGCTGGGACTTGGTTTATCCAATCTCCCGACGGATCAGTGGTCTGTATATGGCTGTGGTCATCCCGTATATATATATATATATATAATGATATATATATATATATATATCTATATATGTAATATATATATATATATATATATATATATAATATATATATATATATATATATTATATATATATATATATATATATAATACAGGCCGGAGTGGCCAGCAGGAGTACCGGACTATTCCCGATGGGTCACTGGCCTCAAGAAACATAAACGACTATTGACAGCCTCCCAATAGCATATTGGGGCCTGTATAAGGTCGTCGAGGGTATAATTGTACCGATGGATAAATCTTCCACTCCGAATATATATATATATATAATTTACCGTTCATAGGACGCATCCGCATTGAGCAGATTCGATTTTTAAGAAATCATGGCCAAAATCTGTCATCGGTAGGAGCATATTATTAAAATAATTTGGTAAGATCTCCAGGATTCCAAATAAGTTTTAGTTTTTTATATACCTACATACAAAAAATATATGACAAATACAAGTTTTGAAATAGTAATTATTGGAGTATTTTCCATAAAAATTATTTTTCCAAAACTTTTATTTCTTGCTATTATTATATGCTTATAAAAAACAAAAACTAATTGGATTCTTGAGATCATACCTACATTTTGCAATAAATTATTTAAAAATAGCATTTATATTGAGGACATGAGAGGGAAAAAAAATACTAAATAAGTTACACCATTATTTATCATAAATATGTCTATATATATATACAAATAAATAAATAAATAAATAAATATATATATATATATTAGGGTTATTCTTATTTCACTTTTTTCGGATTTGAGAGTCGGCTCCCCCTAAGATTTTACTTTAGTGCATAGAGATCATCTTGTGAAAGTTTGAATGAAATCGAAAACTGGAAGCTACCGCTCACAGGCCCAAAAGTTATTTAGTAAACTTATGTAGTAAAATTTTATTTAGCCATTCCATCATCGCCTCTACTGTTCTTCATTTCAGTGCTATTTTCAAACAATTTGCCGCAAAATGTAGGGGTATGTTCCCAGGATTCCAAATCAGTTTTTTATTTTTATGTGCATCCAAAGTTAAACGACGATAATAAAGTAGTTTCAAAAAGTTGTAATTTTTGGGGGTATTTTCCATAAATAAGTATTTCAAAACTTAAATTTCTTGTTGAATTTGGATGTAAATAAAAAACTAAACTGATTTGGAATCCTTTCAATCGTACTTAAATTTTGCAGCAAATTGTTTGAAAATAGCATTGAAATTGGGGACAGTATATATATATATATATATTGAGCGGCCCTGCCCGGGTCCCGGCTTTTTATTACACCGGGCCGGGACATAAATATTTTTTTCAATATTTCGTTTGTCATTAAAAAATCATCACTTCATAAAACTTTTTGGGGATTCTTATCTAAAAAAACGTCGCACTTTTTTTGGAGATTCTTCATTTGAGAATGTCGAAGGAATAAAAATATATATTATGCCCCAGCCCGGTTTTGGCCCGGCCCCGCCTTGAAAATTTAAGTCCCGGCCCGGTCCCCGGCGAAAAAAGGTGGTCCGGTCGGTCGTATATATATATATATATTGTTACCAGGAATCTACCGAGAATCAATCAGGCGGATTTCTGGCTCTGATTGATTTCTGTTTATCACTGGCCTCATATTTACCCTATTTATCCTTGTTCAATCCCTGTCTATGTTGTATATGTAGTTTATTATCGTCTATTTTCAGCTGTGCCACGGGATTTAAGGGAAAGCGCTGTGAGCACAAGGACCTCTCAAAACAAACCCAGGGCTCATCTGTGTCTGGGAGTAACTCATTTTCCTTGTTAATCTTAATTATTATTATTATTATACTCCTTAAAGCTCTATTATCTATTTTTATTATAATTATTATTACCTTATGTTGTATTGTTGATTATGTGCTTTAGTTGCGTATATGCACATATTATTATTATTATACTACCACCCATATCCTGTGCAATAGTTACGAAGTTTTAAATAATATATATATATACTTACAAGTACTACCAGTAATTATTTCCCGGGTTTTTTTTCGTTTGAAAATATAAGGGATATACTAGGGATTCCGGGACAGATTCTGTCTCTAACGCACCCATAAAAAAGCTATTTTTATCTCATGTTCTGGTTATCTTTCTACATACTTCCGAGCAGGGGCGGAGTGGCCTAGCGGGAGACCCGGGACTATTGCCGGTGTGGGCCGCTGGCCTTAAGATACATAAACGGCCTTTGACACCTTTCCCAATGGCATATTGTGGCCTGTATAAGGCCGGCGAGGGCATAATTGTCCCGGTGGATAAATTCTTCCACTCGGTTCCTGCATATACATATATATATATATATATATATATATATATATATTTATATATATCTATATATATATATATATATATATATGATATATACTATCTATATATATATATATATATATATCATATATACTATATTATAATATATATATATATATATATATATATATATATATATATATATATATATGGAGCGGAGTGAGCACCGGGAGTACCGAGACTATTCCGGTGGGCCGCTGGCCTCAAGAAGCATAAACGGCCGTTGACAGCTTCCCAATGGCATATTGTGGCCTGTATAAGGCCGGCGAGGGCATAATTGTCCCGGTGGATAAATTCTTCCCACTCCGTCCCTGCTTCCGAGTGTTCTACTTTCCTCAACTTATTTCCTTTCCCTTGAGGAGCTCATTAACCATTCAGGATATAATTATTGTAAAAAATAGAGGATCCCCGCACAATTTGACAAAAGGAACTCTATTTTTCGCCACCCGTGATTTTTAATGACGCGGGCGGAAGCGAGGAGAAGGTCATTTAGAGGAAGAGGGGAAAAAAGGTTATTTTTGCAGCCTATTATCCTGCATACATGATTTGTTTTCACGTCTAATAATAATCAGAGATCCCTTATCCATTTATTATTATTTTGTCTTTTTAAACCAGCACCATTTTAAAAATAATTGTCTTATCCATAACGATTTTAACGATAGAATTCTTCTTCTTCTTCTATTATTATTATCCTTCGGATTATTACCGTAAAAAACACAGCTCAAGGCAATCAGCTCTCAATGTTACAATGTTAATTAAAAAACCTCCTCCTTTGTGTCAGCCTTATCTTAAGATCCTCTCAGGTTGTTAGTTCCCTGACGTCACGCTTACAAGGACACGTCATGACACACCTGTGCCTCACTCCCTCCTCTTCCCCTTTGGTTTATATTCCTTCTTTTTTACTCGCCGGTAATAATAATATTAAAGTAGCCTTCAGTTATGACCCTCTCACACGTTGTACTTATCTAATATTCCTCCGCCCTGTTGTAATCTCAACTATAGACGACGAGGACTCTGGGATATATATTAATAATACAGTCGTCCCTCACAAAGTCGCGACGGCCGGATCCACTACATGACGACCACTGCGATATATATAGTAGGGTTGCGATGTTGATATATATTGAATTTTAGAGAGATTTGACATCACCCGGCGTTATAACCTACCAGCGCCATTTTGCCTTAGTGTCGATCGTGCGTCTGAATACGTGACCGCGGCCGGACCTTTTTTGGGGGGCCACCATCATGCTTTTTTTCGAAGATTTACTAGTTTTCAACCACAAATATCTTATAAACCCTCTGAAATCTTCTTAGTTTTAGTACCCCCACAATAAACGGGAGCCAAGCCGTCGTCGCGTAGTAAAAGAACTGCAAGATGTCGAGGGGCGAAGTAGTAGCGAGGGCCGACTGTATATGCTTATTAAGGGTACCATTTGACATATTTAATCGATTTAATTCATTTATATATGCACAAGGATACTGTATTTTTATCGAACCAAATTGTAGGGGGAAAAAAAGACAGAGAGACGCTATTAGAGTCTTATTCCTTTCTTGGTGGTCATATATTGTTGGTGTGTGTCTCGGATGATAACAGGATAATAAGGTTTATATAAGTTCGGCACTATTTAAGAATTGGCTCCTTTTCTTAAGTTTATCAAATCATGTTTTACGTTCTATATGAAACGTTGGTCGTCGAGGGCTGGGCTGTTTTTGGTTTTCTAGCGATTATAACAATTATCCTGGAGTGAAATTATGGTTTATATACACTATAATAATAGTAATAGCAGTTGTATCATCATTCGGATATAGTATTTCTTTATTGGTTCCACCGACATGGTCGGTGATTGGCACTGATACCTCCTTCTCCCTCAATCCCTTTTTCTCCTTCCTTCTCTCGTCATCCTTCTCCTTCCCTTTTTTCTCTCTTTTACTCTTGAGTATAGCTTCCTTTATCACTATGACTTTTAAGTGAATAAAGGAGTCCCTGGAAGCGAAAGGAGCCAATTCTTAATAGTGCCTAAAGTTCAACTGTAAACAAAGACCAGCCCTGTTTTTGACCCTGGGCCAATCCACCATATTCATATTTCTTCCTGAAGATGCAGATAAGCCAAATGAAGGAGAACATTAAAAAAATATATAGTGTTAAAAGTCGGCTCTGAGTGTATCTTTTCTATCGTTCCTTATCATCGAGTTCTTAGAGAAGATAATGTTGATGGGCCTTGTAAGCCCAAAAAGCATATTATTAGCCAGGCTTGTGGGCAGCGTTCGCCTGTTCAATTTGAAAAACAATCCAGTCGGTCCGTTCGTCATTTTTAGCGGTCGTTGAAAACATATCAATTATTGTTCCATTGGCACTCCTAAAGAAATGGCGGACCAAAAGGTTTGTTGACTTTAAATAAAAAATGTCTGAATATTTATTATAGCAATGATACTAAACAATAAGAAAAGAAGGCTCGTGAGGAAATACGATGAGGGATCTAAAAAGGAAAAAGGAGAATACGCGTACATTCTCCCCTTTCCTTATTAATTTCATAACAAATTAGGATTTGAGAACGAAAATATATTTTTACTATTTATAAATTTTATGGACATATATTAAATAAACATAGATACATTAAGACATTCTGCAAAATTATAATAACATACATACATTTTGTTTATTCTCCTTTACGTTTTTTCAATCTCTTAAGAATTGTTTGTCATATGTTGACTGCTTGTTTTTCTTTTGTTTTTGTGAATTTGATCATTGATTTCCGAAACATATTTTTGGACATACAATTAAAAATTTTACCAGCGATTTGTGGAATAAATTTTTCAAAGGAATGGTCTTCTTCGCATTCTGCTAAAATAATTTCCAAAGCGTAAGTATCATTTTCCAAAAGTTTAATAAACGAAAGAACAAAAAGTATTTTTTGAAGAAGGGAAAGAAATCAATTCTATGAAGATACTTTTTGAATTTTGAATTTCTGAAAAAATGCATAAACAAAGGAACACGTTAAAACATGAACATCAGAAGGACGAGTCAGCCCACATCGATTAATTTGATCTAAAAGTTTACTTTCATCATCAGTATTTCTAAGGAGAATAATTTTACATCGAATTTTTTATTTAAAGCTGTCAATAAATTGTGGCAAAATGACAGGCTATAGTTTACATAAGGAATGCGCGATATAACCAGAACAAAAGTAAACTATAGATACGCCATAATATATTTAAATGAATCTTTAAAAGTAAAATGTTTTAAATGGAAAATATATTTAAAGAAGAAGACTTAATCTTTTCATTTGTTAAATTTATATCAAAGATGATCTTTTTAATTGTTCCAGAATTCAAAGTCGAAACAGGCTGCATAACTATCATGTCATGATAAACTGAATGAAAGCTCTTAATTATGACACAAAATAGGGTCTTAGTTACTTGATCATCATCCACCCCATAAAAATTCCCAGCAAAATATTCAACCCGTTTTGTACAATATGTTTCGTCAAAAATTATACTAATATTTTTATCCCTATTTTGACTTAGATCCTTGAAGATCTATTGTAGAGTCAGCCAATCCAGTTTCTAAATTCAAAGATGAAGAAAGTTCCGTAAGGCGACGTATTGTAGGTAATGTGAGAACTTCTTTACGTAAATCTCAAATAAAGACTCGTTGAGAAACCTTTCCAGGACATAGATAAGGCGTACAAGGCGGGACTGTATCTCCGTTGTTGTGGACATTAACACTAGAATGACCGAGGTGTCGTTTTCGACACCAAAGCGTTTTTGATTCATACTGTGTCGTTATTTGAAGGAGTTGAAATGATTTTTCGTGACTTTTAATATATATCTACAAACTTTGAAATGAGCAAATTCATTTTTTTATATCACCACTCATTGTTGCAAAATTCAAAAATACCCCTTTAATGGCCGAGGTGTCGATTTCGACACCTTTTTAACGTCTCAATATATGTATTATATTTATATAAATCTTTAAATTCTCCAGTATGGTACTTATAAATACTCAAATAACTAAACAAAAAATATGATAATTTTATATAAAGAATGACATAAAAAATCAATGAAATATAATAGGTGTCGAAAACGACACCTCGGCCATTAAAGGGGTATTCATTTTCCGGCCATCCTAGTGTTAATATAACGTCTCAATATATGTAATTATATTTATATAAACTTTAAATTTCTCCAGTATGGTACTTTTTAAATACTCAAATAACTTAAACAAAAAATTGATCATTTGATATAAAGAATGACATAAAAAATCAATGAAATATAATAGGTGTCGAAAACGACACCTCGGCCATTAAAGGTGTATCATTTCCGGCCATCCTAGTGTTAAACAACAAGGACAATTGTTCAATCAAAAAGTGTAATTTCTTCTCTTTTGCTTCGTCCAAATGGGGCAAGATATTGTCAAATGATTTAAAGCTGTGTTTATTCATTTTCAAGCCAAATAGTTGATTGGTGGAAGAGTTTGATGCCCATGAATTTAAGAAGGCCAAAATATTAAGAAGGGTGTGACATTTTGTAATATGATTGTTCTTGGTGATATGCTCGAGATGATTAAAAGTAGATCTCTATCTTTCACCCTGAAAAATACAATATAGCAGGGAATAAAGTCATCGTAGTTGTATGAATCAGTATCAATAAGAAAATACTGAGGAATAGTCAAATTTTGATATAGTGAAAAACAATATTAAAATAAGAAGGTAAGGAATGAAGTTTGGCTTACCGTATATGGATTGACATTTCTTCATTAATCTTTAGACTGAAGTCTATTGACGGTCCTCCATGACTAAAGTTCATCTTGAAGAACCATAGCTCTTTATCTTTTTCATCATAATGTTCTTGAACGCGGCTCGGAAGGCAAGTCCTATCCATTTTAATTTGAAGCTCTTCGAGTGTTAAAAATGAGTTGCCTCTTCAAAGCCTTAATCTTTTTAAAATTGGCTCGTTTTCATTAAGGAGTCGTGAGGAGGAGGTTGAGGTGGAGGAACGCTTTGGAGGAGGCTTTTTTGATAGTAGTGAGGAAGATTTGGAAAATTGGAAGGGACGGCATCTTTTTTAATATCTTAAGACAAAGAGTTTTTCCAGATCTGTCTGAACGTGATGGATTAGAGTCAGTAGACTCTGGCTTATAATCGGTGGGCATGAAATGTACGTCACACAACGCAGAATGTCTTGAAGGTATCTAATTTTTTCGCGGAACAGCCTTTGTCCAGAGTGGCGTAGGGACTCATCCTTGGGGAAATATTAAAACATATGTCTCTTTTTCCCCTCATTGTCCTTTGCTTTGTAGCCCACTCTTGCAACCCGGAGCAACACAAACCTACCCCATTGTCGTCTAGTTTGAAGATAAATATGTAGTTCTAAAACAATTCCTCTACACACTTCCACACTTCTTTCACGCAGCAATAAATAAATTAGTCCATCCGCTTAGTATTTGTGTTTTGAAAGGTTGCGCGACTTTACCTATCCTGATTGTTTAAGTATTCATTGATTATAGTTATTTACTACAGCGTTTTTTTTAGTCCGACGACACCATATAAAACGCCGGTATCTGTTTAGCATGACAGTAAGATGATGATATTAATAGATATTTAGTTCATCATATTGGCAAACCGAATCTTTTGAAGATTCTAGTTAGACTTTTTAAAATACAAAGTATTTATTTGAATGTAGTCAATAAGTAAATAATGAGGACCATATGAAGAGGGCAATCAAGAGTCAAGGAATGCCTTTGATGACCAACAACTGTATAGAATATGGTAGGTTCTAGAAGAAATCTAGTCATACTTTTATTGTATGAAAATTATAAACAAATAATTAAAAATCCATTACAATACTAATGCCATGCATTATAAAATTTGCGGTAATTTTAATACAATTGACTCACGCAACCTTTCTCCATAGACGTTCTAAATTGAAGTCAACAAAACATTTGGTTGCATTTTCTTTAGGAGGCGTTCCATTTCATATTTGAACTGCTGATATTAATATTACTGTTGCAATACTCTTAATATATATATTACTGAATTGTTACTTCTAAAAGTTGAAGAAATAAACAGAGGCTAAATTAGTATTATTTAACCCTAGAATAATACACGGTGGTGTGTCGAGCTCTATTCTTTCTAAGACAAGAGACTATTGAATTTTAAAAGCTAAAATACGTAGTAGCTTTTTTTGCTATTATTTTATGACTAAAATACTTTTTAGAGATTCAAATCAATGGTTTATGCGAAAAGCTCATATAAGGAATGACCGGCCTCTATCTTATTGTATAAAAATAGTTCGAAAAACTATTGAGTTTATGTATGTCAGTTGACGCGTGCGGACGTGCCTCTCTGTGCTGTCTTAATTTTACATTAGTACCTGTGCAGAAGCACGTTTTGAGGACGTTTTGACCAGCTATATAAACAGTTAATTGGTATACTTTTCTACTGTGTTCATCCGAAGACCTTTACCCTTCGGGATTCTCCAGGATAGTGGTTTTTCTTCATTGTTTCATTGGACTTAAGGTGGACTTTGCAGTGAATTTATATTGTTTTTGTTAAAGGAAAAATATAAATATCTGCTGCATCTCCCCTTCCCCCCCCCTCTCCCTTCACTCTTCTCTTCTGTCTCTCCCTTTTCGTGCTTCCCTGCTCACGCGTAAGAAATTTTATTCTTGTGCCCTCTGAGTAAACAGCCATGTATGAAGAAGAAGAACCTTCTGACAGACCACCGGATGAATTAATCCCTTTAATTTCTTCTCCCTCTGTTGAAAGACATACCGGCTCCGCGAAGGAAGACGGGAATGCTTCTCAAGAGAAGGCTACAAAGTGTAATACTGAAACGTCTTTATCAAAGACATACTCGCGTGTTGTCTCCTCTAAGAGCAACAAAAAACTTCAAGAAGAACGGATCAACATGAACGACGTTTTTAAATGGGAGACGTTCGTTATGAATATTGAGGATTGTAATGGAAAAGCATTTCGTCAAGTGGGCCTTAAACACTTCGATATGTATAAATTAGCATTGTTCTTTGGTTTCAAAGAACATGAGATTGCGGGAGCTAACCCAAGGCTTGGCTTGGGCTTGGCGTGCTTCTATACTAAGTTCCCTGTGGATGTAAGGGACAGGCTGAATGAGTTGAAGAAAGAGAAGAAAATTGAGCTAAGAAATGGAGAAGGAATAGATGAAGAGGTCACTATCAAATTAAAAGGTATCGATAAGATCACCGTTGATCGTAAAAAGAGGTTATCTTTAACAGCTATCAATACTTTTAAGAGAATTAATGAGTCGAAATTTGTGGAATGGATGCAACAATTCGGAGAAGTAGTGGCCCATTACCCTAAAAAAAACCCGGTTGATAAGGAGGCGGAAGTTTTTTTCCCTAAGTACAAAAATGATTGGAGAGACGGGGACTACATTATGGAATTAATAGCTGACCCTTCTATGATTCCACAAATAGTTGTCTTTCAAGGGAACATTATTAAGCTGAGATTTGCCGGTGCTAGAATGCAGTGCCAGAATTGCTTCAACTTTGGCCACCTTAAGCACTACTGCACACATAAAAAAGTTCGCCTCTTTGATTATGAAAGGTCCTTGAGGTCCTTTATGTCAGGGGGCTTAACTTCAGGGGAATTGCCAAAAAACTCAGATAAGTCTGATGTGACAATTCCGCCAAACGGGAAGGAATCTACAGCGGAAGATAATGCATTGCCAATGGAACCTGAAACTGTAATACAGGGTCTAGACTGTACGCCTGAAGTTGAAGTTTTATCAGTTTCTCAACAGCGTAAAACAACTACTTTAGGAAATGGGGACCAAGTAATCAACGAGGAGCCCGAGGATATTGGACTTCCCTCAGAGCCTAATACTGTTACTGGAGCGACGGAGAAATCAACGGAAAATCAAAATTGTGAAGTTTCCTCCGAAGGTGATGCTTCAGAGGGACCAAATGAGGAAACCACAAGACTGGAAGTTTCTGTTCGCCAACCTTTGGAGACAGAGCTCGCTACAAATTCGAAACTACCGGAGAGACCTCGTAAGTCTCATCTAGACATTAGCAAAGTTCTGACATCGCGAACAAGATCCCAATCTACTGGTAAAAGGGAGAGATCTGTCTCTCATGGTTCCCCTGAAAGGAAAAGAACACAGCCAAAACTCCATAAGCGTATTTAATGGCTTCATTGCTTAGTTTATTTTCCAAAGTTTATGAAAGTCCCTCTTCAAAATACGGATCAACTAAAGGTCTCGGACTTCTTCTTTAAATCGTTCAGAAAGAGTTCAGGGCCGTCCATAGGTTTGAGAAAAATTGTATCCTTAAATTGTAGAGGAGGCATGGATCGTAACGCTCGTCATGCCCTCATGAATCGTATTTTATGTATGAAGCCTGATATAATTTGCCTACAGGACATAAAGGCCTGGCATTCAACCTCATGTAATCTCTCATGTTTTAAATGCCTACCTCATACCTACAAAAGTTATTTTACTGGAACTAATTTTAAAAGAGGCGTTCTTACTCTTGTTTCAAAAAGTTTAGATGGTTCGATTTGTGTGAAGGAATTCTCAAATTCAAGCGATTGGCATAAAATAATTGTCACCTGTTCCGGTTTCTCATTTGCTTTGATAAATGCATATGGACCAAATGACAAAGCGTCTTCCTTCTTTCAATCCATCATCAACAATTGCAAAAATGATAATTCACCTCTTCTTTTAATTGGTGATATGAATGTAGATGTTGACAAAGAAGGCAGGCATTATCCAAACAAGGATCTCCTTAACAAACTTATCTGTCAATTCAATCTGATTGACATCTTGAGGATCAAATCTCCGGAGGAAACTGTGTCCTGGAGGAGAGGAGCACTGACTTCAAGATTGGACCTCGCTCTTGCTTCCCCTTATTTATACAGAATAGTTGTGGAAGCTCATTATAGACCGGAACCGAGTTCAGACCATAAGCTTTTAGATATAGATTTCCGTAACCATTCTCATGTTCAATCATTTAGATTGCAAAAGTGGATTTTAAACGACGATGAATTTCAGAGCCGCATGAGAAATACATTAATTCGTGATTTTAAGCCTAAATTGTCAGCCTCAAAAGTCATGAGGCATTTTAACAGTATGATTATTTTAACCACTAAAAAATTTGCCTTCGACTCAAAATCTGCTCGTGAAAAGTTCCAAAGGGATGTGGACGACGTTTTAGATAATGGTTCTATCTTTTTAAGGAGCTACACCTCTGATGTAATTAACACTTTAAGATTGGCCGAAGTTTGCGAGGAGGACATGAGAAGTAAAGTTTTAAAAGAAAACAGTCATGTCCAACGCCTGAAACGTATAAAGAAGGACGATGACAAAACTCTAAAACTGAAAAAGATTTTATACAATGGCAAGATTTTAACCAACACTAAAGATATCCTTCAAGCTTTTAATGAATCGTTTCAGTCCCTTGTCGGAGTCAGAGGCCCCAGACTTCCCGGTAGAAAGAAGGGAACCTACTGTGCACTCTTTACAAAGGATAATGTACATGAGTATATTTTTAAGTATTTTAAAGGAAATAAAGCCATAGGTCCTGCCGGGATTGGTGGTCAGTTCTTTAAAATATTTGGAGAAGAGTGTATACCTTTTCTTTTAAAAGTGGGCAGAGAAATGGAAAAAGTGGGTGAAATACCAAAAGATGTGTCTAAGGGTCGTATTGTTTTGATTCCCAAAACAGTGAAGGCAATTGAGATTGGGGACTGGAGGCCTATCACGGTTTTAAATGAATCGTACAGGATTCTGGCTGGAGTAATTGCTAAGCAAATGGAGCCTCTGCTTAATAAAAAAATTGGATGTCACCAGAAAGGCTTTTTGAAGCAGCGCAAAATCTCCGATATAGCTCGGAACTTACAGTGCGCAATAGATTTGGTGGACTCGAATAAAAATTTGGCGCAATTATAGCCATTGACTTTAGAAAGGCTTTCGATACTCTCTATCATCGGTGTATTCTTCGTGCAATAAAGCGATTACTTCCTTCCCGTTTCTTCAACCCAGTCCGAGCTCTTTTACTTAATGGAACTTCTACCATTACTTTGGAGGGTCTCGAGAGTCCGCCAATCCATCTTAAGCGCGGTTGTAGACAGGGATGTCCCTTAGCCCCTCTTCTGTTCGTGGCTGCAATTGAAGAATTTGCTCAGAGATTGAAATACAAATATTCGGGCTTTGGAATCAATTTCGGAAAATTCAAGCATCTTCTTGACATTTACGCAGATGATGTCACACTTTATGTGGAAGGAAACTCTGAGCTTCAGGTGTGTAATAGAGTGGCCATTCTAATCTCCTTTTTTAAAAGATTTAAGAAACACTCTGGACTGGAAATCAACTGCAAGAAAACTGCTATCCTCCCTTTGGGACAGTGGTGCCCGAAAGACAATACACATATTATGGGTTGCCCAGTGAGGAACAGTCTAAACATACTCGGTATTGAGTGGAAACGCAGTGGAAATTCGGATTCAAATAAAAATAGTTTGGCCAACTTAATTAGAACAAGTCTAATGGAGTGGAGAAAATACAATCTTCAAACAAGAATTGATTTTTACAATGTTAATTTGTTCCCTCAGTTCTCTACTTCGCAAACGCTTTACCCAAAATTGCCCTTTGGGTGATAGAGGAAGAGGACTCTTGGCTCCAGAAACTCTTCCACAAAAGTTATCTTCCATCCCTGAAGAGATCTAAAAAACAACTCGGAGGAGGCTTGGTGCAACTTTCCAAAGTGTTGCCAAAAATCTACAAGAAAATTTTCATCGATCTTTCGTGCAACCCAGAGCAGGAGTGGAGGTCAACAGTCTCTAATAGCCACATTTACTCCATTTTAATGATGGGTACCCTAGCCTCCAATGTGCTATTAAAAAATTCTCCGATATGGGCTTCATGTCAAAGAATATTATGGAGTCTTACGCCAACCTACGACTTTTCCTCTACTGTAGACATTATTCATTATAACTCCAAGAAAAGGCCTTTTTTGGGCAACATGCAACTCCCCAGAGCTTGGAATTAGACGCCTTTAGAACAGAAACTTTCACCATCCACGATTTTAAAAAAGATGTAGACTGTGGTCTTAGAGCGGGAAAGTTTTACTTCCCACTTCTTAGAGCAGCTAGGCTTCATACATCCCCTACTCCTTGGCATATTAAATTAAGTACAACGCCCGGACCCGACGAGGACGCTAAGAAATCTGCCGGGTTTTTATTCAAGACCTAAATCTTCCGCAAAGATGGGAAAAAATAATTATGGAATCAACCAACGTTAAGGATAGCAAAAAATTCACCTCACAATTTCAAATCTCTACCGGTTGCATCTTTTTCAACTTTCCTTGTAAGGACTGCGGAAAAGTCTATAATTCGATCATTCACGCTTTCGCTGATTGCCATGCCCTGTCATATCTTCGTGCTTTCGTCACCCATAACATAAGTCATTTATACAGCTCTGAAAATGAGGCTAAGTTTTTATCGGCCTATATCCTATTTGGTAATCCTCTGGGGGCAGCGACTGCATCTCCTGAGTCCAAGGCTCTGAGTTTTGCACTTGCTAGCGCTAAAGCTCACATCGCTGAGTGTTTAACCTCCAATACACTCATTCGTAATGAGTCGTTTAAAAAAATATTTATTTCTGCGGCTGCAAGATATGGAGCCTTTGCCCTCAAGATTCCACATTCTAAGAAAGTGACGTTATGGGACTTCGCCGCGGATATCGTCAAAGTTTTTCCTCAGTGGTCCTGTCATTTTTACTCTCGCTTGAGACTCATTGTAAGAAGATATAAGAGGACTTCAAATGACATCATCGAGGGAGCCGTGCAATAAAGGATGTGCTTATATACTATTTACAATTTTTTTCTTCCTATATTTCGTGTACTCACTTCCACTATATATAATGCAGATTATGATGTTTTAATGATGTGATGGGTCTTGCCTCAGAGGGTTAATTTTAAACTACAATGTTTATTTATGATTTTTTTATCACAACCCCTCTTGCTTTTTTTATTTATTATTGTATATATTATTTTATGTATGATTTTTAAATAAATGACCCATTATTTAAAAAAAAAAAAAAAAAAAAAAAAATATATTT
>CP045896.1:23859189-23890356 GCA_013387185.1 Caligus rogercresseyi | reverse complement strand
TATTTTTTTCTTTATGTGGTACCTGCTTAAAAAATCCAGACGACTATTGTATTTTGTAGGTTCTTGCCAAACCATTTCTTTAAGAACTTTATTTGATATAAACTCCGCTATTGTTGCGACGCTAGACCAGAAAGAATTTATGGATTTCAGTGACCCGATTACTTTCATGGGTCCATTTCCTTTTCCATTTATATATCAAAATTGCCTTTTTCTCGAGTTTTTCCATAACTGTCCTCATCCATGAAGAGTCTTCCTTTACTAATCTCTTAAACCAGGAGAACAAGATAGTCTTCCAAAAATCTTTTATAGGTAAAAGGCCTAGTCCTCCGTACCTTTTTGGACATATAATTCTCTTCCAGGTAATCAATGCTGGTGTTCCGTTCTTTAATACGAAAGAGGAGCATATCTCCCCAACAGTTTCTGTTAACTTGGCGTCATAAGGTGTTATCCTTAGAAGGTTAATCACAGTTGGAAGTATAATTGAATTCCATACCTTTATTCTAGTAGGCAAATTCCAGCTTATTAAAAAACTCAGTTTGGAAGCAACTTTCCTTATTCTATTTTCAATTTCTTCCGGTTGCTTTCATCAGTTGAATGCACCATAGATATATTAGTACCTAAAACAACTTCTTGAATGACTTTTATATTTTTTATTACATAATATTTGGAAGATTTGAAATTAGAAAAGTCTTTGCAAAATTATCTTTAAACCTGAGGCTTTTCCAAAGCAGTCGACTATTTGAAGCGTTTCATCAAGAGACTCTTTTATACCTTGTATGGTACCCGAGTAAAGGGCTGTTAAGTCGTCAGCGAAGGCTTGGATTTTATTTTCCACTGCTCCAAATTTAATTCCTCTTATTTTTTTGGACTCATCTACCACTCTAATTAGTTGGTCAATGGCTAAAATGAATAGACTTGGGGCTAGTGGGTCTCCTTGACGGCAGCCTCTTTTAATTTGAAAACTGTCTTTGCTCCTTCCGTATGTAGAGTAGATATTCCGAAGACATATCGCGACCATTTTGATAAATTTGCAACTAAAGCCATACTGAAGGAGTTTATCAATAATATAACCATGAGATACTGAATCAAAGGCCTTGTAAAAGTCAATTGCCAAGGCAGCTTTCTTTTCAGAGGTGTTTTGGCCTACAGAGTCTAGGATCCCTCTAACGGCGTCCTGCATATGTCTTCCTTGAATGAAGCCCTGTTGTGATTTATGTATTATTGTAGGTAATACCTTTTGAAAACGTTTTGCAATAATACCACTAAATATTTATAAGAGGAGTTTAGCATTGTTAAGGGCCTTAAGTTGTTTACAAAACGAGGGTCATTTCCTTTTTTTGGAATGAGAATTAATTTTCCTTCACTTATATGTTTTTGGAAATGTCCTACATTAATAGCTTCTTTAAAAACTTCCTCCAATAGAGGCGAAATAATATTTTTTATTTCTTAAAAAATTCCATGGGAAATCCGTCGGGTCCTGGAGATTTTTTTTTTCTTATAACTTTTTATGTACTCCTTTATTTCCTCGGACGTTAATTCCATGTTTATTGAGTCTTTGAGCGCCTGTGAGACTTGGGGTGCACCACGTTCTAAATCGTTTAATTTTTTTCTATGTTCTTTAAAAGATATATCACGCCGATGCACAAAGCAGCTTTGTGCTGAATTCATATCCCTGAATGGCATTCATGGCATTGATATAGGTTTTTATAAAAGTCTGTTATTTCTTTTGCGATCGCCTTTTTGCATTTTAATTCCGACCCACTCGAGTCTATCAGAAGGTTAATGTTGCTTTTCTCTTTTTGGTTCTTTTCAAAAAGCTTCAAGCGTTCAAATATAATTTGTTCTTTCCCTATTCCACTCAGGCCACTCCTAATAAGACTGCCTTCCGCCGAAGTAGAAGAATACTTATTTGAAAAAAAATTGCCTTCGCTACTTAATTCATTAATTTTCTTTTTTCCTTCCAGACTTCTCCTCACCCCTAATTTAATGTATTCCCTTCTAGATGAGTCAAGAACCAGTTTGAGAGCATGGAAGCTGATTTTATTTTCTCGCGAGTAGCCCTATTCGGACATCTTTTATTATTTCAGTGACTTTTAGGTGGGTTGATTCGTCATCTAAAAGGTTGGTATTTAGTTTCCAATAGCCTTTTCATGAATGACTGGTATACTGAAGGTTGCCATTAAAGGGCAATGGTCTGATTGTACCTCTTTTATACTCCTGCAATTCACAATATTGGACATTAAACCCATGCTAACAAAGATATAATCCAATCTAGCGCTTTTTGCAATACTATTTTTATTTTTGATGAAGAAAGTGTGATCGGGCGTGAGTGAAAATCTATTTGCCACGTCTCCAAGGCATCTTTTTTCTAATATTTCTCTAAAAATCTTTGTAGCGTTTGGATTATTTTCGTTCCTGTAACCCATTGTGTCTCTACTTTGGTCTAAAACTAAATTAAAATCACCCAGTAAAACAAGTTCATTGTTCTCGTTATGTGGCATGGATAAAAATTGACTATCAATTAAATCGAAAAATTGAGGAGTGTCTTTGTTAGGACCATATACTGACACTAACCTTATTGAGCACTCACCAAACTTACATTCTAAAACAATAAAATTTCCATTTACATCTTTTGCTATAACTTGAGGTTTTAATTTCCTTTTGATTGCTATAAGAATACCTCTCGATGGATGATTAGCTTTTTTTTTCTTTGATGGGACTAAAAAACAGTCATACTCATTTGGAAAAGGGCTCTCCAAGCCAATTCTAGCCATACGTGTATCGCAAATAGAGACCACATCAGGATTGTGCATTAAAAGATTTTTAATTACTCTTTTCCGTTTATCAAAATTTAAAATTGAGTTTGCATTGGCTGTAATAATACTAAGATTAGAAGGTTTCATGTTTAAGAGATATAGTTAGGGGGTGGGAGAGGGTTAAAATGCTTCATATAATTAAATTTAACTTTAAAAAAACATACCAACACAGGGTCAATTTGGGTTCTTCAATCGATCTAGGTTCCAAGGAGTTATTTCCTTTTTCACCACAAGGACCATTCTTGACGTCCGTAAATCCTTTAGGAAAGCTTGTGGTCATTTGTTTGGTCTCTGTACCGAGGATCCGAAGGGCTCTTTTCCCGTGATTTTTGTTTGGTTCGTCTGTTGGGCTTCCGTGTAACCGTTTACTTGATATTTTTTGTTGACTTTTTGTAGGGCTTTTTCCGTTATTCATTACTGGCTGTCGTTTCCTTAACACTAGCTTCCAGTCTTCCCTCAGTGTGGTTTCTTTTTGGCTACCCTCCATAGGTTGTTTTTCTTTTGATGAAGGTTCATTCTCTTTTGATGAAGGTTCATTTTCTTTTGTTGAAGGTTCATTTTCTTTTGATGAAGGTTCATTTTCTTTTGATGAAGGTTCAATTTCTTTGTCTTGATCGGGTTCTATGGGAGTCATTTGAAGCTCGACTAACGACTCTTGTTCTTCTGCTTCCGAGTTTTCAATTTGGTCATCTTCTAGTTTTTCTTCCACGGCACTTTCTATTCTTACGGGAAGCTGTAGCTCCTTCCTTAAATATTCATTGTATTCCGAGTATGACATTCTTCTCTTTTCAGCACAGCTCGATTTTTTGTGCCCAAATTTTAAACATTTGTAACACTGTGTGATGTGAAAATCACAGGATATTTCAACTCTTTGCCCTTTAATCGGTAAAAGGACTGGGAGCCTCCTTTTTGGTTTCATTTTCAATTTAATCTTCCCAGACATAATGTTCTTAAGATTCTTCAAAAATTATTCTTCTTCCTTCGTTTCTGGCGCAAACTGATGAGGCACTTCTTCAAAATTTCCGAGGAGTTCGCCAAATTCTGCTAATATTGTTTTTAGGGCTTCCAAATTGATTTCGGAACCATTTTTCACAATGATATCAATCGGGTTTTGAATTTTTTTAAGGTTTTCTAATCCACGAATGTTGTTAGATGTTGCCTCTACACACGTCCCTCAGTATGTCCAGCTCAATGCTAAGCTGCTCTCGTGAGAAGGGGCTCAGTTCCGGGGAACCCACATCAACCCGTTTACCTTGGGCGGCCTCAAGGACTGCCTGTTCTCGCCCTGCAGCTATGCGGAGTCCCTCTTGATCAAAACGCCGCTCCACCTATGAGCGCACCACGTCCAGAGCCTCAAACATTTCTTCTTCCACAGGCTTGGTATTCTGCAATATTAAATATAACATCAATTAAATAACAACCAACCAATAGTGTACACATGGGCTGCTTATTTAAGCTGGTTCAAACTTTTTTTAAATAATTAATTTCAAGTTCATTCATTAAGTTCAAATTCATGAATTTGGTTTGTTATGAAAATGAAAAATACACAAACCGTTGTTTGTGTATTATTAATTACAGGCTCGTTTTCAAATAGGGGTACGTGAATGTACAGTATTATTGAACTATTGTATCGTTTTTTATGTCATAATCTATGACTAGATACATAATATCTGTCTGTCTATGTGTGCGTATTTGTTGCATTATTTCAACATATAATTACAGGCTGTTGAGTTAAGCTATGTGTTAAATAAAAATACTGTTGGCATATTATTTATTTATTTACCATCATGTTCCCCAACTCCCCTTCCTCCTCCTCCGCTGTATGGTGATAACGCGCATGGGTCTTGCTCGTGCGCGCTGGATGAGGAGGCTTTAAGCTGTAGCGTTCTGCGTACTGCTTGGTCTTGTCCACAAGGTCAGCAAAGGTGTCATCCTGTCGCAGTGAGTTGAGTCGCTGGCAAAGAAGTTTGTAGCTTCCACTGATCCAAGGGCTGTGACCTTGATGCCTTGCAGTGACCGAGCCACGGATTCAAACGGAGTAAACATGTTAACGCAGGTAAACAAACCAAAGACTGTGCGCGTAGTGGTGCCCTTTTTGAGCAATCCTGCCACTTTGGCACGCGTCTCCCCTTGACAGTCCTTTCACTCTCCAGGGTCCTGAATGTCTACAGCATCTCTCCATAGCAGGCCAGCAACCGTGACAGTGCCACAACTCTGACGCACCACCGAGTTGGACACAGGGCAAGCAGGTTTATTACTTCTCCACATCCAAAAAGAGACGGGTATAATGTTTTTCTCTTTGCTGAATCATAAATAACAACAGTGACTTCTCGAACGAAGTTTAGTGTATCAGTAACAAGGCGCACTTCTTTTGCCACTTCTTGTAACACTAAATACAGAGAGTGAATTGCGCAGTGAACAAACACGGAGTCAGGACATGTTTCCTTTAATCTTGTCTGCACTCCCGTAAACCTCCCAGACATGTTGCTGGCTCCATCAAAACAGTAGCCTTTCAGCTTCTCCATTGGCAAATTGAGTCGAATAAGGACATCTTTTATGCACAAAACAGCATCTCTGCTGTTGCGTCTGGGGGCTTGTAAAAGCCTAGAAAGAAATTCTGAATGCCCAGATTGTGATCAACAAACTGTATATTGCATGAAAACTGTTCTTTGCCACTGAGGTCGGTGGTCCCATCAGCAGTTAAGCAAAAAAAGGACTTTGGGATGCTTTAGCTCCGATTTTTCTCTGAATGTCATGCGCAAACAGCTACCAAATTTCATTTTGGATGCTGCCAGACATCCAATTATCTCTTTATTTCATCCAGTTCTCCAGGTCAGGATCAGTGCGTACCCTTTGCACCATTAGCTGCCATATCACCACATCCCGATTTGCAGCTTCTCTCAGAGGGAGTCCCTGGCGCCCCAGGAATCTTACGCAGCTGAAAATGAGCTCCAGCATTTTCCGCGCTGTTCCTGCTCTTTAGCAGCGGCCTCAGAGAGTAGTGCATTAATTGGCGTTGTTTTCAATGCAGCCAATCTTTGCATCGCATCTAAATGAATGCGAGTCTTCTCGTGGTCTCTGATCTTCTCCGTTGCTTTTCTCCAATTTGAAAAGCCTTTATCTTTCAAAAACAGACTGCCAGTATCTGACCCGACCAACTTGCTTTTGACAGCTGACCTGCGCACACCACACACAAAGCCATCACTGACCGCAATGTACTCCAGCCACCGCCACTCTCTGAACCCGGCGGTCTTGAAGGCACGACTGAAGTTCTCACCGCTGAACTTCCTGGCAGGAAAATTGTAATCCTGTGGTGGTTTGAATGCCTGCTACGGTCGGTTGCTGGGACAGGTGCAGGTGTCTGACGTTTAACTGGGTCTGGCGGTTAAAAAAAATTCTCAAATCTTTCTAAGACATAGCTGGTTCATTGAACTCACATTGTCACGTAAGCTAACTACAATGCGCAAGATCATATCAAAACAACAATGCCCACGAAACAAAAGACTTTGTTTGCTTATTTAGCCTACGTCACACTGAGCTGTCAGATTCAGCCTGGCTCCGTACAGTACATCAGATCTGTGTATTATGAGATAAATGTAGTAAGTCAGACAAATTTAGTTTACATTCAGATTCTTATTTTTAAGCTAATACTGTAGGTAGGGGGGCTGATGGGGGGCGGGGTGGCGGATGGGAGGGGGTGCGGCCGCACACCCCGCACCCCTAGTTCCGACGTCTATGATTGGACCTTCTCATAGGCCCCGATCTGTAGCAGATTATCTCCTTCTCTTGACTCATCTCTGTCCCTCTCTCGTATCTCTGCTCCTCTATCCCTCTCTCCTTTCTTATATAAATACGTCACCAGATGGGCGACAAACGTTTATATATATATATTATATATATATATAATTTTCCATTGATCAATTAAATGGAGGTACATCTCATTTCACCTTCGTTTACAGATCAAGCCATATGCGAATCTTTGAATGAACTTATTTATTGCATCATAACTGGCAAAAATGGAGCATCACTCTAAAAAGGAGATAACATCAGACAAAAGTTATATTTTAGGGTGAGTTGCACAAACTATCATTTCAGAATCTCTGTGCTAAGATGCACTGCTCACAAAAATCAATTACCAACTACATATATATATAATTTTTTTTTGATGAGTACAACATTGCATTAGAGTTCTTTTCTCTTTTCTTCTTTTAATGGTTTTCGTTTCTTTACTCATCCTATTACTTACTTCCTCCATTCGGAGATTTATGATGAAAGCTGGATAACTGAAATGAGTCAATTGTCGTGGTTGCGTTGGAAGTTAGATTTGAAATAATTTGATATGTGTCCATTAGTGTTCTCCATCGGGCGGGACATGCCCAAAGCCCGACGGGCCGGGCTCGGATGCAAAAAATATGAAAGTCGGGCGGGCTATCCGGGCAGGCTTTTTTCATTTTTACATATTAATTAAATGTCTTTCTAAAAAAACGTCTTCACAATTTTCCTCGGAACTCTTTCTAAAAGAAAACGTCTTCACTTTTTTCCTCAGACCTCTTCTAAAAAAAAACGTCATCACTTTTCTCGGATCTGTTGAATTGAATTTTTCTCTATTAATATATTTTCCTAATGGTCGGGCGGGCGCAAGTCGGGCGCATATCAAATTAAACGGGCTCGGGCTCAATTAGGTATTAGTCTTTCGGGTGGGCTGGGGCTCGAAAATCGCGCTGATGGACAGCACTAGTGTCCATGACCATTTATTGGGTACTTTCCACATATTCAGACGTTGGCTCAAAAAAGAAAATAATATTATGAGATGTTTTTTTTCCATTTGAGATCTCAAGGAATTTCTTCATCACTGCCTCAAGTATTTCAAATTATAATATTTGAAACATTGAGTCACCCAAACACCTAAATACATTCATATTTTAATCTTTAGAGAAGAACCAATACATATAAAATAATTACTAGCTACTAGTTCCTGATAAAAAAAGCAATATTTATATATACATCAACTGTAAAAGTTAAATGACCTTTCTAATCCATTGGTGATTCTATTATTAAGTATTATGTTAAGACAGTTTCCACCATTCCTCTTGATCATTCAATGACAGCATTGTCGTTATGGTCATAATAATAATATCTAAAAATTTGAATATGTTAAAAAGTACTTTACCTTGGCTAACAAATGGATCTTATCCGATAATATTATATACCTCCGCCGAAAGAGGTATGTTTTCACTGGCGTTGTGTTTGTTGGTGGGTTGTTTGTCAGTAGGATAACTCAAAAAGTATAGAAATATCGGATGAAACTTTGTGGAGTTATTGGAAATGCCAAAAGGTTCAAGTGATTAAATTTTGGCATCTCTGAGTGCTTCTTTAAGATGCAAAATGAGCTAAATATAATAAATATTTCAAGTTAGCTACTCTGCCAATAGATGTCGCTGTGCTGTGAAATCGGGCGCCGGGAGCGTCTTCCTCTCGGAATTCCGTCGAGGGGAACCCCCCCCGTCCCTCTACGCCGCCCCAGCTGTGAAAAACTCCGCCTCGGAAGGCAATAAGGACCCCGTGACGGCGGAGTTTGCACTCTCTGAGTGTATATGCCTCTAGTTTATTAATATAATATTCAAAATAGTGGACTTTCAATATAATGATAAATGTATAAAAAAAAATATTTATATTTTTGAAGAAATTTAACAATATAAATCATTTATTGTCCGAAAAATAAATGATTCGCTCGGTTTCTCTTTACGTATTTCATAATTGCTGATCTGGTCATAAATAAATCACCCAACAATAGCAGATGTTAAAAATTCTTCCATAAATAATTCAATGATATGTGCAAATAATGCTAATTTATACGACATACATAAGTAGCCTATTGCATATCAATCTCCGTAGATACATATATTGCTTGAATTTAGTAAATAATGTTTATAATTGATACTAACATGGATAAAATATTACATATACATTGCAAAGAAAAAAAGGACTGATGATACAATGTTTCCATGGACAGCGATAGAGCTATTTTCACAGGAACAAATTTACACGGTTTAAAACGCACGCCTTTATAAACATGAGGGGGGGAGAGAGAGTCAAGAGTGACGTCACCCAAACAATCGTCAAATAATAGAGCCTCCACTGATCATAGTTGGAATCTTTTTTTTTGGGTGTCATGAAAGCATTCTGGCCTAGACTTCAAACTTGTGGAGATCCCTCCCTTCCTCCATCCCTCCTTTATCTTCCGGGACTCCGGGATAAATGCCTTGGACACAAGAAACGAGTCTCCTCCCTCCTTCCCTCCCATTAAGAGACACATTCCCTCACCTACCATCGTCGGTCTTCGTCAGTCAAAGGAGGAGGGACGGGAGCTCTTAACGAGACGAGGGATGGGAAGCTCTCTAACGAAGTCCGACGACGGGTAAGCCCATTCACGAAGAGGAGCACGGAGCTCTCAACGAGACGAGGGATGGGAAGCTCTCTAACGAAGTCAGACGAGGGGTAGGCTCCATCACGAGAGGAGGGAAGGGGAGCTCTTTAACGAAGATGAGGGAAGGAGTCCTTTGATGACGAAGCCGACGATGGGTAGGACTCTACACGAAGCGAGGTGAGGGGAATGTGCTCTCTTAATGGGAGAGGAAGGGAGGGAGGGGTGGAGGGAGGGAGGGGAGGGAGGGAGGGAGGGAGGGAGGGGGGAGGGAGGGAGGAGGGAGGGAGGGAGGGAGGGAGGAGGGAGGGGAGGGGGGAGGGAGGGAGGAGGACTCGTTTCTTGGTGTCCAAGCATATTCCCGGAGTCCCGGGAAGATTAGAAGGAGGATGGAGGAAGGGAGGGATCTCCAACATTTGAAGTCTAGGCCAGAATGCTTTCATGACACCCAAAAAAAAAAGATTCCCAACTATGACAGTGGAGGCTCTATTATTTGACGATTGTTGATGGTGACGTCACTCTTGACTCTCTCCCCCCCTCATGTTTATATAAGGCGTGCGTTTTAAACCGTGTAAAATTTGTTCCTGTGAAAATAGCTCTATCACTGTCCATGGAAACAGTTGTATCATCAGTCCGAAAAAAAATAACGCAATGTGTGAGAGTTAGATTGAAGGGGGTTTTAAGTGGAATATTGTTAAGAATTACTGAATACCGCCTTCAATTTTTAGATTTATACAAATATACCAATACCGATTGGACACAAATTGCTACCGACCACCGGTACCGGCGGTAGATTTAATCTGACGAATACAACTCGTCTGATATATAAGTATATTCGTTATTCAATCCTTTTCATTTGTTATTCTATGTAATCAACAAAAGTGCACTTTATGTGATATTATAGAATCCCTTAAAATAAGACTCCGAGACCTATTTTATATGAGAGTGAGTCAGCAACTGCTCTTCTCTTTTTATTATCATCTCAAAATATAACAACGGAACATATAGGAAAACGGAAAATAGGTTGCGTGAAAAGTGTGTTCCTACATGTTATTCCCCCGCCAGTGACGGATAGGAACGAAAAATTAAAAAAACTACGGCCTAAAACGATCGGGCGGCCTAGAAACACGACCGTAATGGGTTTTGGCCTCCGAACTTGAAGTGTTTGTATCGATTTTGTACTCGTTGCAATCCTCCTCAGTTTCTTCTGACGTAATTGTGAATGCTGGCTTCATTCTATCAATTGAGACCCAGGTTTCCCGGCCCTTGATTGAAACTAGGAAGGTCTTTTTCTTTCGTCGGATTACTTTGTAGGGACCAGTGTAAGGCCGTACAAGAGGTGGGCGATGGGCATCAACACGAATAAATACAAACTTGCAGGACCAGAGGTCGGATGGGATGAACCCTTTTGAGAGCTGAGGCAATGCTCGACAGGGCTCTGGACAGATAGACATGATGCGTTCGCGAATGGCTGAAACATCCGGCGAAGTTTCCGTATGTACAAACTCTCCGGGCAGGACCAGAGGTTCACCTAAACAGCGTTCCGCGGGAGAGATATCGTTGTAACGAGGGAAGGATCGGAGGCCGAGGAGAACAAAAGGCAAATGCGTGTACCAGTCTTCTTTAGCGCCACGAGCCATAAGTGTATTTTTTAAGGTCCGATGCATCCTTTCCACCTTCCCATTGCTCTGAGGATGATAAGCACATGTTCGTATTACTTGGAACCCATTGATTGATGCAATAGCGTCCCAAAGTGAAGATGTAAATTGACTACCTCGATCTGAGGTGACACAGTCGGGGACGCCAAATCGGGATATCCACGTAAGCAGTGAATGAATGACTGATGTGGTCGTTTGATTGGCCAAAGGAAACGCGTCGGGATATCCCGTCGAGCGGTCAACAATTGTAAATATGTAGCGGAACCCTTGACAGACTTCCAGGGGGCCTACAAGATCACAATGAATATGACCAAATCGCCGAATGTCCTGGGAAATTTCCTGCAAAGGACTCATAGTATGGCGGGATATCTTACTGGCTTGACAGGGCAAGCAAGACTTGGCAGCAGAACGAACAAAAGACGACATTAAGGGCCAAACAAAACGGTTTTTGATTATCTTCAACGTTGACCTGCCAGATGGGTGTGCCAAATTATGAAACTTCTCGAAAACCTTAAGTCGAAAACAATTAGGGACAAAGGGGCGAGGTTTATCGAGAGAAATATCGCAGATGATTGATCCAGAGGCGTCGGGTAAGTCGAAAAATTTGAAGGAAAGCGAAGGAAAACTTTTTGTGAGCGTGTTGATTGATGGTTGCGCTAGAGCTAAAGATTTCAGATCCAGGGCGTCGATCTCTTTAAAGGTAGAACAGACGTCGTAAGAATAAGAGTCGATGATGTCCGAAGACGGTGTTTGGTCAGGTACGTTCCTGCTAAGAGAATCTGCAATTACATTTGTGTTGCCAGGAACATGACGAAGGTCAGTTGAATACTCGGTGACGAAAGATAAATGCCGTGCTTGGCGACGAGAGAGAGGGTCGGACGATTTGGTAATTGCATGTACAAGTGGTTTATGGTCCGTCTCAATTTGAAAGTTGGCGCCCTCGAGCAAAGAACGAAAGTGTTTAATAGCGAGGACGATCGCAAGAAGTTCTCTATCAAAGGCACTGTATCGAGTCTCGGGAGCCCTTAAACGACGGGAGAAAAACCCCAATGGTCGCCAATTAATGACGGTTTTCTGGCGCAAAACAGCACCAACAGCTGTGTCAGACGCGTCGCAAGAAAGGACGATTGTGCCAGATTGGTTTGGATGTGCTAGTTCTGAGGCAGAAACGAGAGAAGACTTTGCTGAATTAAAGGCATCGACTGCTTCCGGTGGAAGAGTGATAGAAATATTTTGCTTTTTGTTTTTATGATGTCATACAGGGGGGCCGATATTGAAGCGAAACGAGGGACAAAACGTCGAAAATAATTGCACATACCCAAAAAGGATTGAACTTCCTTTACTGTTTTCGGTTGGGGATAAGCGGATATGGTGGATAACTTAGATTTCAAAGGAACTGAGCCGGAAGCGCTTATTTGGTGTCCTAGAAATTTAATAGAAGGGAGAGCGAACTTACATTTTTCTCGTTTTACAACCAAACCATGTTCGTTGAGGCGGCTGAGGACGGCTCGGAGGTGTTGAAGGTGATCGTCATAAGTCTTGGAGAAAATGAGGAGATCGTCGATGTAGACAAAACAGTTACCAAGTCCCTGAAGAATTGAATGCATTGCGCGCTGAAAGGTAGTTCCGGCATTGCACAGTCCAAAAGGCATTTGAGTGAATTCGAACAGACCAAAAGGTGTTGTGATAGCTGTTTTAGGGACGTCTTCAGGAGCTACAGCTATTTGAAAGTAGCCCTTCAATAAATCAATTGTAGAAAAAAAATGGCAGCCATCCAAATTCGCTACGGCATCCTGAACTATTGGTACTGGATAACGATCTTTTACTGTGATTGCGTTGAGGCGTCGATAGTCTCCGTTGGACGCCAGGAACCATCGGCTTTGGGCACCATGTGGAGTGGGCTAGACCATGGACTGTTAGAGCGTCGACAAACACCGAGGGACATCATTAGATCGAATTCGTCCTTGGCGATGCGGTATTGATTTGGAGAGAGCTTACGAAATTTGGAAAAAATTGGAGCTGATGTAATAGTTTGGATCCTGTGGACGATTCCATGCTTTGGAGGTGTGTCCGGATGTACGGATAAAGTTGATGCGAAAACGTTAGGAAACTCGTTAAGGAGACTCGACAAACGGTCAGAGTCAGAGTGGATAACCTGGATGGATGAAGGATCGTCAGAGGAACGAGGGAGAGCTGTGAGAGGAAGCGAGAAACTGAAGTTAGAACGGAATAAGCGACGGCCTCTAACATCTAAAATTAAATTGTAGTGATGTAAAAAATCGGCGCCCAATAGAGGACGAGAGACATCGGCTACAATACATTTCCAGCTAAAGCGATGGTTACCAAAAGTTAGAGTCATCTTACGCGTTCCATATATTTTTATGTTTGACTTATTGGCGGAAGTCAGAGTTATATCTTTGGAAAGTGTTTCCCCTCTAAGGCGTTCCTCGGGTGTTGGTGGTACAATCGTTACTTGCGCTCCAGAGTCAATTAGAAATAACAAGCGAGACTCCTCATCGAATAGTGCCACGCCGATAGGTGTGGGGGTGGTGACGGTGGAGACCGAGGCGGAAGTGGGTGTAGCAGCGAATGTGGCCGGGGAGGATCCCGACCTTAAATTTCAATTTTTTTGAAATTGGCATCCTTCTGCGCAATTATAAGCTTTGTTGCCAAAATTCTTGTGGAAGTAGCATATACCATTCTGAACCTCCCTTTATTGAATTTAGGCCGCTGTCCTCTTTTAAATGTATTTCCGCCGTTATGAGGACGTCCAGCCCCTCTCGAAACGACATTGACGTCGTCCATAGGTGTATTACTATTGGCTCCCACAGCAGAAATGGCGGTGGAAGGATGGCGGATAAGTGCCGCGGCGCGAAGCTCGGCAACCAATTCACCGATTTCCTCGAGGGTCATGGACTCGGGATTGCGAATTTGGTCCGAAATAGACTTTGGGACCGCTGCCAGGAATATGAATTTCTCCAATTCAATCTTCTTACCAACTGGGGTGGTCAAAAGGCGTCTTATTAGCTGCACACGGTCACAGGGATCCTCATCAGGGTGTAAAGGAGAGAATTGGAGGTCCAGAACTTTGCGGGCGCGGTCAGCCGGAAGTGTATCGTATTTTTTTAGCAATTCGGCCTTCAGGTCAACGTAAGAAGGATTCCAATTATGGCTTACCAAAAAACTCCTCAACTTGTTCTGTTGATTTGTTTTAAGGATGGAGACTATGTGGTTGACCTTTGTCTTGTCGTCCGTGATGTGTGATATGTTGAATTTAGATTCCGCTATATAAAACCACATCGCAGGCTCATAGTTGAATTCAGGGAAGTTGAGACTGATGTGTGATATAGAGACAGCCGCAGGAGAGGTGAAAATTTGATCGGAGTCGTTTCCGAGAGTCCCTAGAGAACCGGCTGGGGCACCTGGAGTGAAATGGGCAGGGTTTGTTTCCGCTGAGGGATGCGAGGGAGAGTCGTTGATGGGCTTGGGCATGACGAGTTCGAAACGGGGTCACCAATATAGAATCCCTTAAAATAAGACTCCGAGACCTATTTTATATGAGAGTGAGTCAGCAACTGCCCTTCTCTTTTTATTATCATTTCAAAATATAACCAACGGAACATATAGGAAAACGGAAAATAGGTTGCGTGAAAAGTGTGTTCCTACAATATAAAATCCCCCCCAAAAATGCTGAATTAAAGTTATTTCATAACTAAAATATATTTTGTAAATTTAAGATTCTTATAAAATACTAAGATATTTATAAAATCAATTAATAATAATTTTGTGTGGAACTCAATTCATTATTATAAGTACTTTTTATGAGAGATAATAAACAGAACTCATAAAGCTGGTCAGCAATAAGTTTCCAGAAAATTAAGAACCGTCCTCCTACTATAGGATCTATCTATCTTGGTTGCCCACAAGTACTGAATGCACAAAAAAATATCTTCAATCAAGTCTTTTGTTCTTTAAAAAAGTCGCACGGAAATAAACAAATAATTTATTGCCAATCCCCGCTTGGTATTAAGAGTACATTAGGAAACTTCTGAAGGAGTGACAACACCCTTTTGAAGGTAGGAAGAGTTTGTATCTTTGATCCTTCCATGCATGTATAATGTATAAAGAGACAAAACTGAAGCAGTCTACCGGTATATAACTAAATGAGTGATTACTGATTACATAGGAGTGTCAAGAGGAAGCCTATCATTGGAATTGACGATATTTATATATATATATTGGATAGTATACAATAATATTTGATTGGTTAATATGTATATAAAATAAAAATATTTTCATAACATAAAAATATTTGGAATTATACTTAAGAGGAACGTAGGATATTTTCTTACTTCACTCTCAAATGCTCTCGAAATATTATATGATATAATATAATATTTAGGAGAGAAATAGCAAAATGTATGTAACATAAATAAACATTCTTAATTGAACAGTCTTTCGGTTGATCCTTCAAACCAAGTTTAATTATAGCGTTTTAGTTAATTAGGAATGAATTAACAATGAAGTATTAGCAATTGCAGCATTGATCTAGTTGTATAAACGATTATATGATACGCAATAAGTTTATAAAGTAGTTTCTCATCAAGAAATTTTTCGCCATAGGCATTAATTTTGAATACTTGGTAAATGTACATAAAAGTATTTATTAAAGATTGGCAATAGATTGGTTTTGACATGCGGGAAGAATGTAATCAATTTTTTATGTATTTCATAGGAAATATCTATTCAAGGGACTTTCTTTTTTTGTCAATTTCAAATTGAAGGTGTTCGTACCTGTGTATGGTAAAATAGAAAAAATAATTTTTTAAATTGTATCTCATTTCTTAGTCATCGTTTTTATAAATTATTAATGATATTTATCATCTGTTTTGAGAAATAATAATATTTCCGACACCTTTGCAGCAATCCTGATTTTAGTTACCTCTAATTTAAATTAAATGTTTTTAAAGTTACAACTTTATATGCTTATTCATTTTATATGATTGTGATTGCTGACGTAAATTATATTGTGCTTATGTATATATAGTTTTGTTATCGTAAATGTTTTTTTAATGATGGCTCATCCATTTTGAAAGGGATTGTGCAAGCCATTGAAATGATGGAAGCTTAATGAGTGAAAGAGTTTGATCAGCATATCAAAAAATACAATATGGTGGTAAAATTATTTCATTATCTCACGTGTGCGTTTATTGGATTGGGAGAGTAAAAGTTTTATTTGTGTATTTTTTGCACTCATTTGCATGTTATTTTAGAATATATTTTTATTGTTATTCTTGAATATATATTTTAAATTACAACAAATACCTTGAGTTTATATGTATATATATATACAAGGTCGGCTGATAAGTCCCGAGACTAACACATAGATGGCGCCAGTGGATTTGTTTTCATATGACTGTCAGCTAGTACCAACCTTCAAAACATACATGCATAAATATAATAGCTGTCTGACAACTAGTTGTGAGATATTGCGTTTTAAGTGAAGCTACTTTTGTTATTGTGAAAAAAATGGAAAAATACAAATTTCGTGTGTTAATAAAACATTATTTTTTGATGGGAAAAAATACCGTCGAAACTAAAACTTGTCTTGAAGAATGTTATCCGGACTCTGCTTCATCGAAAGCAACCATATGTCGATGGTTTGCTGAATTCAAACGTTGTCGTGTGAGCACGAATGATGATAAACGCAGTGGACGCCCAAAAGAGGTGGCTACACCGAAAACATAAACATAATCCACAAAATGATTTTAAATGACCGTAAAGTGATATTAATCCAGATAACTGAGACTCTGAAGATATCAAAAGAGCACGTTGGACATATCGTGCATAATATTTGGACATGCGAAAGCTCTGTGCAAAGTGGGTGCTGCGAGAGCTCACAATCGACCAAAAACAACAACGAATTGATTATTATGAGCAGTGTTTGAAGCTGTTCAATCGTAATCAATCCGAATTTTTGCGTCGATATGTGACAATGGATGAAACATGACTCCATCACTTCACTCCCGAGTCAAATCGACAGTCAGCTGAGTGGACTGCATATGATGTACCGAATCCAAAGCGAGGAAAAACGCAACAGTCAGCTGGGAAGGTTATGGTGTCTGTATTTTGGGATGCACACGGTATAATATTCATTGACTATCTTGAAAAGGGGGAAAAAATCAACAGCGATTATTATATAGCCTTGTTGGAGCGATTAAATGATGAATTGTTGAAAAACGGCCCCATTTGAAGAATAAAAAAGTGTTGTTTCACCAAGACAAAGCACCGTGTCACAAGTGAATGAAAACAATAGCTAAATTAAATAAATTGGGCTATGAATTGCTTCCCCATCCACCGTACTCTTCAGATCTGGCCCCAGCGACCATTTCCTGTTTGCAGACCTGAAGAGAATGCTCGCTGGCCAGAAATTTAAGGACAATGATGGAGTAATCGCCGAGACAGAAGCCTATTTTTCGGATAAAACGAAAGATTACTATAAAAGTGGAATCGAAAAATTGAAAGAGCGCTATAATCGCTGTATCGCCCTCGAAGGTAACCATGTTGAATAATAAATCGAATTATGTCAAGAAAATATTTTCTTCTTAGTTAGTCTCGGGACTTATCAGCCGACCTGTTTATATGTATATATATATATATATATATTAGGGGTATAATAGAAATCTAATATTGAAATATCAAAATACCACCCCCCAAAAGTTGCGTCATAAGAAATTTTTTTAAATTTTTTAATAATAGCTCCTACTACTGTTCATTTATAGTTTAAGAAGGAAAAATATTATAGTTTTTAAGTTATTTTTAAATACGTCTATTTTTCACATCTTAATTTTCATGCAGTAAATTTGCCACATAAAATTAAATTGTATATTATTTCTTTATTTGTATTGACTCCAAAGTTGATAATAATTATCCATGACATTGGCATTCAGGGTTTCAAAAGATCAGAACGAAATAAGAGGAACTATTTAAAGGTTTCAATCATGGCTGACAGATTTAGATTGTCTGATACTGAAGCGCAGCGAATGAGGAAATATCATCAAGGATCCTCAAAAAATGACACTCAAAAATTGGAATTCATTGGTTTGACTCACAAATAGACGCAAGGAAAGTGGTTTGAAGCATGGAAATCGACGAAAAATATTTTCTCAGCTGATAAAGAGGAGCATCTAGTCATTGTGAAGGTAACTTGTTATTTTAAAACTTAATTCTTATCTCTTAAGAAAATATTTTTAGAACCCGACCATGAATACATTGATCACGTATCACCAAAAAGTGGCAAAGCATAAAATCAAGCGAAACAATTAGTTTCAGTAATCGAATAACATCAAAGCCTTAATACTTTGGTCGCTGTTGTGTGTGACAATGTCAGAATATGGTCTGGAGTAATAAAAGACTGGAGTTATCTCTTGAATGCCATCTTCGGCGAATTATTTGTCTTCTATACATGAATAAGATACCTTTTAGAGAAGTTTTAAACATTTAGATGGCACACAAAAAGGACCTCGGACTTATGAAAGTCCCATAGAAAAATTTATTAATTACTTACCAAAAATCCAATTTTTTATAGTGAAGGAAAAGTAAAATACATAAACCAACGATTAGTGGATTATTTAAGATCAGATCAAACATAGTTACATGAAATACATTAGGTATACAAACAGGATTTTTTTAAATTCAAGCTTTTGCTACAGAGCATTACTAAAGTCAGCACAATTTAATATCCTATATATTCAAAAAAAAGTCCATGTGAGTCTCACAAAAAATGGAGGATTAAAGCATTACTAATCGCCGTAACTTTATTACAAGAGATTGATGAAGATTTAACCCCTTCAATTGAAAAATTATTCAAGAGAAACCCTTTTTTGCCAACCCTGAAAATATATTTCATGCAGGCCTAATCGATAAAGAAATGGAAACAATAATATTTGCCCTTGAAAAATATTTGTTTCCAAGAAAGAATATGTAAACACAAAGAAACTTTCAACTACCCAACACTATCAATTTTAATTCTAAGCATTTTTTAAATCTTATCGACTGGTCAAATATAAACTTGTTTATTCTTCAATTTTACAATTTTTGCCTGAGGAAGATCTTATAAAATTAAAGAACATCCTTTAAAAGTTAATAACTATCCTTGCCATTCACAATCAGTGGAAAGAGCTGTGAAACTAGTAATGGAGGTATCTGCAAAAGTTTAGGGATATAATCAACGTCATTGGCATATATTATCAACCATGGAGTCAATAAAAAAAACTCCCTACATTTAAAATAAAGAAATAATATACACTTAATTTTATGTGCCAAATTTACTGCATGAAAATTAAGATGTGAAAAATAGACATATTTAAAAATAACTTAAAAACATCAACATGAGTACCCTTTTAATTTTTTTCCTTCTTAAAACTATAAAATAACAGTAGTAGGAGCTGTTATTTAAAAAATGGTCGGTGCGTCAGCACTTATGTTCGTTTATTTGCACTAAATATTATTTCACGAAAATTTGCAAAAATAACAAACTCATTAATTTGGGGGGGGGTCAAAACAAAATCCATTTTTCTACGGTTATTTAGTTTCTTATGACACAACTTTCGTGGGGGGATAAAATTTGATATCTCAATATTAGGTTTCTATAATACCCCCTAATATATTATATATATAAATAAATAAATATATATATATATATATATAAATATATATATATATATATGAACAGGGAGAAAACTATGTGTTGAGACTCATTAAATTAATTACAATTAATCAATAGTTTGCTAAGATCCAAAATATATTTTATCAAAAATATTGGGCATATTCAAAAACATATTTGTATTATATAGTTATTTAAGATATCCGCTTTTGGCGACCACCACAGGATTGAGCCTCTTATTAAATGACTGGCAGGCAGTACGGATGACATTCGGATCAATTTATGTCCATGCCACCTCCAATGAGACCTAAAGCCTATTATGGCTCTTTGTGAACGCCTTCTTCTATAGAATTGACTAAATTGAAAAATCCATATGATTCAAGCTTGGTGATGGAGGCGGCCACATATCGTTTAATCAGAATTGCTCAAGTGATCGATGATCGACTCCTAAATTAGTTTTGCTCAGTGAAACGATTCGCTATCTTGCTGGAACCAATACGAATCCTCTCATTCCCTGCTTTTTGATCCAGGGAAACACTTGCTTGTTCATCATATCTAGGTAAACATTTTGATTAATAACATATTTACAACCTCTGGTTAGAAGATTAACGGAGTTTTCCTAACATAGGTGTTGACGCCAGCCCACACCATGACTGTAGCTGGCTTTTGGCGCTTGAAGACGGTCTTTGCTTTCAAAGGCACTTTCCAGATGTCTTTGGCCAAAATGCGGTTGTTCTGGTTGCTATAAGCAACGTAAAGGGTGAAAACCTTTTCGTCCGTCCAGATAATGGAAATTTGTGTACGAGATTTGAGCCAGTTTCTAAGTACCTTGGATCTTTCTAGCCTCTTGTCCACAGTCGCGTCACTGAGGAGCTGTCGTTTCGGAAGGTGATAGGGCTTGATTCCAAGGTCCTCTCTGACTATTTCACTCATCACTTCGCGATGAACTCCTACCTCGAGTGCCATTTACCTAATTGATGGATTATTGTTTCGATGAATCTTGATTCGGGTTGCTTCTACCAGCTTTTTGTTCCGTATAACCTTAGACGTCTTTATTTAGGCCTGTCAGGAAACTATTTGACTCCTTAAAACGATATATCGTGTAGCAGACCTTTGATTTCGACGCCTTCATGGTCTTCATGGATTCCACAATTGCCCTGCAGCTTTGTCTCTTTTGGCAGAGCTTAACGACGCTTCACCATCTTTAGGATGACTGAAGGGGTGCACAAAATGCATGTAAATATAAAATATGCATATATATATATATATATATATATATATATATATATATATATATATATATATGTCGCAGCAGAGATGGAAATCCAGTAGAGTTGTCAACTCTCCTAGTAGAGATAACAATTGTAAACACTCCTAGGATTGATCTTAATCGTGATATTATATTACGATGTTGTACAAACTATTATTATAATTTCCTATTTTATCCTATATTTTGTGAAAAGGGTTTCATATATATCGATCTAAAAATAACCTGATGCACATTATACTGAATAGAAGAAGTCAAGAAAAATACCCCATTCTCTTATATAGATTTAATGACAGAATATCCTTATCTTTCCCCGAGAATGACTATGTGAATGAGGGAATTATTTTCATTCATTGAGCAATCATATTCCACATTCTAAGTCGTAAGGAATATAAAAAGGAGGAAAGACTAGAAAGATCCAGTGACGTCATTTTAAGAAACTATTTTTTAATTCATAACAAAGGATGATATAACTGGAAATTTATTGCAGAATTTTCTTTTTCTACTCCCAACTCTTACATTGGAACTGAAGGACAAAGATAGAGTGAGATATCATATTTTTTTTAATATAACAAAAGGATAAATGACATCATGGTCATTGGAAAAGGGAGTAAGGTGACGTCACTGGATAAGTGTAAAATAGGGACTAATGCAGTCATTTAGATATGAAAATTCATTTTCTTCGGTGGCAAGAAACCCATTGAGACCTTTAAGAAATTCCTCCAGGAGATTTCCATTCCGAAGCTTCTGATGAATAACATATACCTCCTCCTTTTTGTGGTTGATGTCATTTTCTCACTCATTGTCCATGAATATGAGCTACGTGATTTACGAAGCTAAGAGTAGTTTTCTACTAATAATCAACTTTAATCCAAGAGAATGGAAGTCGTCTGTAGTTTATGAATAAGAGCACCATTTGACATCACCACTTTCAGAAATATTTTTTATTTTTGAACTAATTATTGAATCAACATTAATCTAGGATCATTGAAGTTGAACCTACCGGCATATTATTTAAAGCTAATATGATGTTCCACTAGAAGAAAACTATATTAAGTTGCTATAGGATTTTTTATAGTTTGGGCAGACCTAATAATATTCTTGATAAAAAATTAAAGGCTCTATTGGTCACAAGTTTTTATTTTTTCAAAAAATATTTTTTAATATAATTTCTACTGAAAATTAAAGCTTAAAATTAATTTCACAAATTGACTGTTGAACTATAGAATAATCCGATTTAAATATTACTTGAGTGAAGAAATACCACACAAAAATTATAAAAAATAAATCACATTAATAAGATAAGACTAAATTAAGATTGAAAATTATTTTTTTAAATAATAGTTAATTAATGCATAAACTCAAGACATGTCGAAATGTATCGTTTAGTTACATTATTAAAATTAGAGAAATTAAAGATATAAACTTGAATTTCCAAATGAAACATAACCCATTTTTTCTTTAATTTTTTCTTGATCCGAAGTATACGACGCAGAAATTCCGATTAATCATTTGCGCACGTAGGATAATATTAAATGATATTTCTAGTTTACCTCTACGTTTTGCAAAAAGATCGAATTCCCAAAATAGCTGAGAAAATAGGTCTAAAATCTTCTACTTTCATGTGACTACTAATTGAGAGTTGTTACAGCTTGAAATAACAAAATATATTAAATTATTATACCATTAAATTTCATCTTTTTTGAAGGGTCATATACTATTTTTTTAATGTTAGTGTACTATTTTTTTAATGCTAGTGTATGCTAATAATGACTTACATTTACAACAACATTTTTATAACATGTTTGTATAAAAACATTTGCAATCAAATAATTTTTTGCTCAAAAATAAATTGGAAACAACCCTCCCTAATCACACATGTCGTTTGGAAATTTATTGTTAATGCCATCGCAAGTTTATATATTTGATCGCCAGGGTTTTAAAATATATTTCAAGTTTAGTTTTGATTCTTTATACTTATTATAGGCGGAGAAAAATATCATATGATCACTGAGGCAAACTATAAAACCTTATGGCAGAAACTATTACTGTATATAAGAATCTTCATAATTAAAAAAAATTGTGATGTTAAGACATACCTGCAATAAAATAGAGAAACTATTTTCTAAGGAAATATTTTTTATTCAAGACATACCAATAGATGGAGTTGTACTCATTTTCTTACATTTAAAAATATATAATAATTTATAGCTTGTTTTTACATACAACAATAGAAGGATGACATTTCGTTGAACATGATACTTTAGCTTTTTTACATTTGCATCGAATAGAAAGACAACTTCCTCTGCACTAACAAATGGTAGATCCATTGTTTCTGAAGGCCTGGATGAGAGGCACCTCCTTAAGATTTTGAATGTCAACGCTTTGAAGACCTAAAAAATTGACATTCCGCATATCCACGAGGTCGTTCGATCTGAAGGTGGATTTAATTTTGCCAGCTTTCGAATATACATAATATAAGGTTTCATTTTCTTTTTTCAATACTTCCAGTATTTTGCATGGGAGCAGTCGCGGGTCTGCGTTGGTCCTATCTACCTCATGTATGTGAATGCCAACAGTGTCACCTATACTATATGATTTAGTTATACTATTAGTTTTTATATTATAGTTCACTTGCTGTCTATTCGCTGCTTTTAAATAATTATCGGTGGCAATTTCACGGATCTTGTCATGATGTGTGTCTTTTTATTTAATGGTGATTTTTTTCTCCATAACACTGGTAGGATGAAACGCTGCTTGATTCTTTGTGTCGTTGGGCGACTCAAAAAGCAATCCTTGTTGTGGTGCAACTCCCACAGACTCCCTTATTTCAATGAGGGAGTCAATTTCCTCTTCATGATGGAGTCCTTGTTCGGCCAAATTTTCCAATTCGGTACAGTTTGTACGTGGAGACTGCCCATACACAACTTCATAGGGAGTTTTCTTAGTAGTCGAGCTAACAGAGACGTTGATAGCATAAGTCACATGCTGGAGCCCCTCAGCCCAACCCTTTCCAGGATTCGACTCCAACCATTTGCCAAGCTTCATTTGAAGATCGCCGTTGCCCCGTTCAATACAGCCCTGAGACTGTGGATGGCGTGGTCGTCCATGGATTATTGTTAAGCCGGGCCACTGTTTCATAAGCTCGTTGATCACTTCAGCCACAAATTCTTTTCGATTATCGGATTGCAGAAGGGTGGAAGATCCAAACAAGAAGAAGTCTGAATGAGTTTCTCAGCCACCCCAAACGCATGTTTTGACAACAAGGGATGAGTCCAACTAAACTTGGAGAAATGATCCCGCATATGAAGAATCCATTTGTATTCTCGGTTTGGTCGGCTCGTCATATCAATGAGGTCAATCTGCATCCTCGTCATGAAGCCAAGGGAAATTATTGGTCTTCCTGAGGGTGGCTTCTTCGATGGGGCTCGGGTAGCACACACTCGACATGTCCGAATATAGAGGGAGACTATATCATGTTAATCCATGAATAGGAATTTTTTACTTCTAGCCAAGTTTTGTCTCGGCCAGAGTGACCAAACCCTGATATGGCACCTATGAAATTATAAAATTAAATGTTTTCCCAATTACTCATGTTCTAGGTAAACATATTAATTACCCTTACCTATTAATGGTACCAAAAATCCTCCTTTGGGACAACCGTACATAAGGACTTTTTGCAATAAATAATTTTCTTGGAGCCAATTTCTTGTATCTTGAAGTGTTTTTTTTGTCCAATGCTTAAATTGGGCTCCCTCAGGACACTTAACACCCTTATCCTATTCTAAGGCTTGAAGAACCCTATCATAAGTATCCTGACTGATGCAATAATTTTTTGTTTACTAGATCCTAGGCTCTTGATTTGCTCTTCAAGCAATCTATAAGACTCGTTCTTCGTCTCTCCTTCCATGACTGCTTCCGACAAACGCACTAATAACTAAAGATTACTTCGAGATTACTGTGTTAACAAAGCCTTATTTTACAACCCGGATCGGATTAAGTATACACCATGGATAAATATATAAATTGTCGGAGAGTGCCGTAATCACGGAATCTCGACTTCTATAAAAAATAAAGAAAAAGTGAGACAAAATAAAAAAAATGAAAAATGGGGCTGTGATCTCTATTAAAGAAAAGGGCCAACGGGGTTTTTTAAATATTAAAAACAAAATATATTTAGTACAAAAATGTGAATTGGTGATATTGAATGGTGTTCTTATTTATAAATTACAGACGACTTCCATTCTCTTGGATTAAAGTTGATTATTAGTAGAAAACTACTCTTAGCTTCGTAAATCGCGTACTCATATTCATGGACAATGAGTGAGAAAATGACATCAACCACAAAAAGGAGGAGGTATATGTTATTTCATCAGAAGCTTCGGAATGGAAATCTCCTGGAGGAATTTCTTAAAGGTCTCAATGGGTTTCTTGCCACCGAAGAGTATGAATTTTCATATCTTAATAACTGCATTAGTCCCTATTTTTACACTTATCCAGTGACGTCACCTTACTCTCTTTTCCAATGACCATGATGTCATTTCACTCCTTTTGTTATATTAAAAAAAATATGATATCTCACTCTATCTTTGTCCTTCAGTTCCAATGTAAGAGTTGGGAGTAGAAAAAAGAAAATTCTGCAATAAATTTCCAGTTATATCATCCTTTGTTATGAATTAAAAAAATAGTTTCTTACAATGACGTCACTGGATCTTTAATGTCCTTTCCTACTTTTCTCTATTCCTTAAGACTTGGAATGTGGAATATGATTGCTCAATGAATGAAAATAATTCCCTCATTCACATAGTCATTCTCGGGGAAAAATAATTATATTCTGTCGTTAAATCTATATAAGAGAATGGGGTATTTTTCTTGACTTCTTATATTCAGGTAATGTGCAACAGGTTATTTTTGGATTGATGTATATGAAAAACCCTTCCCACCAAAATATAGGATAAAATTAGGAAAGGATAAAAATAGTTTGTACAACATCATAATATAATATCACGATTAAGATCAATCCTAGGAGAGTCTACAATTGTGATCTCTACTAGAAAGTCAACAACTCAACTGGATTTCCATCTCTACTGCGACATAATTATTAAAAAAATATACGACATATAATATATATACATATTATATCGTTCACAATATTCACTCATCTCTATCACACGGTGATTGAGAGGGAGAAAATTGAAATTGGATCTAATAAACACACGGATATGTACTGTTCCAAAACATAATTGTCACCCTGTATATATAACCGTATAACTAATGTTTTTAATGAAAGGCCTTTGTTTTTATCTAGATCTGAGCTTTTTTTAAATAACGAAGATCTTTACGACTTACAAAAAAATCGTAAAGCTATCAAACCAATTTTTTTTCTCTTAAATCAAAATGATAAAGCATAGTCTCAGTTTTTGAACATAATCTCCAAAAAAAGTTAAATTAAATCTTTTCATATGAAAAAATTCCCCTTATGATATTTTGGCTGATTATATTATAAAATTAAAATGTTAGTTAATATCATACATATAATTGTATTATATATTTTAGGAAGATTAATATTGGTTTTCAACATTTTGCAAATCACTGTTTCTCTCCTTTTTACTTTATTGTTATGAGAAAATTCAACTTGAACATGATTTGAATTCTAAATTAGTATCCAAACTTAATTCTTTACAAAAAAGTTTGTAATATACTTGTTATTATATCATAATAAAAAAACAATAAATATATTTGTCGAAAAAAGCATTACAAGACAATATAGGCAATGATTTACAATTTTCCTTTGAAATTAACAATGCCTGATTTTAAAATTGTTTAATCATGGTAAAAAAAACTGAAGCATGGACGTTAGAAAAGAAATGAGATGACAAATAAACTTGTTATACTTATATCTTAAGCCTAAATAAATCTTGACTTAATATAAATCTTATTGGTTTGCATTGTGTGGGGGTATAAAATATACCACCAAAAGAGGTTTATAAAAAAAACTGGGAATATTCGTATCCAGAATTTATTTTATTAACTCATTGTCAAAACTACTGGCCTGAGACTTGCCCGTCTACCTATATATCATCAATATCCATATAATTCATATTGATATACATACTATATTGTTTTTAGATTTATGCTAAACAAAAGTACACTTTGTAAAAATTAAAAACTATGTTATATGACTATTTTACACAATTTACTTCACTTTCAATATTTATAAATAAATAAAATAGTACAAGAAAAACTTTTCTTTTCAAGTTTTTTTTCTTCTTTTTATCCCTTCTAGTCTATTTATCAAAGTCATAAATGTTCATTCAAATATTGAATAGAAATACCATTGTTTTTTAAAGTTGATTTATTGATTAAAATATTTATAGTTGTAGGTTGAATACGCTAGTATATATATATATATATATATATATATATATATATATACATATACATATATATATATATATATATTATACTTTCTTTTAGTAAATTTACTTTTAAGGCATTTTAAACCGTTTTCCTTTTTCTTTTTTTTACAAAACTATGTATTCATTTGCTATTCAATTTTAGCCCCACGCGGCATCATAGGATAATTTTCTTGTTTCATTGTAATAGTCAGTGGTTATGAAGATTTAAACACTCATTTATTAATTAATAATTTGAAAGGGAGCATGTTTCAGGTTTTTACTTATGTATAGTCTGTTTAATTTATAAGTTGTTGATAATTAATCATCATGTTATTGATTTGAATTGTGTTTATTCCAATGCTTATTTGATATGTAATTTCCGAGAGGATAAAAATAACAAAGTGATATCGAATTGTTCAGAATTGTAGAATTTAACGTGTGTGCTCCATGGCTAAATAAAAAACCTTATATACAATGAACTCAAATGGAAATTATGAAAACGGAATTTAAGGTATTGGTAAAAATCGACTCATAGAATAGGTAGTTATGAGCAAGTATCGTTCTATTTTTAATAGAAAGTAATTGGTTGTTGGAATACATTTATATTTTATCCCCTCAAGAGACTATTTTTGAAGTTTAAGGATAATTTATGTGGTTTAATGATACAGTCAGGAGATATTGTATCTATTTATTCACTATTTTTGTACATATTGTTGTATAAACTCTATCTTTTAGTATAAGAATAAATAGTTTTAACATTTAAAAACTGTTGTATTTTGATCTGGTAACGTTCAGTATATAAACATTTTAGTTTACAGTTGCTCGCTTCATTGATACTATTTATAGTTATTTCAATAAATTTTGCAATAATGGTACATCATGAAAGTATTTTTGAAGGTATAGTCCGAGACGCTTGTCAGTGGTGAAGGCGCAGTTTTTAGCTGGAAGACAGCTCAAATTCGGGTTATTCTTTTGCTAAAGGAGTTAGTGGTCTTAAGCTATTGTGACGTCTGTGTAGGTATGTGACTCTATGAGTATTCATGGACTGTTGTGAGGCCTTCTAAAACTATATGTATATGGGAAAGTAACATATATTTGTAAGTAATAGTTTGTTTATCTCTTCTTCGGGTCTAACGACTATACATATGATAATCAAATGCTTAATAAATGAATAAGTAGGGTTTTTCTTCATTTTCATAGTTCGCCCACATAAGGGCTTCCATACCCTGTGATATGTTACATTACTTGCTTGTTTACAATATATCTATGTGCCATATTATGTCATGATCAAATTGTATAAAGTAAATGTAATCATATTGCAATTATTTCAAATATATAACCATTAATTGTATGTTTGCTTTTGTTTCTGGATAAATCCTAGAGTATGAAATGAGCTTTAGCCTTTGATCAATGCTATAATTGAATATAAAATCTTAACCCACGCCCTATAAGATAGAACCACTTTAACCATTTGAATTATATCCTTGAAGACAGTAGCCGATATTACACTTTTCTTAGATTTTTTTCTTCCAACCAGCATTTATTCTTCATTTTAGGAAAAATGCAGAAAAACAGTAATAGAAAGTAGCTTAAAGTTTTAGACATAAATAAATAAAATAATATATATGTATTCTAAAAACAACTATACTCTAAGATTTTGCCTGAATTTAGGATATTTTTTCTGTATTGCATCAGTATTTTTATGACTACACCTAGAAATAATACTGATCCAGCAAGTGAAAAGACGCCTCATCATCTGTTCACAAAAAAAACACATTCACAGATGATAGATTACCTGAAATGACGTGTGATATCTAAGGAAGTATTGACCAGTTATCATATGTATTGGATTTAGAAGTCATGGTTGATTTTGTCTCCTGGAGTTATCCATCGGAAGTTACATTCCTAATACAGACTCTTCCTCATTAGGTGTGATACAAAATAATCAGGAATAGGAACGTACATTCTAAGATTTGATCTTTAAACTAGCTTTTGCAAGTCGGTCAACTTTCTCATTTCCTTGCCAGCCAGCGTAAACCTCAATCAAATGAAGATTGACATGTCCAAGTGCATTCAAACATACAAAAAATATTTACCATACTTTTTTCTAGTTCTACAATTGTTGAATCATAAATTCGATGGCTACAACTTAGTATTACAGCAAAACTACATTATCTATACCATAAAAAAAAAGAAACATTTAAAAACCCAATTAATGAAAATAGCCCTTACTTAAATGTGAATAGAAAGAATACTACAATCAGCGGTTTTGATATTCCTTAGATTATATATCAATATGTATTCAACTCTCCTGGTTACCTCAACTGAGTTAAGTCTTTAGGAAGCAGCTTATCCATCTTTAGTGTCTTTATCGTCCAATTCATTACACACAAGTTGATGCCCTCCTCTGTTTTTATAATATGATCAATTTCATTAAAATCGAGCCCATCTTCGAATGACCGAATTTAGTATCCATGGGTGTTGTATCCATATACGATTCATATGATTTACAGATTCCGAGGGCCAATTAACAGTGTGTTACAAACCCCAATATGCTATATTTGTAATCCAGATAACTCTAAAAAATATTTTCCGCTCTTAAGTGAACAAATATGTTAGAAATCCCAATGTTGGGTGGCCTAAAATCTAGCATGATGCATTTATATGGAGAATTGCGCTCATATTATAGCCAATAATAGTTTTTATTGGATAAGAACTAAAATATATAAGTAAAAATAATAAATATTATCAGAAAACGCCTCAAACTTTTTTTAGGAAGCATTTTTAATTAATAAAGTTTATTTTTTGTGTAAATATTTTATTTTACGTAGTTTTTCAAAGATGTTGAATTATTGAAGGAAATAAATTGTGTGAACTGATCACAAAATGATTTTTTTATGAGTACATTTAATAATAAAATTCAATCAATCTTCATAACGACCAAGATAATTATTATTTATATTATTGGGAGAGCATGCATCTCATTAAATAAAAATACGTGATATTTCTAATAATCTAGGGTGATATTTTCTTTGCTTTATCTCTTCTTCCTCCTTAACGTCAGTCAGGCCCGGCAGCTGGCTCAGGCTTTTGGGGGGCCTACAGTTGTTATGGGGGGGGGGGGGACACAATTGGCCAGGCTTGTGAGCGTTCAGCGTTCCGTTCAGTGTTGAAAAAAAATAGCATTCCGTTCAACGTTTTTGCGTTCAGCGTTCCGTTAGCGTTCAGCTTGAAATATTTAAAAAATAACATTGTGTAATTTTGAAAACTTATGGTATTGTCAAAAAAGTGATAACGTTTTTTTTAGAAAATAATCTCCAAAAAAGTGATGACGTTTTTTTAGAAAAGAATCTCCAAAAAAGTGATGACGTTTTTTTAGAAAATAATTTCTAAAAAAGTCCTAGAAATTTTGCGTGGGCGGGCCTACGACACTCGGTGGGCGGGCCTGGCCCCCCTCAGCCCCCCCCCCATCCCGCCGGGCCTGAAGTCAGTAGACCCTACTAGCTATATTACATATTCTTTGGTCCCTACGCATTGCTGCTTGTCTGATATTTTAAATAATAAAAATATGAGTCACATTATGCAAACCCTTAAGAAATACATACCCCTCTTTATATACAATAACTTTTTTGAGCTCATAAGATTAAATAAACACAATTCAGTTGTTCGAATAATGATTATAGATATAAAAATCTACGCCTTTTATGTTACAAAAAGGAATGGCACATTTTGTTCTTAATATTCATATATGTAATATTAAAATCTCTTCTTTACTGAACGAGAAACATCTGTTTCATATTTACATATAGGTTGAGACTTCTGACAATGTATATTTCTTGATAGTTTCTTAGAGATAATTTTTAATAAGGTTTTTTTATTGAGGCTCAAAACTTCTTACATCACATAATTACATATGCATATATATAAATATATATAATA
>CP045896.1:23838406-23859089 GCA_013387185.1 Caligus rogercresseyi | reverse complement strand
CCTTTCTATCTTTGGGATGATAATTCCTCAGTCTTATTCTCGACTTAGAGTAGCATTACTACAAAACTATCCCATAACCATAAGCCAATGTCATGCAATTACTCAGTGTAGGCTCTTCATCTCCAATTATCAATCTCTTACTCTCCAGACAAAACATATCTAACGATTGTTCATACTCCTTGCCGTCACATGACGTACAATCATTAGATTTTTGATTCATAGCAAATCAAATAAGATATATTGATTACATTCCCTCCAAAAGAGGGCTTTTGTACAAGTATATTGTAAATTACATTTTATGGCGAAGTATTTTTCTTTCCTTTATTTTCTTTTAAGTTAATAAGATATTTATTTAGAGAAATATTTATTTTGTTATTTTGAACCTTACTAGCAACCACCAAGACACCATGTATATGGAATTTGGTTTCCTAGAAAATATTCATTTTATTGGTGAGGTAGGTTTAATCAACATTTGTATAAAAAGTACAGTGTAATACAGATTACAATAAATATACAAATTAAAAATAAATAAAACTTTTTTCAACAGTAGCTTAAATACTACCAGACGTATGTTTGATGTTTTTTAATAAAAACAAAGAAAAAAATGGAGTGTGTAATGATATCATATTTCATAGCTTTTTTGTATCAATTAACTTCACTCGCCTGAAGAAGATGACTTGTTCGCTTCAGAGTAAAATAGTATTTTTAAGTTTAGTACACCTTCGGATGATAAATCCAAAAATGACCTTGGTTGCATTCTATCAATTCAGAATTCAGTACATTCTGAGTTTACATCATATGATTCAGAGCCTGTATTGACCTACAAGAAATCGATTATGAAAAAAAAATAATGTGTTTCTTAGATTTGCGTCAAGGTATCCTCTCAAAATTTTATATGTCTCTGACGCAATTATAATCCATTATATGCGTCATTTTGTTCGCGAGATATGTTTTTTTAAATGTACATATAACTCCCCACTTATTAAATTGACATGATTTAGTATACCAAATATTAAAGCTGGCTAACCAAGCTTTCATTTGATATGTTTGGGGTTCTAAAAATCGCTATACTTTAAGAACATTTTTGCACGTACTCTCCCCAAAAATTGATCTTTTGATATGAGAATATATAATTACCACTGGTAACTGCTGTTAAAAAAAGAAGGGAGAGAGTATTTTGCCTCACCTCTCTCCTTCTTTTTTCTTTATCTTTCTATCTAGCTAACAGTAACAGCAGTTACCAAGTGGTAATTGTATATTCTCATATCAAAAGATCAATTTATTGGCTCATATATGACACCCACCAATAGTGCAGTCTATATTACTTACTTTTAGACCTATAAATAAAGGAAAACAAAGGAAGGCTCGGCAAAATTAATTGAGGATAAAAAACTTGGGGAAAACATATATTTTTGTTTGTCGCCTACACATTCCAAATTATAATTGGAAGAGTATGGAAGGCTCTTTTCAGCAAGATTAAAAGTTCATGTAACAACATTTTTAACTATGTGAAGGTTAATTGGAATATATTGGATAAAAGCAACCCCAAAACTTTAGTCGAAGTGGATCAAGAATGGAAGGAAATAAAGGCTAATATAAGTGCAATTTAAAAAATCCCAGAAAAGACCAGCCCTTGAGCTGATTATAGAGAAGTGGCCGAGTTGTGTTTTATACTGTTGAAACAAACCTCCTTGAGGCATCCATTGAACCAAACCACGTTGGATGGCGTGGAATATTTACTCTATGAAGATGTATATGTTCTCTGAGAAACTGCACTATTCCTACTACAAAACTTCCAAGCTAAAGAGATTCAACAAATTCTTTGCCTTGTTCTACACTAGGTCAGGGAACTCTTAAATAAATCATGAGTCTGTATTCTTTTACTCGCACGCTTTTTTTTACTATATGTAAAGTAAGAATCGTGAAATGAATAATTTGAAATATTTATTAAGCATTGAAAAAGTTGTTCATTTATTTCATAATAGCATGAAGAAAAGGTGAGTTGTTACAATAAGCATGGAATAAATATACATATTATATATTATTACAAAAATTAACAAATACATAAATGAAATAAATAGGCACAAAATAATGAATCAAGAACTTCGTAATTTGCTATTTTTTAGTACCAGAATTGTTAAAAACTTGCTTTTGCTTCATAGATTCGTGAATGTTACTATTTTTGTCAGCTACAAAAATTTTACAAAACAAGTTATATAATTTACTTGCTACTTGAGGGATAAATAACCTCATATTATGTTTTTTACCGCATTTAACTTTGAGCATCTCTGACAAGAGAACATAATTTGGAACATTTTTTCTAAAAGACTGTGAAAAAATTAAACTAGGAGAGTCGAGAGAGAGAATTTTTTTTAATAGTTTGATTTTTTAAATAGAATCTAGAGGAATATAAATTGTGACACAAGGAATGTAAATATAATTACTCGGTTATATAGCCCTCCTCTATTTATTTGATTAACCCTTAGATGCATAAGTGTGTCAAAATGACCCGGTGAGGTTGTTTTCTTGAAATATCTTCGTAATGAAAAATTGTTATTATTTCATATTCCAGGTATTCCTCAAAAACCATGTTTTTGATATAATGCCATTTACATTTTTAACTTACCTTAACATTTTAAAAAATTGTAGTTTCTGTATTACAGGTAGTTTGTCTGAACTGCATACAGTGATGAGACAAGACACATTTTTCTATTGCTGTTCTGGGTAATTTTCTGTTTCAAGAATGTTAAAAAGTGAAAATAATATATTTCACACATGAAATCATTCTTGTGTGGTCCTAAATATAATACTAAATATTATACAAGTGATTATTCTTAACCAAAATGACAAAAATGGCATAAAAACACATTGATTCTAACATGGCTCATTTTTGACCCACTTATGGAAGAGTGTAGGGTCCAGTCACTCATGCATCTAAGGGTTAAAAAGCTATCATCAGAGGGACAAGAAATTTCCGCTTCTATAAGAATATCACCCTCACATAATAAAATTTATTTACAACATTCAAATCTGGTATGTTTTAGAATTGAATGCGAAATATAACCACTTATATAAAATAAATATTTTCCAATCCATGAAGTTTATCGAAGTTTATGATATCTATATTTTCCAAAATTTCTTCAAAATACGTAATTTCTTCAGTGGGTGTTACAGATAAGTTTTCTGAAATATTTTTCTTTTAGTTTTTTAATGAGACTATTGTTTTATTTTAACAAAGAATCGAGACAAAAAAAATTCTGCATTTAAAAATTGCCACAAACTTATAAAGTAATCTCCCCCATTTAATTGTCGATACCATCCGAAACGACGTTCGATCGGATCCGAATTAATTTTTCTGAACAATACAAATTTGATTTTTTTTCATCTAAAAGGTAATTAACCAAAAAACAAGAGCTATGGATGTTTGCTTGGATGCTATAAAGTTTCTTTTGAAAGACCATCTCCTCCTTTGATTATTGCAAACATTTCCCCACTTTAAAAGCCAATTCTAGAAATTCATTTAAAAAGTACCTACATTGCTCCTTCTGTTTTTTTAGACAGTTTTTTTCCTAATATGCATAATATTATAATTGTTTTTTCTTTATTTTCACAGTTTATAGAATAGATACAATAAACAAAGTATAAGGTATATAAAAATATGCTAATGCGTAAAAAAATACATTATTAAACATTATAGTTCAAATTTTTAGCATCTGAGCTGAACAATCTTAAAAATATATATCAAATTAAAAGCACGTAAAACCAAATGACACAAGTAAACGAAAAAAACACGTAAAATTATAAAAAGTCTATTTGTAGTTTCTAAATTTCTTTAAAAGCTTATTTATGGCGTCATTATAAAACAGGGACCGGGAAGGGAAGAATCGGATTTCATCGGTGGCTAGTGTCCACGAATCACCAAATACGGAAGGAATTTTGAGGTCCAAGCGGCGTACCTCGCCGCAGCAGAAAGAAATATTGGCTTCAGCTCTGAAGCTTGCAGAGGATGATATATTGTTAATCGTTTGGCTATTAAAGCCTTGGCAGAAAGAAGGGCATTGTTAATTGCTTTAAGTCGTACGGAATTCTCACGACCTCCAACTCCAAATAATATTGAAGCCTTGATGTATTTCTCTGCATTTTCACCATCCATTCCTCGTACATTTAGTTTCAGAAATCGCATTAAAATTGAACAGCCTGGCACTCAACAAAAGCATGAACTACGGAGTTATATAAAATACCACAGTCCTTACAAGGTAGATAAAACTTAATAAGCTCTGCAGAAATCAACAGTTGAGCTGTGAATTTTTTTCCCGTCAGCTATTCCACAGAGAGACCTCATGATCTCCTTTTACAACTTCCGAAGTTTCAGACTGTTCATATATTTGACGCAAAGCTCATCACACTTCCTGCCATCAGACTTCGGAGAACCAGACATTTTGAGGAACCAGGGCTTCAATAAGCAATGATCATTTGCTGATCTTTGCAAAGGATATCTGAATCTCCCGTCCTTAAAAATGGGATGGAGATCACTACTGTGGAGTGTCAAAATTCCATTTGTAATTGCCAATTCTTCCAGTGTTTCTGGTATTCCCAAATTTTTAAAGAAGTGTTTTTATGACAATTATGCCTTATGACATCCATCGTTGAATTGTTTTCATATATCGGAGTGTTTCTCCAAATAATTCTCTGCGCACATCCCCAGACGACCGAAAAATCAGAGGTAATTTATTAGTTAACTCTTAGCCGAACATGAGCAAGGAGTATAACTTATTATTTGATGAGATACATTTTCTCCATTCAGACGCCAGATATTTTGGAATAGTAGCGAACACTTTTAATTACATTTTGGGATAATAAGAGCTAACTGAGTAAGGCCCCTACTATAATTTACATTAATGCAGTCCAAAAATCTCCTAAAATATTACAAAATTGGGTGGTTGTAATGTTCCTTTTTTGATTGACTATAAAATTCTAAGGCTTTGATGGTAGATTCATAGAATTTTTTTACAGAAAGGGACACGTTCATTTTTTCAATTGAATGTGGACAAACTACTTTGTGTGATAGTTTTGGAGCATATTTTAAATGTTTTCCGTATTCTATACGATATATTTCTTGCACATGGGTAAAATTAGCTGTTAAGATATCATTTCCTTCAAAAGATGGATATGTAAATAGTTTCCTGGTTGCAAAATTGTTATAAAAAATTCTTCAAAATATGATCTGGGTCAAAAAGAAGAAAATTTTAGAAGAAATTTTAGAAAAAGGATTGCTTATAAAAAGAGATTGATTTCCTTTGCCAAACTCATGATAAATTTTCGGTTGGAGGAATAACCTTCCACAAGAATTGAGACCACATCAATCTTACCTCAGTTACAAGTTGCAAACATTTATAAATCATTCTGATATTACAAAATAATTACTTTTGGATATTGGTACCATAGCTACAAGATGTTGCAACACTTGTTTAAAGTAAAGTTTTAAAACTCTAATTTTCAAAATTAAATCCATAAACTTTACCGTTAGCAAACTCAATGCGTTGAGATGAATATACTTCATCAATTATTATAGAACAGATTTTATCTCGGCTCTCAAGATTTTCAAACTTTGTCTTTAAGTATTCCGTTGTGGAGTTTGAAATTCCACTTTCCATTGTCAGAGTACTACTCAAACGTGTTAATTGAGATATAGATGGAAGATAAATTTTGCCAGCAGCGATTAATTGTTTATATAAAGAAGGACTTCCATTGTGCCATAAAATTGAAGTGCCAAGTAATTGCAATGAATATCTTCGACCAGAAGGATTCTTTAAATGTAGTTTTAATTGTTCGATAATAAAAGAAATGTGAATTTGTTCATTAAGATCGGAATTTTCTACAGTGGATTCAAGACAATTAATGGCTTCTTCAATTTTTGATTTTGATTTTATATTAACATATTCATTTTTAAGTAGGCCAAAATGTTATTAACTTGGGAAGCGTATTCAATCATTGAATTTGAACAAATGTGAGAAATTTGACGCAACGAAATAGGTATATTATCAACTGATATTACAAAGGAAAGATAATGAATTAATGTCAAGCTAAAGATTACGTAAGGCATACTGTTACTTATTTGAATTTTGGTAGAAAAGAACATATTCTGCTTCAACTTCAAAAATTGCTAGCATATTTTTTTTACAAATTTTGAAATGAAATCCAAGAGAGAATGGACATGATCATTGTTGAAAATCTCTTGGGACATTAACACCAATTTTTCATTTTCCCTCGACAGCCTGAAAGCAATGATTCAGTGGTTTCAAGTTTGACTAACTTATTCAACTACAAATTGAATTCAAAACTCAGATTAGTATCTCTCAAAAAGGTTTTTTAAACACAGAAGAATTTCGGATGTTTCACGAAACGTGCAAGCTGTTATTGATTCTGTCGAAAGGCGGAATAAATTCGGAGCAATCATAGAATTGATTTCAAAAAAGCCTTTGACTCGATTTCACATGTCCACATTCTTCGATCTGTAAACGTTTTTTGCCCAAACATTTCTTCAATCCTGTCCGAGCACTCCTACTTAATGGATCATCTTTTATCTCTATTGGAGGTTTACAGGGAAAATCCATAGAATTGAAAAAGAGCTGCAGGCAGGGCTGCCCATCTGCCCCTCTTTTATTTGTTTTAGCTATGGAAGAGTTAGTCCTTCTTCTAAAAAAGAATATAATGGATTTGGGTTAAAATGACAGATTACACGCATCTCATCGATTTGTATGCTGATGACGTAACACTCTCGGTTGAAGCCAATACGGAGACCCAACTCATCAAAAGAGTTGAAATTCTTTTGAGGTTTTTTGAGAAATTCCAAAAGAAGTCCGGATTGAAGTTAAATCGATCGAAGACGTTTGTTCTTCCTATTGGCGCATGGGACGCAAAGGAAAGACATAATATTGGGGGTTGCCCGGTAAGACGGAAAGTCTCTATTTTAGGAATCGACTGGGGACCTGAAGGGATCCATGATGATAATTGGAGAATATTGTTCTGTTCAATTCCAAATCGAATTTCCGCATGGAAAAAATTTAATTTACAAAAGAGGATTGATTTATACAATACTCAGATTGTCCCTTGTGTATTGTATAGAGCAACAGCTTCTCCCCTGATAGCAGAAAAGGTCATTGAAGAGGAGCATTTATGGCTCTCTGCTCTTTTTCATAAGAGATATCTTCCTGCTCTAAAGAGACCAAAGTCTCTAATGGGTGGAGGCTTAACCCTTTTATCCTTTATTATTCCTAAGATTTATATAAAAGTTTTTATCGACTTAACCAAAATCCAGAAACGGAATGGAGAAGAGGTATCTCCAATAGCATTCTTTATTTAAGGCTTTTATTTGGTACCATTTTAACTAATAAGACGACAGAATCTTTATCAAAAGTATGGGCAGCAGCCCAGCGTATACTTTGGAAGTTTAGTCCGGCATATAGTGGAGACAGTATAATAGACATAATTCATCAAAATGCAAGCAAACCATTCTTCTTTAGAAATTTGGGCGCCCCACCTTTACTAGAGGATTTAGCACTAGCTCATGGCGCTTATGATTTTAGTTCCATAATGAACTTCGATTTCTGTGAGGATGGGAGATTTAAATACCCTCTTCAAAGAGCTGCTAAAATGCATAAGTTACCGTGTCCCTGGCATCTCAAGATGAAGCCTCCTAATCTCAAAGAGGAGGTCAATAAATTAGTAAACTTTTACATGGATTTACTGGAGCTTCCCGATGATTGGAGGAAAAGAATTATGAGTTCCACGTCAGGGATTCACGATGATAAAAAATTTACGGCCCAGTTACAGATTTCCTCCAATTGCATCATTTTTAAAAATCATTGCAAGGACTGTGGCAAATTATATGTCAATACGTTACATGCCTTTGCGGATTGTCCTGCGATATCAATTTTGAAGACCTTTCTAGCTCTTAATGTTAAGGGATTGAACAACTCTCCCAATAACATTATGAAAGGTGTTTTATTGTTTGGTTTACCAAAAAAGCAAAAAAAACCGATCAGATGCTTCAAAAGCGATTTCTTTTACTATCATAAATGCTAAGGCTCTTATTGCAAAGAGGTTGACCACCAACGAATACATCCGATCCGAGGAACTCAGAGCCATAATGCTCTCAGCGGCGGCGAGATATGGAGCACTTTCGCTACGGATACCGTCAGTTGTGGAAGACTCTTGGAGTGTCGCCGCGAAAGAAATAAAATATTTCCCATCAAAGTCAAAGAGTCTTTAAAAATAATAATAAAACTATTGAATTTTTATTAATCCTTAATATTTGTTTATTGTAGTGCATTCATATTTGATTTTAGAAATGTAAAATTGTTTTAATCTTTTATGAAGTTTTAATTTTAGATTATAATGTCTATTTATGTATTTTTATACACAATAACTTCATGTAAATAAAGATTTGATGAAAAAAAAAAAAAAACTCAATTGAATAAAATAATCATCGTACCTTTCACTCGACAACGAAAGATGAGTAGATCTTTTAGATTGATGTTTACTAAAAGTCTTAGGGAGGTGAGGGAACAAATGGGGAATCGCATCAGCCTTTAAGCGTCTTTTGGGAAGGTGTTTTGGGGCTCTATTTCGGGTAGAATTCGAATGTGTGTTTTGAGTAATAAAATCCGAGTCTCGGAAGTGTAGGCTACCAATTCTTGAATGTTTAGTTGGTGCCTATTCCTTTCTTGGTATTGCATGGATCCATCTATTCCTCATTCCATCATCCGAAGGAAATTTGTGGAAGGATACTAGCTCAAGGATCCTTCTTTCTGGAGTCCTGAAGGACAGTTTGGACAACAACAGCAGACCATTCTGTAAATAATAAGATCCCACGGGATATGTAAAGCTATAAAATCTATATTGCTCAGCAAATAAAATTAGCTTTTTAATTACCTCTAATAATTATTCAGGACACAGTTAATGTCTTTTGAATTTTGTAAAGATAACTGAAGTACTTGTTTAGATTTTCTTTTTCTTTTTTCACTCGTCTATTACAGATCGGCTAAATCTGCCAAAAAGAAGAAAAGATCAAATCCTTGCTGCTTAGTCTAAAATCACATCATGTAAAGTGCTCAATCTTGATTTATTTAAAGAACTCCCTGACTAGGTACTGGATAATCTCTACGTCAGCAGCTGATGCTCCAATAAACGATCTTCATCTTTTCAAAAACATACTTCAATATTTTCGTCAAGACAGTGAAGTGGCAACATCTGTTCTCAATAAGCTAAAGAACCAACGTTGGTATCGCACCCAGGAAACAGTAGTATTTATATTGTATAGCTCACACGAAGATATGAACAAGAGTACTAAAGAAAAGATCGCAGTAAAGTTATCAAAAATAGAGAATCCTGAGAGCTACAGAAAAGAAAAACCAGTGTTTCCCGACATTACGTAGACACAACCTTCTTAGACCTTATCGGATCTGAATTGCACTTTTTATTTGATGCCCTGGCACTAAATTATGATTGGCTAGCAAATCCTGCCGAGACTCTTACCTAAAAGTGTTGGAATTTATAACTCAGTAAAAGTGACGAATGATGTATCTGAAATAGAAGTAAAAATAAGTAGTGACTTTGCTACAATGATTACAAGGAATGAAGAGCAGAGATATCATTTATTACAAGCTATCGAATATAACAGGCAAAACTTCAACAATCTAAAGAAATTTACAATGAATCAATATATTTACAGGGTGGCGAACCAATTTTTTTAGTAAAATGTAAGTTCAAATTACGCCGCTGTTATTCGGTTTAAACCGGTTTCAAGGGTCTCAGCTTAAAGCTTAGACAAACACTAACAACTTTTGTGGAAAAAAATATTGATAATTGCAGCGATGTCGAAGCAGGAGTCGAAAAGAGAAACGTTGTTCGTTCTCCTCCGCGCTGGAGTTCACCCGAAGAAGGCTGCCGAGACCATTGGAGGGACCGAGCGCACCGCCTACAACGCGAAGAAGGCCATCGAAACAAGTCAGGGCACTTCACGTGCAGCAGGAAGTGGTGACCACAACAAAAAACGAGATTCGAACCTCCTGGACGACATCAAGACCCGAATTGAGAATGATCCAACAACCTCAATGAGGAGCATGGCCAGGGAGCTTAATGTCCACCACAAGACCATCCAGATCGCCGTCCATGGCGATCTTGGCATGAAATCTTTTGCCCGGACCCCAAAACATCTCCTCACCGTCAAAATGAAGGCAAGACGATTCGAACGATGCAAAAAAGTCCTCCAGTACTACAAGTTATCTGGCGGCAAAGTGAAAATTTTCTCCGATAAGAAGATCTTCACTTTGGACGCTGTAGTCAACCGTCGAAACGACCGATACCTTGCCACATCAATAGATCAGGTTGAGGGTCACTATCGAACAAAACATCCACAGCAAACTATGTGTCTGGGTGTCGTGGCGAGCGACGGGCAGAAGATGCCGCCCTACTTTTTCAAGCCTGGAGAGAAAGTCGACACTGCCGCCTACTACAAGGTCCTGAGATACACTGTGCTGCCTTGGCTCAAGTCTACATACCCCTCCGGCAACTACAGATGGACCCAGGATGGCGCACCGTGCCACACCTCCAAGAAAGTCCAGGATTTCTGTCGTGCCAACATGGCCGATTTCTGGCCCGCCGACATGTGGCCAAGTTCGAGTCCGGATTTAAACCCACTCGACTTTTCTGTTTGGAGCGTCTTGGAGAGTCATGCCTGCAAGACATCTCACGCAAATTTGACGTCGCTACAGCAAGCCAATGTCGAGGCCTGGGACAACTTGACCGAGGAGTATATCAAGAAGAGCTGCGCCAGCGTCCGATTTCGTGTCGAGGCCGTCATCGCCAACAACGGAGGTCACATTGAATTAAATCACGCCTATGTGTACACTCTTCATCGTGTTTTTTGAATTTTTTGAATCGTTTCATTAGTTCAGAATATATCATCGATATTGTTTTCCTTAACAGTTTACTGAAAAAATTGGTTCGCCACCCGGTATATGTATATGTATGTATAAAAAATCAAACCATCTAATAAGGAAATTTGTTTTCATTGAAATTATTGTTACTTTGTATTTATATGTGTATATTTTGAACTTTCGAAGAAATTATGAATAAAATTTGCCGATCAATTGGTCTAATTTTTTATATAATAAAGAATCAAAAATACATCCACTTTAGCCATTGAAAGAAACCAGAAAATATTTACTGCAGAGCACGTTACATTAGACTAGTTAAAATTGAATACTTAAAAAACATTAAAATAGATGAGTTATCTTTGTTTATATGTCACAAAAGCGATTCTACTGTGCATGTTGGTGGGTGTCGTATATATTATAGCATAGTTTGATATAATAAATAATTATTTTTATTAAATAGGGAAAAAAATGTTTATGAATATTTTTTCCTTCCTTTCCAATATTGAAATATATGTAATACAAAGTACATGCATAGCTCTCTTACAACATCCAATCGTCTGGTAGGTCAAATAAAGTTCGATTCGTAAAAAGCATCCTGGCTTAAGCTCAGAGTGTAGCGAACAGCGAATATCATGAAGAATCGATTCACCTTTGTTCTTAACAACTTGGTTTGTGATATGCAACAGCCTCGCAAATTTGAAGGGAAAAGAGGAATTTAAGAGGCTCATTTCTATCTGAATGGCTAAGAAAATAAACAAAATTGCCTTATTTGAGATAAAAAGCAACCTGAAGTATATGCTTGGTTTGCTATGTGGGTTGATGGAATTATAAGGATTTCCGGTCAACAAATTACCGATAACAGCGAACATAGTCCCTGCTTGATTAAAGATTTTTCGGAACCTCAAATTGAAGTGCATGGGCTCCATGAAAAATTTGGTTCCAACCCGACAGTGCTACTTGTCACATAGAGCGCTTGACAATTAACTTATTTAGGCATCAATTTGGTAAGGAATTCTTTCACTTTTTGGCACGGTGAATGAACCACCAAGATCTTGTGATATATCACCTTCTGACTTTTTATTAGACTAGGTAAAAAAGCAAAAGTCCAAATGAAAAAAAAAACAGTGATGATATAAGCACTGATAGCAAATATTGAGAGAGCTATTCGTGAGATTCCAGTCAAATGCTCGAACGCGTCGTCAAAAATTGGCGCGAACGAATGGACCAATTAAAAACTAGTCTCGACCAACATTTGAAGGGTATTGTTTTAAAAAAATAAATGAAAATAATCGTTTTTTTCGGTTCATAGTAATTTTTAAAATATTATTTTTTATATTAAATCCAAAAACTGGTCGAATTAGAGAACTTTATAGTTCAATTTACCATTTAGCGGATGGAGGAGGACCGATGCGAGGGGAGAAATGTATGTGAGGGTGACTTTAAATCAACAGTTTATTTCAATAACAAATTTCATTAAAAATAAGGAATTCATTTCAATCGACCTTTCATTTTTTTACTTTTTATTATTCGCATAAATGTTTTCTGACAATAATTATTAACGTGTTCGGTGGATTCGATTCTCCTTCCTCCGCCTCTTTCAAAATTATTGAACTACAGCTCTATCTTTTCTTTCTCTTTTTCTCTCTCTCTTCTTTGTGGATGGAGGAAAAAAAAAGAAACTTTACTTATGATGCGAGAGGGAAATTGAAACGCAAAAGGAAGACAGTTTGGACTCATATTTGGGGTGATAACTCTGTGAATTGCATACAATATACTTAAACAACATTTTAATCCTTTCATTAATCATTAAAAGTCTTGTATAGGATCACTTTGGAAGGACGTAAGTCTGTTATGTTGATGTAGAGTGTTTAAATAAGGAGTTATTTATTTGCATTTTATCTATTACGTTTGCAAATGAATAGTATATGAAATATAGTTAATAAAGTATAATGTATAAAAGTATAAAGTCTAATTGTATTTTTTATAACTATTGCTGACGGGTGAAACTGTCTATTCAATATAAATATTGTTTGTTGCACAGAAAAAGGTCTTTTGAAAAACGTATACAGAGTTCATCCTGATAAATATTTATTTAACGTAATAAACTATTTATAATTAAGAATATTGTTGTATATTGTAAAAAAATATTAACTTTAAAGATCTCCTTTCAATTAAACATTATTTCTTTAAAATGAAGACCCCTCTTGGTGTGTATATTGTTGATTTTTTACAATAATGTTTTCACATTCACACATTTTAAACAAAAGACTCTTCAAAAAATATACATATATAATGTTATAATTGAATCTAACCATCAGATCTCACGGAAATGTTAAAAGTAATGTATTTAGTTTTTTCATTTTCAAATGGATCATTCAATTAAGATTTATTTAATTTTTGTCATTCATTTTAAAATTATTTTCTTGCTGGAGTTCTTCGATAATATTTTTTTATAATTGTAATTATATAATATAAAACCAATATAGTTTTATAGATAAAAAAGAAAATGATTCAAATAGTTAGAAAAGGTACGTAATTTTATTGCTTGCTTTTTGGTGCTTTCATTTTGCTAAATCAATTAACAATTTTCGGGTTAATTGTTTTTCGTTGGACTTTTTGTTTGTTTACAAACACATGATGTAGTTTATGGCGAGTGATTTCGAGAATTTCAGTTCGACTAGACTTGTGTATATATTCTTTTAAAAAAACTATTATTAATATTATTGTGAGGAACTTCATTAAGAGAAGCAATTATGAAGACATTATAAAAAGTTTGTACTATTTAAACAATAAAATGTAGATTTTTTGTTACAAGTATATTACTGAACCACAATTTATTGACTAGAGGCATGTATACACTCAGAGAGTGTAAACCTCCGCCGTCACGGGGTCCTTATGAGCCTTCCGAGGCGGATTTTTCACGACTGGGGCGGCGTAGAGGGACGGGGGAGGGTTCCCCTCGACGGAAATTATGAGAGGAAGACGCTCCCGGCACCTGATTTCACAGCACAGCGACATCTATTGGCAGAGTAGGCTAACTTGAAATATTTATTAGTATTTAGCTCATTTTGCATATTAATTCTGCACTCAGAGATGCCAGAATTTAATCACTTGTTTCTTTTGGCATTTCCAACAACTCCACAAAGTTTCATCCGAATCCGTTCCGTACTTTTTGAGTTATCCTGCTGACAAACAAACCAACCAACCAACAAACCAACGCCAGTGAAAACTAGAGGCATATATACACTCAGAGAGTGTGTACCTCCGCCGATCCCCACAACATTCCTATTCAAACATTCTCCCTTTCACACGCCCGATTTCTATCTCTAATCATTGTTTCCTCTCTGTTAGCTCATTTCGCATATTAAAAAGCACTCAGAGATGGGAAGACGAAGAAGTTTAAGCTACGTCACTGGGTTAACATAGTCCTGAGCTGATATATGAACAATAATACGTCAATAAATATTTTTTTAGCGTTTGTTCTTTCCTACTCCCTGAATAGAGACCCATTTCATTATTATATTAGTAGTATTTTGCTCATTTTGCATATTAAAAAGCCCTTAGAGATGCCAAAATTTAATCACTTGTTCCTTTTGGCATTTCCAACAACTCCACAAAGTTTCATTCGAATCCGTTCAGTACTTTTGAGTTATCCTGCTGACAAACAAATAAACAAACCAACAAACGCCAGTGAAAACAATACTCCTTCGGCGGAGGTAACAATATGAATACTACCTATAGTACAAAGTTAGATATATTTTTATTAATTGAACACGTCTTTATGCACTTAGCTAACGCAGTGTAAGTAATCTAACAATTTATATTAATATAACTTAATATTAACTTATTTAAAAGCTAAGTGAAAAATAACTAAACAGATTTATAATTTTTATTTTGCAGGGTAAACTCTGGTAAATGTGATTTAACCCATGGGGATTATTTGTCTTTTACTTTTGTACGATTATATGCACTGGGGGTTAGCTAAAGAGCTATTTTTGCTGGACTCAATTTAAATTTTGATTATGACTCACACGCAAATCAACAAAGAGAGAAAGTGAGGAGTAACATCACAATCATCATAATAAATAAGAGAGCCTCCAATGATCAGAGTCGAGAATCCATGTGTTCAATCATTGCCCTCTGATCGAATTAGCACTACTTTTTGATACCATTAAAGCATTCTTCCATAGAATACTAGACGTACCAGGAAAGGAAGATAAAAAAACACACGCCTAATTTTCCACAACATGCGGGCATCATTTTTAGTATTGCTTAGTCATCACAGCGTGTATACGTGCTTGATCTTGCTCCAATAGACAATCATGGTGAACATGTGTTGCGCCCCTGGATGCAAGCAGGGATACAAGAGCACCCCAAAAGATCCTTCGGTGACTTTTCACACGTTCCCCAAGAAGGACTCCATCCTTTCGGAGTGGATCAAAGCAATTCCTAGGGATACATCTAATTAGACACCAACATCGAGTTCAAGAATATATAGTCTCCATTTCCTTCATTCGGACTTCGTAACAGCTTCTGAGGACCCTACTCGAAATATAGGGAGAACCCTCCAAAAAGGTATGGACTTACTTTGGCTTGCTTTATATATTTTTTATTAATTGAACTTTTGTTAATTTCTAGATGTTTGAAGGATGGTGTCATTCCCTCAAAATGACCTAATCTCCCCCATTATCTCTCCTCGAAAAGGCAACTCCCGAGGCCAACGCTAGCAGCTACCACTAGCAAGAGAAGTGTCCTCATCAATGAGAGACAAGAGGCTCTCCGTAAAGAACTCTCCATGAAGGAATCCGTCAAGACTGCCCAGGAACTTTATCATAAGTTGACATCAGAAACTTTGCCTTCGGGATTCACTCTAATTCAACTTCCAAAGGTGTTACTTGTGAAGATGGTTTCAACAGAGAACGGAATGGACATTTCTTTAAGTTTGAAAATCGATGAAGATCTATCCTTCCAAATGTATCACCGTCACTCCCTTCTGGAAAAGAGCTTAGTATCCCACTGAGGTGGAATCGGACGAGGAAAAAGTCGAGCTTGGGAGGTTCACCAAAATCATGAGCAGAGGTGGATTATCCACTCCATCAGATATGACATTTCTTACCGTGTTCATGCCTATTCGCTCCTTTACTTTATATCAACTCACGACGACGAGAAAGTGTGTCTCTTAAGATCTTCAAATCCAAGAGCCACTTTTACCGGAACATTCGTTGAAAAAATGTTTGGCAGCACGGAGGTGGTCATCAAGACCATGCTCAACAGCCAATGTGAAAAAGGGCATAAATGGGCTCGTCATCTTAAAAAAATAAGTCAAATAATTTTCAATGTCTGCAGTAAAAATTTGGTTGCTCAATTAAACGACGAGATTCATGATCAAAGTCGCAAAAGAGCAGCCAACAAATTGAATCTTAAGGAAAGAAAGATTGCTAAGCTCCTTTCAAAAGCTTAATTATTTTATTGCACTCTTTTTGGTGTCCTTTTTATATATATGTACTAATATATTAATAAACTATTATTCATATTTGTTCCCGACTCATTTATTTCATTTACATATAAATTTAAACCTTCATCAAAGCATTAAAACAGTTTTTATTTATTTTAATATTTAACATATATACGTTCTATAAGGGAAGAATAAATGCCCGCATCATGTGCGCGTAAAATTCTTTCTTCCTTTCCATGTGTCTAGTATTCAATGATTCTTCCCTCTCCCCCTCCTTCCATACTTTCAGATCAGATTGAGTTCAATTGAACTGATACTATATTTCAAAACGATTACTTGTAGATGACGTCATGATTATTGCCAAAAAAAAAATCTCTTTTACCCGCTTTTTATTATCTTATTGCTAAATGCCGCCGTTGCCCAGCATTTTTTATTTGTTTGCAACATTTCATTTTTTTTTTCGTTTTTAATCCATTTAAACCATAAACTTGTTTTACTTTGACAAAATTCGTTAAAAATTCATAATTATTTTGTTTGAGGAATCGATTAAAAGGATGATGAACCCTAAGTCATCAAGAAGTTTTCAAGTGCAAGAGCCTGCCATTTTGAGTACACGTCCTCTTGAATTTAATAATGCATGGTAAAAAGACTCTTAATTAGGATAACTAGAAATGTGCATTGGAGCTGGGTACGAGACTAGCTCAAGTCTATATTTTAAAAGAATCTTGTAATAAAAAGCATGTCTCACTACTATTGTAAGCAATCAAACTTGAGCCAAAGTTAAGACAACAAAAATTATTTCATTTTGGTGAAGGCTTCAAATATTTTTGAAATTTAAGAACGATAATGATAAAAACATAACAAACATCGTAACTGCTTGTTAAGTTTAAAATATGTTTTTGTTGTATGTATCTATTCACTGTTTTCTCCATTATAAATAAAAGTTAATATATATATATATACCTATATATAATAGAATAGAAAAAAAGGATAAAAGAACAATTTAACTTTGGGTAGATCTACATCTAGAATGTAATATAAAAATGGAACAGCATAAACTTTTCATATTGTACTATGAAATACATTCAAACGAAATTTGAAAAATAAAATATGTTAAAATTTTGATAAGATAAGTCTTTCTATATTTCTGTGTCAATTTTTTTCTTCATTGAATTAATTTTTATGAGACAATATTTTCATAATTTATGGACTGTCTATTTTTAATACAATTGAGTTTTTGTGAACATTTTAATTTTTTCAGACTGTATTTGTTTTAAGTTATATAAATATATAAAAATAAGTATTTTAGTTTAAAGGAAACTAATTGAAACTAACCATTGAAGATTTTGCAATTTGTTTTAGAGACGGCAAAAGATGTTAAAAATAAATCCTTCAGCAAGGTCAATTAAAAAAATAAGTCTCTTTAAAATCATTATTTGTCAATTTTTTTCATAATTCTATACGAATATTTCGTCTGTGATGGAAGCCAGTTAAGAATTTTTTGCTAGAGTGAATGACATATTTTTTGATACATGTTATTAATACATGAATGATATCTTTTCAATAGTAGTATTATTTTCAATTCACTTAGTTGCTTTAAAAAATGAATTATAGAATATACATTTTTTAACTTCAAATTTTCGTCTCAAGTCAAAATCAAAGTCATAGACGTTACCATTTTCAGGATCAACCTTTAGATATGTTTTGATATTTCTATTCTAAATTATGGGTTACTAGTTAAATGAAGAGTTTCAAGTCACACTGATTATTTTTGGAACTTTTAACTGAATAGGACTAAACATAAATATTTTATGGTTCAAAACGATGAACGAGAATCTTGAAAACCCATGACGTGATATTATTACGATAACTCATAAGGATGACACCTACACAAAGAACATATTCTTTTCTCGTTGCAACATACCTACATTTTGACCCAAATTATTTGAAAATAGCATTTATAATGAGGACATGAGAGGCGATCGAATGGCAAAAAAATACACAAATTACTTTTGTGGTTGTTGATGAGACAGTTAACGTTATTCGATTTCCTTCAATCTTTCACAGGATGATCTTTATGCACTAAGGTAAAATCCTAGTGGGAGCCTGACTCTTAAATCTGAAAAACGTGAAATAAGAATCACCCTAATATATATATACATATATGTATATACTATATATATATATATATGTTTGGGCAATGTGGAAAATCGGGCAATCTATAGATTGCCCGGGCAATGTACATAATTCCCGTATGTAGGGAAATCTATAGATTGCCCGGGCAATCTGTAGATTTCCCGCTATTTCGGGCAATGTGGAAAAAGGCGTAAAGACGAATAAAAACATATGACAAAGTATTTAATTTGGTTTTAAACTTAAGGTAATATACCATAAATCTATTCTTTGCATCCTTATGTTACTAATTACTCATTAAAAAGGAATAAAGGAATAATTACGAGACCGATCTTTTATGCAAGGGGCTGTGAAATCAACTGTATTGTTGATGAAGGGATAACATTTAGCATTCCTTGTCTATTAATAGTTGTATTTTTTGTTATGTATCTCTTTCCATAGTGTCTAGTTACTTAATTTAATAATTATTTTGTTAGTAGTAAATCAAGATTTGTTAAAAATAAAAATCCATGTGACCATGTACCTAGTATAAAATCAATTTTGTACTCTGTAAAAAAAGGTTTTCACTTTTTAAGAGCTTTATCCTCTTAATAGCATGGCAAACATGTATTGATTCTTTTTTATTCACGTTGTTAATTGTCAAATAATTTTCCCTGAAAATATTATAATGAAATGGTATCACAACAATGGAATTTCTCCCTTTATACTGTTTTGTTACGTCATACTTGTTTCTTCTTGAATAGGGTTCTCAAAATTAAATTGTGAAAAAATCTTTAGAGGCTTCATTGAATATTGTAAAGAGATCTTTAACATATCAATTATGCCTTTTTGAGTTAACAAGTCAATCGTTCTTTAATTTATTAAATAAAGAACCAGGTACTACAGTCAAATTTAATCGCATGAATAGTATATTATTTTATAGGATTTATTGACCTCAGTTGTATAAACATAGCTTTTCTATAACGCTTTGATGGCTTGTACAAATATTTTTGTCATAATATTCTCCTTGTTGCTCATTGACGATGAGCGTAATAAACACATACAAGGAGCTAAAAAAAGGCAAAAATAACAAGCTGTAAGAATGCTGGAGTAATCCTCTAAGCGCTTCAGAGCAGTTGAGGATAGAGAGTCCGTTATAATTCCGGTTCCTGGAGTGGATCGCTTGAAAAGTGCTCCCCGCAACGTCATAGCCTTACTTTGCGGGAAAATGAAGACGGTCTTTACAAATTGGGTACAACCCAAGGAATTTTAAAGCAAGCCTATTCCAGAAACCAATTTGATGCGTGCAAGGAATCATTCCTAAGTATTAAAGATGCCCCTGAAGCAGAACTATCCTTACAGCAGACGGCCACGGCTCTCTCACAAGGAAATGGACAAGGATATGAAATGTAATTGTACAACTTCGACTCTGTGTCGTACCAATATATGCAATTGCAAGAAGATAGGGTTTCTTTGCAATAGCAAATTTCACAATATTAACTTTTCTAAAAACAAATAGTTTTTTCGTAATTAATTTAAGTATCCTTAGTTTATTTTGGCATTATTATAACAAACAAAATTTTATCGTTATAAATATTAATAGATATTTTAAATTGTATATTTACGTATGTCTTATTTTTAACAATAGTCTACTTATTTATTAGCTGTAAAAAGAGACTATGATTATCAACATACTTTTAATTCAATAATCTATATAATAATTCACCAATCTCTGTCCGTCTGTATGTCCGCACGCTATCTCCTCCCACATTTATGGTCAGATTTGAACTTTGAAGGTATCTATGGAATCCTTGGGTCAAGACAGACCTAATAAAACTATTTGCAAGTGATGGGACCAGAAATAAAGAAAAAAATTCAGTCCTTGTCTGATTTGAACTACATACTTTTGAAGGTAAAGAGAGAAAAAAAAAAGAAATGGAGGAGGAGGAGGAGTTAGAGAATAGAAAAGAAAAAAGCATTGCTGTGACTTGAAACCATAGACATATACATATAGAGAGAAGAGCTTTACTGTAATTTCATCGCAGACCTTTTTATAGCCGTTTTTTGTCGCAGGTAAATACATCACTTGCTCTTTTATAGTCAGTCAATTTTGTCGTTCTTTTTGTCACGGGTATTTTTGTCGCCGAGCTTTTTTGTAGTGAAGTATTTTTGTCGT
>CP045896.1:23796548-23838306 GCA_013387185.1 Caligus rogercresseyi | reverse complement strand
GAGTTTTTTTTTCATGGTTAAAATAATTTTATTCTGTTACTGCAAAAAATAATACAGTGTAAAAAAATACACTAAAAAATACAGTAACATAAGAAATAAAATAAATCTGGACAGTTACGTTATAAAAACATCAATGAACATTATAGTTCAAAATTACGACCAGATAAAAAACCATATATATAAAACAACAATTGATAAACTAATTTGTATTCAATACAAAACGGCGATGCATTCTTAAAATCCTTCTGATGTTGTTCCAATAGAATTTTGAACTGTTTGGATAAAATTAATGAGGTCTCCAGCCCATTTCCATGTTGACGCTCCCAAATCAGGAATTTTGACCTCAAAAGCAGAGTGGCGGGCGGCAGCACCAATGAGGATAGGTCTTAGATCTTTTTCTAAAATGTACTTGTTAGTAGTAAGTTTTTGTGCAATTAAAGATTTGACATTTTGTATTGCAGATTCAATTGCTTTGTGACTAAGGGGGGAGATTTCTTTTTAAGATTAAAGACACCAAAAGAACATAGGCTTTTAAATATTTGAGGAATCGTCTTCATTTCACAAACGTTAAGCTTTACGAATAGCTTAAACACCTTTAGGATTGGACAGTCTACGAATGCATGGAAGATATTGTTTAATAAAAACCCACAGTTCATGCAAGGAAGCTGAAATTGAGGATTTGTCCTGAAATTTGTAATTGTGCAGTAAATTTTGCACCATCGGCAATACTACCCGTAGATTTCAGAATTCTTCTCTTCCAGGACAAAGAGAGGCCCAACAAACTTTGAAATCTTTCAGATATTGAAATCGCTCCATCATATCTAGGTCTTTTAAGTGCAAATTTAAAAAACCACGGCTTCGAAGGATTAAAACCAATAAAAGAACGTTCAAGTGGAAAGCGGAACCTTCCAATGTTAAAATTTGACCTATCTAAGTCATGCGCTGTAAATTTATTTTGGTTAAGAGCAGTTCTCTCGAGAACAACAGGATCTCCAAATCTCTTGATAAACGGTTTTTTGTCCTTGTTTTGGTATATAATATCGATTGTTGTATCCGATAGATAAACAGGATGGGATCTCCATAATATCCTCTGAATCGATGCTAAAAAGGGAGAAAACATTTCCAAATCTGAATTTGTTAAAATGGTGCCCATGTGAATCCAATTATAAAATTCCGTGGAAGTGAAGTACCTTCTCCAGTCTTGTTCATGATACACGCCCATTTTTTCAACTATTTTACGATAATAGGTTGGAAGAATATCATCTAAGAGACACAAGCCTCCCCCTATAAATTTTTTGGGACGTTTGAGGGCGGGAAGATAAGATTTGTGAAAAAGTGAGGTCAACCAAGACTCTTCTTCTTTGATTGCATACTCGGCAAGTGAAGGAATCGAAGTCGCCCTATACAAAAACACAGGCACCACACGTGTATTATAAAGATCGATCCTTTCATTAATGAGAGATGGCGCCATTGTTTCAAAGATCTATAAATTTTTAAATTCATTTCCAACCAGTTAGACTTAGACACACCATTTTTCATCCACTCTATACCAAGAATGTTCACTGACTGTACAACCTTACAACTAGAGATCGCAATAGAGGGGTCTGGATTCCACGATGCTAATGGCAGTATGCCTGTTTTTTTATATTCATTCCAAGACCGGACTTCAGTTCGAATTTTTTAAAGAAGGACAATATAATTTCAATTCTCTTGATGAGTTGAGCTTCGGAACTGGCTTCGATCATCAGAGTAATATCATCGGCATATAAATCAATCAAATGTCTCCCATTATTAAAAGATACACCAAAACCTATTTACTTTCTCATTAACGTTCTTGTGAGGTCATGTAGAGCGGATACAAACAGAAGAGGAGCAATGGGGCAACCCTGTCTGCAACTCCTTTTGAGTAAAATGGGGGGACTATTTGTCCATCTAACGTTAAAACTGAAGAACCATTAAATAATAATGACCTGATGGGGTTAAAAAACTTTGGGGAAGAAGCTTTTTAATAGACTTTAAAACATGATCATGCCGAATTGAGTCAAAGGTTTTACTAAAATCGATAGCTATTAAAGCTCCGTATCGGTCCCTTTTATTTAAAGACTCAACCGCAGTAAGAATATTTCTGGATATATCTGTAATCTTTCGTTTCTTAAGAAAGCCCTTCTGTTCAATTTGAATTTGATCATTTAAAATAGGTTCAATTTGTTTTGTTAAAACACCTGCTAAAATTATGTATGTAAAATTTAAAATAGTTATGGGCCTCCAATTATTAAAATGACTACCGTCCCCCTTTTTGGGATTAAAACAATGCGCCCTTTTGAGAGGGCACTGGGCATTTTGCCATACTTCTCCATGTACTTTCCAATATTTAATAAATAGGGAGCAACCTCATTTGGAACAAGTTTGAAGATGCGTCCACAGATACCATCAGGACCAGAGGCTTTATTGTCCTTGAGATTGCAATTAATATATTTAATGATATTTTAGTTGTAAACACTTCAGGCATTTGATTACATTTCTTCTTTGGAAAATTCAGTCTATTGCCACCTAGAACTTCTGAAAATCGTTTATGAAAATATGACAATATATCACTTGGAGTCTTTAAAACCTTACCACCATCAACAATACGTTTAATGTTGACGTGGAGCTCAAGTTTTTTGGGGGAGGTACTTAAATCTAAAATTTGGATTTGTATCTCTGATCTTCTTCCTTTCCATTTCAGCTTCCGCGATGTCGGTAATTCTGTAATTGTTTACAAGATCAGCATTAACTTGTTTATAAAAATAGAAGATGAGTTCATGGCACTCTCAATGTCGTTTTGAGTTTTCGAAGAGTTCTTTTTGTGGTTTGCGACAAACTTGCGAACAGTCTTTTTGATCATATTAATAAGAGATGGATAAGCTCCCTTTGGAGTTATCAGGTTGGCTCTTTTGTCAAGATTTAAACCGAGTTATCTCGCGAATCGATTTTTGTAGAGAATCCAGTTAGGAATTTGAAAAGCTTTCTTGCGTGGAATATATTTTATGGTAATATAAATAATTTTGTGATCGTAGGATGGATCAGGCCTATAGAAAGCTGTCTTAATATGACGCATTAGTGATGGGGAAATTAGTGCCAAATCGATTCTCGAAGATCTTTTTCCACAGCTCCAAGAAACGGTATTTTCGGGACAGAAAAATCTTGTGACGTCCACCAAACATAGTTTATGAATAAGATCTTTGAGGGCAGCTGAGTTGGGATAATTGATCTGAAGTTTATGTAAGTCTACATTAAGATCACCAATCAACAATAAAGGAAGATGGCTCAGTCTATCCGCATCAATAACTGATTGAAAGAATGACAACGATCGGGAATTTGGACCATAAGCATTCACAATAGAAAAAGAACAACCAGAGGTGTTTAAAATAATTTTGTGCCACTCACCGTCATTGATAAAATCATCTATAAAAAGAGGTTTTTCTATTCGCCTTGTAATAAAAGTCATCACACCTCTTCTACCCGTGCCCAGAGAAAAAGTAATGGAGCCTACAATTTTCGTTGCAAGTCGACGAGACCTTGGTTTTTATATCTTGTAAACAAATAATATCCGGATTAAGGGACAGAAGGTGTTTCATGATGGCATGTATATTCCTTCTATCTCTACCACCTCTAACATTAAAAGAAAGGATTTTTGAAACTCCCATGCTGGTCTCTATATCCTTGGAAATCGAAGACGGGAATTGGTCGGTGATTTTATATTGTAAAAAAATATTCTGAATCATTTCTGGATTTCTTTTTATTATTAGAAGTATTTATATCAGGCCCACTATTGAATCTCTCCTGTTTCTTTTGGTTAGGGACTGGGATCTCGTGCGCCCCAGCAAAATTAATGTTTCATTTAATAGTGGCTTTTTTGGCTTTCCCATAGTTTTTGTTTGAGAAGCAGAAGAACCATGAGCTCCTACTCTAGCCGAATCAGATACTATAGCATCATTTTCATTTGAATCATTTTCAAAAGGTGCAATTACATTCCCAGTCGAGTTATTGATAATACTATCAGTATTTACGGGTTCAATGGGTGTACTCACTTCAGGGGCTATATTATCAGAATTTACGGGTTCAATAGGTGTACTAACTTCAGGGGTTATATTAACGGGTATGTCAATGATTATTTCAGCTTGTGCCTTATCGTGTTGAACAGGATAATCATTTTTTGTAAAATACTCCAATTCTTTATTTTCAATTTTCTTTAGCCTGGCCATCATCCAAGACTTGTAAAAATGTATTGATCATGTTTTTTCTCCACATTTTGATCTAAATGTCCAAACTTGAAGCAGTTAGCACATTGTCTTGCCTGGCCAAGAAACTCCAGTGATTCAATCTCCTCTCCACATGGGATCAATGAGGGTATGTTTTTTGGGTTTCCATTGACGATAACGATCAAATCAGAACTTAAACTATTTAAACTATGGTTTTTGTCATCGATGGAAAGTGGAGTTGGGCAGCTGATATAATTCGTTACTTCCTCTCGTGTTCCCTGCCTTATGGAAAATAATTAAAAAACTTTTACACCAATTCAAGGATTTCAAATAGAAAGGTTTATCGTTTATTTATGTTTGTTTTATTTTGTCAAGTTATTTTATTATAATTGTATTTGTTCATATTTGATGTTAAAATTTTAAACTAAAATGTCTAATTATATTTTACGCATTAACATCATTTGATATACATTCTCTTTTATTGTATATATAATTATGAACTGTGGAATAAAAAAACCTAGGTTTAATGAAAAAATAGAGTTCAATAAAGTTTTTGTAATTATTATATACACTTATTTCATTTTCATAAAAATAAATAATCCTTTAATCAGTATTTATAGAAATAAACACACTTGTATCTGTAGCTATTCCTTCATATTATAAATATTAGTTTGAAACCTATAATAGAATAGTAATATAAGGCTTTGCAATTTTTGACTCGGTGATGTCTCATTTGAGTTCGGAATGTAAAAAAATGGCAAAGTAAATATAAAGCAGAAGACTCTAATGTTCAGTTAATAATAATAATTAAACGGCTTTTCATCATTGATCTTACGAAAGAAAATTTGAAAAATATCAAATTATTAGGTACTAAATATCCATTTAGCGAGTTGAGATGACAGCATAACACACTATAAGTGTAACTATATCTGAAATCGATCCCTCTAGTGTCATATAATATTATAAGTATCAGTAATAATCAACTGAATTCTTTTTTGCATTTTATAATAATGAAATGCATTTAATAAATATGAAAATGTATATAGTAATATTAATCAATAATGTACTTCATTCATAAATTGATATCGCTCATAAGAGAATGAAGGACCTCTTTTGATAAATTGGTGTGCCTTTGGGAAAAGAATAAAGATCACAGATTCAAATCCTATAGAATTATGTCGCTTTTGATTGCTTTTGTTGGTATTTATTGGTTTGGGCTTGTCTAACTCTCAGCGGTCGATATACAAATGGAAATTATATATTTTTGAACATTTGTATATACCCAAAAATAATGTAAACGAAGATACAATGTCCAATCAATATTTTAACGTTGTCAGCATTAACAGCTACCTACATAAAATGAATTAATTATTTTTTTGTACAGATTTTTAAGTAGTGATTGATTGAAGAGCTTTTTGTTGAAAATATATAAATTTATTTGTCAAAATTTGTTCATTTCTTTATAGAATGATTGAATGAATTTTATTTATGATAACTTAATTATGATATACATATATATATATATATATATATATATAGGTGTACAAAAAAATACATAGTTTTTCCATTAAATTATTTTTTTTAAAGCATAGTTAGAATGATCCGATTGAGGTCAAATATGCCACCGTTTTGTTCGATACCTTTTTGCTATTTTGAAGGTAATTTATACCCTCTAGATATTTCATTTTTGCTATATACCTTCACCATTTTATACTATTTTTCCCCATTGTTTATACTGAAATTGAAAAAAAAGCATTTTGCCAATTAACCATATACCATAATAAATTTTAAACTCATCGTATTGTAGGAATTGGGATTAAATTAATTTTCATGCTTACATGACCTAGAAACACAACTAAAGTGTTCTTGAAGTCTTGATTTGAAGCAAAATATTATTTGTATTATACGAAAAATATTGTATTTGTTGGATAATTACGAGGAAGGAGTAAAATCATTTTTTTGGATTTTATATTGTTTTTAATAGACCTTGTTATTTATATATTGTCTTAAACCATGAAACAGTTGACTAACTCCCATAAAAACAAAAAAGTTATCGATATTCTATTAGTAAGTCATTTAATGTTTTGAATGTGATTTACAAAAATCGAGTTCCATAACGTAACATTCAAAATATAAATCAGTGATTATAAACCTACCCCTTGAGACCAATCTTTTTTTTAACATCTAGTGGAAGGCAACATAAATTTCCCGAATTTTACATTTACACAACAATGTGGAGATCCTTAAGAAACGCTCTCGTGACAAGGACTCCAAGTTTAAAATTGGCAGATACAAACAAACATACTCATGTTGAATGATTTCAATTATCTATGTTTATATCTTTTGTTTCTGATAGGACAGTACACTTCAACTTTAGACAAATTGATCATAATATTGTTATTCGTTTTTATTGTAACAAGGAGTACTTTTAATATTAAATAAATACTATTACAAAGTGAGGGATAAGTTATCTATATAAAACGTACATACACCCATCCTCAGGTATTATTATTATTATTAAATCGCCATTATTGATTATCCATAATATTGATTCTCTATATACAATTTGATCGATAGATATAATAACAACATTTCATCATTTAGCTTATATAAATAACGATTATATATATATATATATATATTGATTGAGAAAAAGAAACAGAGGCACTCAAAGCATTATATATTATATTAACATATACATCAAAGAAGTGTTATATTGATTGTTATTAGATAGCAATACATGTTTGATATATGATATATATATATATATATATATATATATATATATAATATATATAATGACAATTATGTTGTAATAACAACATTATGAATACTTCCAATGCTTAGGGCTCAGGTTCACCTCACTAGAGTAGAACATCACTAGTGGCCAACCAATTGTAAGAATCCTATGTTTGATTGAAAAATTGAATGCCATAATTTTATTGATACTCAATGCAGCTCAATCGAACCAAATAGTCAATGAAAACAGTTATTGATTATACCGTCTCTCAGTTATTTTGTTTGCTTCTACCGAATATTGTTTTTTAAATATGAAGCCCACTTTTTAAATATTATTTATAAATTTTAATGGTATACACTTTCTACTTAAATTTGTATTTTATGAATATTGGTTGCTACATATTATTAGATTGTAAGAGAAGATGAATGAGTATCACCTTCATTTATTGATCTAAACTAGATATATTTCCTCATATGGTTTTTATTCAAATTATTGATAATAGATTTATATTATTTATATTCACATACGAGGCTGTTTCGGATAAATATGCAAAAAAACAAATATAATTTCAACTAGAGGCATATATCCACTCAGAGAGTGCAAACCTCCGCCGTCAAGGGGTCCTTATGAGCCTTCCGAGGCGGATTTTTTCACGACTGGGGCGGCGTAGAGGGACGGGGAGGGTTCCCCTCGACGGAAATTCCGAGAGGAAGACGCTCCCGGCACCCAATTTCACAGCACAGCAACATCTATTGCCAGAGTAGGGTAACTTGAAATATTAATTAGTATTTAGCTCATTTTACATCTTAATTCTGCACTCAGAGATGCCAAAATTTTATCACTTGTTCCTTTTGGCACTTCCAACAACTCCACAAAGTTTCATCCGAATCCGTTCTGTACTTTTTGAGTTATCCTGCTGACAAACAAACCAACCAACAAACCAACGCCAGTGAAAACTAGAGGCGTATATACACTCAGAGAGTGTGTACCTCCGCCGATCCCCACAACATTCCCATTCAAACATTCTCCCTTTCACACGCCCGATTTTCTATCTCTAATCATTGTTTCCTCTCTGTTAGCTCATTTTGCATATTAAAAAAGCACTCAGAGACGGGAAGAGGAAGAAGTTTAAGCTACGTCACTGGGTTAACATAGTCCTGAGCTGATATATGAACAATAATACGTCAATGAATATTTTTTTAGCGTTTGTTCTTTCCTACTCCCTGAATAGAGACCCCATTTCATTATTATTTTGCTCATTTTGCATATTAAAAAAGCACTTAGAGATGCCAAAATTTAATCACTTGTTCCTTTTGGCATTTCCAACAACTCCACAAAGTTTCATTTGAATCCGTTCAGTACTTTTTGAGTTATCCTGCTGACAAACAAATAACAAACCAACAAACGCCAGTGAAAACAATACCTCCTTCGGCGGAGGTAATTATAACGAAAACAACTTTAACAAATCTTCCGCCGATTCGAATACATTTCTACCACCTCTCAACCACTTCCTGAAGGCCTCACGGAACCTGTCTTCCGGGATGGCCCTCCCGACCCGGGTCCACTCCTTTTGGACGCTCTTGTCGACGATCTCCACGCCCTCGAGCATCTTCTTCATGACGGAGAAGTAGAAGAAGTCTGCAGGGGTAAGGTTAGGAGATTAGGGTGGATGATCGATGATCTTGATCCCCTACTTGGCTAATAACTCCTTCGTGCTATTTGTTGTGTGGCACGGAGCATTGTCGAAGTGGAAGTACCAGTCTCTTTTGGTCATTTCAGGTCGCTTCTCCTTGAATTTCTTTAAAAACATGTTCATGACATCCTTGAACACGGCCGCGGTGACGGAGGTCCTCATCGGGAGATAGTGCTGAAGATCACGTCGCAGTTGTCGAAGAAGCTGAGAACCATCTGTTCCTTCCTTGATTCTTGACGCTTGAACTTCAGGGGCAGGTTGGAGCCCTTCGGGAGCCATTGAGATGACCCTGGTTTGGACTCAGGAGTGAAGAAAGACACAGAGGTTTCATCCATCGTCACAATCTTGTCCAGAAACCCCAATCCGAGCTCAAAATTGAGTTTCAAGAAGGCTTGTGCGCACCTCACTCTCTTCATTTTGTGATCCTCTATGAGCATCTTGGGGATCCATCTTGCTGACTTTATTGAGAGCCCAAGATCGTCATAGAGGACGTGGAAAATGGTGTTGATCGACGTCTCGAACTTGATAGCCAGTTCCTCCATTGTTACCCGACGGTCGGCCTCCACGTACACCCTCACAGCCTCAATATAGTCGTCGATACGGACCTTCCTCCTCCCGTTCGTGCTCCTCTTGTCTGAAGAGTCCTTCCCGGCCTTAACTAATTCTGAAATGCAAAAGATTTGGCTTTGGGAGATGCTGTTGACCTCAAAGGCCGTGTCGACCATGGTCTTGATCTCCTTGGTAGTCTTCCTGGCCTTGGCGAGGTCTTTGACGAACTTGTGGATGCGGACATTTTCTCTTTTTTGAAAATTTGACCCAATGTTACGAAATAACAAAAACAAAAGCTTGATTTTCTTAAAAAACAAAGTACTAAACTAGTTTTGATACATAAGAAAGAAATCAATTCAATTTGTCTGAGCTTTAATTTAAGTCTATGATTTAGAAGATTGATGCAACATTTTGCTAGATATAAACTGATTCGCATCATTATCCGAAATAACCTCGTATATATACATACTCTTTGAAAAAGAGAAAGAAACGCTCCATCTAGTAATTATAAAAGAAAGGATGAAATAGAGGATCAAATAGGAGCTGGAGGTACATATAGGAGCAGAGAGAGAGGTAAAGCCGTCCACTACAAGATCATATTTTAATATTAAGCATTTATATTTACTTATGTTTTTTACTTTAATGTTAAATAAAGAGATTTTTACGTAAATCTGAATTAGATTATGGAAATGAACCAGAAATAGCAAATATTGGAAAATCAAAGACCAAAAGTATTAAAAGATGGATATAGTCAATTTATGTTTTGCTACTTAACCCATTACTTAATTTTTTAAACGATAAAAATAATAGAATCTCTGACCACGTCCACATCATAGAGTGAAGTTATTTTTCAATATGAAGTTTGGTAAAACATGGCTTTATATATATATATATATAATATATATATAGATATATATATTATCTATATTATATATATATATATATATATATATATATATACATACAGGAAAAGCTATTCCTTCTTTTTGCCTATATGGTTCCATAGAATTGCATCCGACAGGCGATATAAATAAGCATTAGCATTAAAATTAGTCTATCGAACCTAGGATCTTATCAATGAGGTATACCAGAATGACCATCCCCTCTCGGGATTCGAACCTGCGCCCCCAACATTGAGAGTACTGATCAAATACGTCCCATCTACATCACCTCACCTCGCAATGACACTCAATGTTCTTATACGCCAGTACAAGAAATACCAAAACACCAAAAACGAACGCTTATAGATTGGTCTTAGTTATCTATATTTTTTTATTGCATTTTAGAATTTTATATATTTTATATTTTTCTAGAATATTTGCTATACTTTTTTTTTTTGTATTTAATCATTGTGATAGTTGTATATTTGTATAATTATCAAGAATGTTAAATGTTTTAGTTTTTTAAGGTCTTAAAAAGGAAATTAATTTTAAGCAAAAAAAAATATTTATGTTATTCCTAACACCAATTTCCTTTTTATTTTATTATACATTATATGTTGTATTATTTTTATTCAATAAGACCGTGCTTATGATAAAAAAGCTATTCCTTTACGGGTTCATATGTGATTATTGGGGGGGGGGGGGGGGGTAAACAACAAACATATATACTTCCTTTTACAAATACAACATCACATTGTACAAATAAGCAATCAGAATTGAATGGCTTTGTTAAGTTTTTAGCAAAAAAAATCCTAATAAGGGACTTGATAAAAGAAAGAAGTAGATCAGGATAAAATGCGCATGCTGTAAGGAAAATATTAATGAAGAAAAAATATAAATTAATAGGATTAAATAACCATTGCTTGAGCACGAAGCTATGATTTCGGTTATATAACTTTGCCAGGATAACAAAAAATCCCCAAGAAAGAGGAAAGATTCGAGAAAAATATCTTATAATGGCTAATAAATAATGAACAGTGTATTTCATCTGTAATAAAAATATTTACAAAAAATGTAAAACTCAAAAGAAAATTTTCCCTACACATTCCAATATTAAATAAATTACTTTTAAGTGTTGAATGATATAATAAAATTGTCTTATTATTTTAGAGAAGCTGGGATAGCCATAAATAAGATTTAATAAAGAAAAAGCTGAGATACTAAGAGTTAGAAAATTTATGAAATGGTTAGAAGAAGACGTCGTAAATTATGTCTTAATATTTGAGGCCAAGAATATCTTCATAGTCAAGAAAGACTGGAAGCCTCATTTTCATAATTTATATTTATAATATGTAACAAAAGAAAAGTATTTAAAAAGATTACAAAGTCATTTATTAAATCCTAGGCATGTCATGGCATAAGGAGGACTCTTCTTAAAGTAGTTAAAAATGTTATTATGCAGCAAGTTTGTGAAATGAGTCATGTTTATATAGTATTAATATAAATCGCCTCACTTAATGAACTCACCATGTCTCCCCTTGTTGTTTTAAATGAGAAAATGTTATTTTTCTATGTTACGATAATGGGCTCTTAAAAAACAAAAGCGTATAATGTTTATTTAATGTGGTTAACTGAGAGAAAGAGAATCTGAATTAAGAAAGACCTTAGCCACAAAGGATTGTTATTGCATGTAACGAGAGTAGTTGATGAGCCCATTACTAACACAAACACATAACTGTATGAAAAGATAATTTTATACGGCCAAATACATAAAATCGATTTATATATAAAGTTGTATTTAAGAGAGTAAATAAAGTTTGAAAATCCAATATGCTCCAATTGGAACAATGCCAATAAACGAATAGACGTCTAGTCGGCGAGGAAAAACAAAACTTTTATTGCAAAGGAGGAATAGTTCTAGATTGATGTAGCCTTAATTGTCTCAAGGCAAGTATCGTTGTGCTAGTATATGAGAATTGCCCATTGTCCATCTGGGTTCCTATTAGAGTAAATACAACATCAGGTTAAGTGCAGATATGTTTTGTCACAGAGAAAAGGCTAAGATATGTATATAATTGATTCCGTCTTGGATCACGAAAATTTGTACTTCCACGGTCCTACCCTTTAACAAATAAAAATTTAACAATAACATAAATAGCCTTTATTGAAATATTAAAAACCTCGATAATGAGATTTAATGTTTTGTAAAATCGTATTACAAAAAATAAAAGAATGACAAAACACGGATAAAAAAACTATCCGTGTTAATTTGATTTAAGAAAATATCATTGAGAGATATACATACAGACTAACCTGTCTGTAATGGCTACGCAAGGGCACCCTTGACCGCTATAGACAAGTAGTCGCTATACACAGAATATTACTTAATTTTTTGGCGGGTGAAATTCAGATGACCTCTATCAACTGGTGGCTACTATATACGTTGACTGCTTACTCAGATTTGAATGTATAATTATAAGAAACACAATGTTTAAGTGTCGACAGTTGTCTTGTACAAATTAAAGCAGCGGATCAAGAAGTGAAACCATTTTAATAAAAGTTAATATAAAATTATGTAGAACATGATGAGGTTTTTTCTGTTTATTACAATTAAGGAAATATTTAAATACTATGATACTTTTTACTGATATACATATCGTTCATTTGGCATTAAGACTCCCTGTATTTCACTACCTCCTCGTATTTTTGTAGTATTTAAAGGGATTATATATATTAATATACTATTCACATATCTATTTTATATATTTTTGTATTTTTAACTATAACTAATTTCATTCAAATAGTAAAAAAGATGTGAGAAGGCAGTAATGAACAGTTTAGTCCATATTGAACTTTGTCATGGGATTGAAAGATGTAACATCCAAGAGCTAGTACAATGGGAAAGAATCGAAGGAACTTTGCACAGTCACTCCACCTTTGATTGTAAATATATTATATTATTTGTTAAATTATATTATTTATTTTCATATTCTATATGTATAAATATATATATATATATTAAATCCGAGATGGAGAGATTTGTAGTTGATATTAGCTTGTTATTTTTCAAGTAAAAGTAAGGATTCAGCATATTTGAATAAATGAAAGAGGGATCCAATATTCTTGGTTGCTTCGCTTTTAGATGCTGGAGTAAGCATTATCACTCGCAAACGGACGATAAACTTCACCCTTCAGTCTCAAAGGTGGGTCAGACTCCGACAAGTTAATACGCTCTGGAAGTCCCTTCCCTATCCAAGAAATAGAGTTCAAGGATTCCCTCCTCCATTAACAAATGGATGACAACTTTTACAATCATACATACGAGGTATGATAAAAAAGTATCCGACTTTTGGTTTTATTGGTCAAACGAACACAGCTATGGGGGCGGGACTTGCTGTGTGGTTGGGAGCATGACTACTGCGCATGCTCATTTTTTTCTACAGCTCCAATACAAGTCAGTCGGCGTCAGGCCATTCATGATTGAACAGGTGCAAGTGAGTGTCGTCGGATTTTATTTTCTTTAAAATGTCAGAAAAAGTCGAACAGCAAAAATTGATTGAATGGAACCAAAACTAATATTCACCTCGTCTACAAGTTCTCTGATCGTGATTCGGCGGTTCTGCATCACCAGGTTCCTCACTTGATCAATGATGGCATCGTTTTTCGATGTTGAGGGCCTCCCTGAGCGTGGTTCACTTTCAACTGACAAGCGGCCATCTTTGAAGCGGTTGTACCACTCCTTTATCTGTGTGGTGCCCATCGCTTCATTTCCAAAACACTTTTTTAATCTTGCGAATTGTTTCCACTTGCGAATCACCAAGATTAAAACAAAATTTTATGCAATAACGCTGTTCGACTTTTTCTGACATTTTAAAGAAAATAAAATCCGACGACACTCACTTGCACCTGTTCAATCATGAATGGCCTGACGCCGACTGACTTGTATTGGAGCTGTAGAAAAAAATGAGCATGCGCAGTAGTCATGCTCCCAACCACACAGCAAGTCCCGCCCCCATAGCTGTGTTCGTTTGACCAATAAAACCAAAAGTCGGATACTTTTTTTTATGTACACAGGTACAACTTTATTTACAATTCATTCACATTAAAAAAACTTATAACAAACTTATAAAACACTCAACATCCATGTATTTATAATATTTATAAAATCACTGGGGAGGGGCACCCTGTTACATCTGAATTTATAAACATAAAACTGCATTTTAGTTGTTAAAAAATTAATTTTTTCTTGATGTGGGCCAACATAAAAGAAGACAAATTCTCTAAGAGGTAATATCAGGTTAAAATTCTCATAAAACAAATTTACCAAATGTCCCAGAATTCTGACCATCTGTCCGCATTCCATTAAAAAGTGCCTCAATGTTTCCCTTGCATGCCCACAAAAGAAGCAAAACCTTTCTTCTGTGTTTCTCCCATGAGTAGCACCCAAAGTCAAAGTGTTGGTCACTATTTTGTACTTTAACCAAGAGAGGCCATTGCTTAATAAATTTGATTGGAGACCTTCTATTATCTGTTTCGTAGACGCTTCTACTCCATATTCCTCACGTCTTCTCTCAATCTGGCCAACAAAGAATTTATTTGCTCCCCTTTCGAGTAAGCTGTTCCGAATCTTACTGTTTTCCATCATTGAAATAAAATTATAAAAACTGTTCCTTGGCCCAATTTCCCTTCTTCCGAAACTAACCTTGCGTAGGATACTCCTCCTCTCCAGACATTCGTTTATGGTAAAAACATTTTCTTCGTTATAAATATCCCCCATGCAACAAGTTTCTTTTAATAGAAGTGTTCTTTAGGAAAGTCAATCTTGTGTTGTTTTCAATTGGCTCCTGCCACTCCATTTTCTCTAAAAGGTTATCACTTATTTCTTTAAATATCATGCGCAGTAGTCATGCTCCAACCACACAGCAAGTCCCGCCCCCATAGCTGTGTTCGTTTGACCAATAAAACCAAAAGTCGGATACTTTTTGATCATACCTCGTACATGCACCTTCTCCAATCAGACACAAGGCCAGGGGCGTAACTATCGTAAGCAGAGGCGGCAGTTGCTTAAAGGCCCACAACCTCTTAGGGGCCCTCTCATGGACATCTGTTGGGCCCCCAACGCAATTGCGTACTAGGGCGTTTCTTTACACTTGAGATGGTGCAGTAAATTCCTCTCAAACCCACCTGATACATGCGTTCCTGGCCGGACCGTATTTATACCACAACTCATGCCAGATTTCAACAGATTTCAAAATTTTATAGTGTCGATGGGGTCGTGTAAGCCAACAGGTCCTTTCCCTTGGGACCCTGAACAGTCAAACCGGCGCTTTTCTGCATCGTTCTACATTAGCAGAACCAAGTCTGGATTGGAGATACCGAGGAAATGGCTATGCTTCTCTCAGATCCTAGACGTAGCCTACTGTGAGCCCTGTTGGCTTTTTGCAAAGCACACCTGGAAAACAAATACCTGGCGCAATTTGTCGAGGAAAATTCAAATACACGAGACATCTACTGCGCATACAGTTGCATGTTTGATCTACGACCATTGGCGTCAGAATAAAGTCATGGATAAGGAAATGGAGAGAAATATACTTCAGGAGGCAAGCTTTTGGAGACAGGTAATAGACCGAGTGATTAATGTTACCCTCACATTAGCCATGAACAACATCCCATTTAGAGGGCACTGGGGAAAAATTGGCAAAGCCAATAACGGCAACTTCCTTTCCATCATCGAACTGTTGGCAAAATATGACCCAGTGCTACAGGAGCTGAAAATCCGTCCCGCTCGCTCGATCATGTACTTAAGCCCTCTGATACAAAACGAGCTGATCGAACTCCTTGCCAAACGTGTCCAGAAAGACATTCTAGATGAACTACGCTCATCTCCATTCTTCTCGGTGATCATGGACACAACACAAGATGTGGCGAAAGTGGACCAGATGAGCCAAATTTTTAGATATGTCGTTATTGAGCGAGATAGCCAAGGGGTTGCCACTGATGTTGCAGTCAAAGAATCTTTTGTTGGCTTTCGTGAAGTTACCGACTCATCCGCCAGTGAACTAACCAAGGAGATAATCGCGTCTGTGGAGGAGAGCGGGCTGGGCCTCTCCAAGTGCAAAGGGCAGGGGTACGATGGTGCCGCTAATATGAGCGGCATATACAGTGGTGTTCAGGCAAGAATAGCTGAGAAAGAGTCGACTGCCGTGTATGTGCATTGTGCCTCACACAACTTGAATCTTATCCTCAATGATGCGGTGAGGATACAAAAGGTGAGACATTTTTTTGATGTTGTGGAGCGTATTTATGTGTTTTTTGGACACAGTATAAAGAGATGGGCAATGCTCATAAATGCAGATCGGAGTGAGACAACAGAAAACGGCTCCAACATCACACTTAAGAAGTTATGCCCGACGAGATGGGCATCCCGCTACGATGCAGTCAGTGCTCTACGACACAGATATGGGGACGTGATGAAGGCACTGTCAAAAATCGGTCTGACGAGCCATAAGAAAGAGGAGCGGGACGAAGCAGCATCACTGAAACGCTTAATGGAGAAGTTTTCCTTTGTATGTCTGGTTGTCCTCCAAAGCAAAATCCTGGAGCGAACAAATGTGGTGTCTAAACTTTTGCAGTCTCACGAAACTGACCTGTCCATAGCAGTCCAGCTACTGGACTGCGCCATCGCAGACCTGTCTGCTTACCGCGAGCACTTCGAAGAGTCCAAACAAGCAGCACAGGGCCTCTCGGAAAAATGGGGGGTTAGCAAGGCCTTTGAGAACACTCGGGCGAGAAAGGTGAAAGCGCATTTTGACCAACTGAGTCAAGACGAACGCCTAGCAGATGCAGACTCTTACTTTCGAGTGCACGTCTTCAACACCTGTCTGGACATCGTCATCTCTCAGCTGACCCAGCGATTCACTGGTCTACGATCAACAGCGGAACGTTTTAAAGCTATACAGCCCATGACACTCTGCACCGCTACAGACGACGAACTGTTTCGGCAAGCAAGCAAACTGGTCGACATCTACAGAGATGACATTACTGAAGATTTCCCCATTCAGTTGCTGTCATTCCGTGCTTGCTTGAAAGACAGTGCAAGAGCTCGCAAAGATGCTGCTCATTGAGAACAGCTGCATCACAGCAAGTTTGGGAGGTTTGCACAGTTCTCATGCTCTTTCTTACAATACCAGTGACAGTGGCCTCCGCAGAGCGCTCCTTTTCAAAACTAAAGCTAATTAAAAGCTACCTGAGGAGCTCAATGGGACAGAGTCGTCTCTCTGGACTCGCCATCCTGTCGATTGAGAATGCTCGTGCCCGGCAGCAGGATGTACAGGACCTGATCGAAGAGTTTGCGCAGAGTAAGGCCCGGAAGCTGCATCTATGATGTGAGTAAAAACTTTATATATCTAAAAATAGTTATGGATAAAAAAAATGGCAACACAACACAGTAGTAGCAAGTGGGGTCCTGGATTGGTCTGTCGCGCGTCTATGTGCGGGCTCACTGTGTGCGCGCTGCACGACAATAGCCAAACATCGGGTTGGTGTGGAAGAGGCTTCAGTCAGTAGTCTACTGTGAAAAGTGATAACGTTTACAATATATTTTACGTCTGATTTTTTTCTGGGTTTTATGATTTCTGCCACCAAATAGCCTATGTTTTCATGGACATGCATGGTGCGCCATCAATGTTTTAGTGGATGTGGTGGTGCGCTGTCACCAATGGTTACATTCAAGGTGCGCAGTCGCTATTTTCCCGTGTGTGATGTGTGATCATATACTACTGAGAATTGCATAATTGTATTTGTTTGGCCAATTTATGGAACTGCCGCCCTATCCTGGACCTTTACACCTGTTGTACTTCATATGGGGCCCACGCAGATAATGTTGCTTACGGGTCCATTGATGTGTCGTTACGCCACTGCACAAGGCCTATACACTTTGAAAATATCCACCCTCCCTACATGCAACTCACAAAGCCCGTAGAGCCCAGAAAGTTCAGCCTAAAAATGATTATCCCAACCTTATGGACAATAAGTTCCTACACGACGAGGAAAAGAAGTAGGTTTATTGTGAAGAGTAACTGAGAGCATCTTCCTCATCTACATTGGGACGTTAAAAGAACGCAATGAGCTCCATTATGCGCCAACAGAGCCTTATACGAGTCTCGGAGTGACATTTTCTCCATGAGAGAGTACGCTTGAGTTTTTCTGAAAGGAAAATTCATTCAGCAAGAAATGAGGCTGCGGAAGTTGATGAGATCGCTTCGAATCAACACAAGGGCAATGATAAGCCCGTTATATTCATGGAGATAAAAAGATATAGAGAGTTTATTTCCTTCAATAGCAGAGAAACATGGCCGTTCAGCTGTCGCCTGTGCCCAATATAATAAAGTAATTTGTACTACGTCATCGTAAATTGATCATTGAGATAAAAAGAATTGTACATATTGGGCAATATGACGATTTTTTTTGGGTACCTCAGTACAACAATTTATTTTCCATCAAATTGGTTACATTATAAAAAATGTACATAATCACATTAACATATTTAAAAAATCACAATATGACGTAATTATCTGAAGAATCCAATAGGCATTCTTATATCATTAAGGAAAGGAAACACAAAGAATGGGCAGTTTAAAGAAAATAAAAAGTAATTATAGCCATTAATTATAATAAAAGTGTAAAAATACATAGTTAGTTAAATAATAGGCATTAATTAGCTAATGTATTAAAGTGCACTGATACATTTGTTTATCTCCATATTTAATATGTAAATATATTATGGATAGTTATGGGTAAACATGTGTTATATATATTAATATTTCGAACAGTAAGAAATACATAGGAATATTCGTTCTTTTGTAATAAAATGGTCGTAGTTTTTTTTTTACCATCTATCTTTATCATTTCAACGATGTCTTGCCTGCATCATTCCAAAAATTATCATAATTTATACCATTAACCTATAATTGTGCCATAAATACGAAAGATATTCTATATAAATTGACGTTATTACATATATATTATGAATAAAGTATTTATGTTCTCTTAAGGTATTCACTCCACAGAACCTAAGAGTCAACCTAATCGTCCTTTCTGTATATGTATATTTGATTATATTATTAATAGATTGGTGTATACGAATATTGCCGATAATTTAGTTTTAGTTAATCAATTTCTATAACGATACAACGGCAAAAAATATTTTTTAGGTTTTATTAATGATTCAACTGGCAATATAAATATAAATGATTTTATCTTAAATGTAATTGTAATAATGTTTTATCATACATTGAGATAGAAAAAGTACGTTTTTATATAGTTATATTCGTAAAAATATATATGTTATCATACATTGTCTATTGTCAAAACTATTTAATATTCAATATCATTTCGTAGAAGTTTGGAAATGCCTATACTTTATTTCTCATTTTCATCTGATATGGACAATTCTACGGTATACATAATGCATCGAATGACGATAAAAAATGCATGTCTCATACCTAACAAAAAAGTTTTGACAACATAATATTACATGCCATACGTCTTTCTGACGTCTCAATCCTATTTTTTCATTGGCATTCATTTTAAATATGAAATAAATTTGACATAGTTAGACATAACAATGCATTGTTTATCATTGGCTACATATAACATTCTACCAAGTGGAAAAATTATCTTTTTTTCTCTTATCTATCTTGCTTCAAAGTTGCATTATAATAATACCAATAATAGTTTATTTTTTGGCAGGAACAAATAACTTTCCTAGATTGTCATCAAAATGTGTATGGGGGTCTTTTCATTACACATTTTTAAGCATATAAGCTGTCTGAACAGTTTTTAAAGTAACATTAAAATCTTGAGGGGTTGACATTCGTGGAGTAAGAAATTATATGGTCAAAGTGAATACGTTATTTTTATACCATAAAATTATAATACAATATAGATATACACATTACTAGGCATGATTGGAACCGACGTTTATTATATTGATCATGTACGCCCGGCAAAAAGTATCGCCTTGTTAAAGGAAATTATCGTCTATATATGGTTTTTGAGGGAAGAACCAAATTTATTTATTAATTTTAGCAAGAGCTTATTAATTTATTTCTGATGTTCATAATAATATTATTGGTTTTGTGGTTATTTTCCGTCACAACGAATGGCAATAGGATGGTATTGTGTAAAATAAGAAGGTAGAGTAATTTTAATATTACAACTTTTTAAAATAACAACTAACCCAAAAGTTTTAGTTCGTAACGAAATTTTCAGTTGTGAAATTTGTATATCATCGATTCCTTTCTTTCAAAAAATGCAATTTTTGTCAAGGCTGAAATGATTGATATTGTAATATTAATTTTGTCAAAAGTATTTTTTATTATATTAATCAGATATATTGATTTATGCTCATGTAAAGCTATTTTGCTCAAAAGAAACACAAATGACTTACTGTATGGTAATATAAAAATAATTATACCAAAACAATTTTGTCCAAATTGAAGTTACTATATTGATTTGCGGATTTGCAATAATATAGAAGCAACTATCAATTAAAAATGTATCCTTTTCTTATATCCATTTCAATGATCCCATGATTCAATCAATCATTCTAAATGAAAATTGCGAGTATGTATATAAATGAAAGAAAATCCCTAAGGAGGAATTTTACATATCATTCCAAGGATCAAGTTATTTTCTTTATAATCAATTTATTTCCCTATATACAATTAAATACAAGAGTGCCTCATGGAATTATTGTGGGTATGGAGCTCTCACATTTGTTGGGGGGGGGGGTGTTTCATTATTATTCATGACTTATTTAGGCTTTATAGAGTAAAAATTAATGGGTAATTTTTAAGTAAATAATCATGAGACTACAATAAGAAAGAATAGATTATAGCCAAAAAATGGCAGAAAATCTTTGATTTTATGAACCCATTGTCTTAGCAATCCTAGTAGACATTTTTCAACTCTCAGTCCCATTTCTCGTAATTGGGCTATATATTTGTATATAAAGACTTTAGCAAAGCTACCAAAATACTTGATAAAAACATGGTATTTCAAAATGCAGTCTCCTCTATTTGTAAATATACTCAAAGACAGTACAATTGTGTATAAGAAATACATTATCATTAAATGCAAATGAATGTTTTTATGTTGATATATTAATTATATCATCTTATATAAAAGTTTTATCCTTCTTCCTGATCCAAGAAATTAATTATTAACTTATCAGTTTGTTGGCTCATTTCGTCATAGGAAGTACAATTAATTATTATTATTCTATATATTTTTTTGTAAAAAAAGTTGCTCTAACCATGTTAATGAATATTGTATTCACTTTGAAACACTCTTTATTATTATTGTTTATCGATTATATTAGTATTGATAGCCTTATCAGTTACAACACTTGTGATAATTTATAAAAATGTTTTAAAAATTTAAATTGTACTTCTCCTCTTATGATTTTTAGTTAACTGATTTTATGAATCAAATATGTTCATATTATGTTTACGTCCTTTATCAATATTGAACTATGAAAATAAATAAACATTATTAATTTAATACTTTGAAATATCAATAAAATTAGTCCTGAAAGAACAAATATATGTAGTTTTGTCATTTTTCCTACATTTTGTAAATGTAAAATGTGGTATTCTTGGGTAATTAAATGCAAATATATTCTTTAGATTTATATGATGGAAGACACTTCTCATCAATTAGTATTACGATATACAAGATTGATGGGATTACAGTTATAATAATACTTTTTAGACATCATAGAACACTCTTTTTCTTCTTCTTCTTTCGCCATAAAAAAACTATTCCCTACCGCCGTAATGATTTTAAATTTGAATATTTACCTCCGCCGAAGGAGGTATTGTTTTCACTGGCGTTGGTTTGTTGGTTTGTTTGTTTGTTGGTTTGTCAGTAGGATAACTCAAAAAGTACGGAACGGATTCGGATGAAACTTTGTGGAGTTGTTGGAAATGCCAAAAGGAACAAGTGATTAAATTTTGGCATCTCTGAGTGCAGAATTAAGATGCAAAACGAGCTAGATACTAATAAATATTTCAAGTTAGCCTACTCTGCCAATAGATGTCGCTGTGCTGTAAAATCGGGTGCCGGGAGCGTCTTCCTCTCGGAATTTCCGTCGAGGGTAACCCTCCCCCGTCCCTCAACGCCGCCCCAGTCGTGAAAAATCCGCCTCGGAAGGCTCATAAGGACCCCGTGACGGCGGAGGTTTGCACTCTCTGAGTGTATATATGCTTCTAGTTATATATTGATATTCTACTTGTGCCGTCAAAAACACGATGAAAAAAATATCAAATAAAATACCGTCAAAAGTTTATAAGATTATTCATGGCTTTAAAAAGTTACCAATAAATAGATTCCTTCTAAGTTTTCTTCGGCCTTGGTGTCAATATACATAAATTGTTCGTATTATTTATCAAGAGCGATTTGTATTGTCCGATACTTATAACCCCCCCTCCCCCTCCAAACAGTTACTTTATTTATTTAAATAAATCACACATAATATAATATATAATTACATTTGTAGTTTAAAAGTATTCTTCTAAATAAAAAAAAATAACAATTAGTAATAAATAGTGAACTATATCTAAGAATTATATAAAGGAATAAAAATTGATTGAAAAAATACAACAAACAGTTTTGTTAAGAACTAAAGTTACAAAAAATATCATCTATAAAATTTGTAACTAAAATCTTGCTTATATATCTATTTTTTAAATAAAATGTTTATTTTAAATATGATATTTATGATCAAACAAAGTATTTTTTTAAAATGCATTTAACTATAAAAAGCAACAAAAATTGACATTCATATAAAAAGGAGGATACACTTCAAACATGAATATGGTATGACATTTTTGAGATACAACAAAGAATAAATTAGAACCAGATGAATGGAGCGCTCTAGGATACATATATATTTATACATATGTTTGTTGTGGGGCATACCTTTATATATGTATATATATATGCCCCACAACAAACTTGGTAAAAAAGGAAAGTAGTAAAATACTATTTCAAATTTAACCACTAGAAAAGTATATTCGATAGCTTTCTGATAGACGAATATGCAAACTATTTTGATGTTCAGAATTATGGAAAAAATTGAGCGTTTAGTAAGCAATGGCGAATGTTGATGTTCTCTAAGTATAAAACTACGTAATCCTTTAATATAGAACATTTAAAACAAGGATATAAAGTTTGAAAATACATCCACGAAATGGTATTTAATAAAACATGTAAGCAAATAAGATTAAATAAAATACGGCATTTATATATTTATATGTACTCGTTAAATTCTTTATGTGGGTTTGTTCCGTTTTAGTACACCTCTTTCATGTTTCAGAGACTCACAGTTCATTTTTTTTGTTCAAATTGGAAACAAAGAAAGAGAATTAATGGGGTAGTTGTATTTTCAATTTGTGAAGGTAAATGGGTATGTAGTTAGAGATCATGAAGAAACCCTCTCCTTTCAGTATATACGGGTCCAATGGTTGTTTTTTCATTAATAAGGTCCCTTTTTCTTATAAGGAGGTTAATTCACTCGTCACTCTAAAATGTTTCTTCTTATATCCATTTAATTTCTCTCTTTTTCCTTCCTTTTTTGTGGAAATAATACAAAAATATGTACATTAAATTATAACAACTATTTATTGTCTACATTATTTAAATATAACTGATGTGTTGGATATCAGTTAAGAGATAATATTAACTTCTATGTAGGATGTTATCCACGAATTTCTGACGAGGAAAGGTATTTTGAGGCCTCTTTGTAAGTAAGCGGTCAGCCTCCTAAAGGAAAATGTAGTTTAATTGCTAATTATTTGTTAAAATTGATAGAAAAGCAATATTTAGTTGTCAAAGGGAGACTGTTTGGAATTAATTTTCCTTCTTATAGTTTAAATTAATCCGCTTTTCATAAGGCATCAAAAGCTTAAAAATAAGGTGTAATATGTTCATCAACAGGCAGAGATGTCGAAAACAGTGAAATATTCCTGGCCGATAATTACCAAAATTAATTCGCGTCAAACCAATGAAGAATTAGTGCAAAAAAAAGATAGATGCATTCAAAAGGAATAGTATCTATAAGCAAACGAATATATTTTACATCGAGTAATATTCTGACTATATTTTGATTGATTCTCGACACATATACATACATGGAAGCACTTATCGTAAGTATAATGATTTTGCTTTATTCCAATTAACCTTGCTAATTTTTATGAGAGCCATACTTCATTATTCATATAAATTACATATACAAATAGCATCAGTTGCCTTATCTTTCCTCTCTTTTAGCTAACTTAATTTCAAAATATGACAATCGTATCTTTTTGGTTTTAAATTATATACATATGCTATCACAAATCATAAAATGCATACTTTTACTTTTTAATTCGGGCCGATAAGGGGACATGGGTCATTTTATACAATTATATTTAAATGATTAAATTTAAGATGTAAAACAAAAAAAAAGGTCCTTCATATTTTATTACAAACAATTTGTATAAATGAAGTCATTTTTTTATACATCGATATTTAATTTCGAGAATCTAAAATAGTTCAAAAAGATACAAAGAGATAAAAACACTTAAAAGTTAAGAAATTAAACCATAGAGATATGAAATATGGAGCTTATCCCTTTAATAGCAGAGAAACATCGTCTTTCAGCTGTCGCCATTGCCCAATATAAACAAAGTAAGACGTTAGCGTTCATTTGGGCAAGGTCTTGTGTGAGCAGCTTAGCTAATTACTCTTAATGGAAAATATCGTTAATCGCTATTAAGTAGAGGGATGGTGCAATGAGGTCTCCTTGTATGCATACTGGTGTAATCTAGATTGAAAGCCTTTTCCATTCGACTTTGGTTCACCGTTTTTTTTATTTGAATATAAGTAGGTATGCTGTTGATCATAATTTATATACACACACACACACATATATATATATATATATATAAAATTGTCACAAAATGTAAGAAAAATCAAGTCCATACTATATTTTCATTTGTGATCACTTATTTTCTGCATTGAATTTCGCTATGAAAAACTTTGAGATTAGAAGTAAAAGTCTATATAGCCATTTGTTAACAAACGAACAACACATGTCATAAAACCATCCTTTTCTAATTTCAAATATGGTCAAAATGATCGAATTTACTATATCAAAGCATGAATAATTTTCTCCGATAAGAAATAAAATTCTACAAAATATTTAATGGACTTAAGAAATGATTACTTACACTTATAAATATGTTTATATCTGTATTAAAATATATATTATTGGCAAACTACTTTAAAATTACTACAAATGAATTATCTTCCTCCTAAATTTATACGCATTAGGCTATAAGTTTAATATACTTCTCATTACTTAGGTACTATTATAATCATAAAGTATTTTTCATTAGTAATTTACCCTTATATTTCTGATTAAATAGCTCCAATAATGTTACTATATTGAGTAATTTAATATAACGAATTATGACTAAAAGGGGGAAAACTAGTGATAAAGTGCTTTCATTAGAACCGAGCGAAACATTCAATTGGATTGATTATAAAATTTGAAGAAGTAGGCATAAATATGTCATTCTTAAATACTGGGTTGTTTTAAATTTAATATCAAACAATATTTCTCTCACTATTAATTAGATTGCGTAGAAAAGGGTACTCCCAGGACAGTTTTGTACGCAGAGTGAACATTAAATTTTAACGTCACTATTGCTGTTATCATTATTAGTAGAAATAAGTTATGTGACTCATTGATTCACATTGTTGCGTTTATGATTTAAAAAATATCTATACTGCATATATAACTCAGAGAGTAACCTCCGCCGTCACGGGGTCCTTATGAGCTCCGAGGCGGATTTTCACACTGGGCGGCGTAGAGGGACGGGGGAGGTTCCCCTCGACGGAAATTCCAAGAGGAAGACCTCCCGGCACCCGATTTCACAGCACAGCGATCTATTGCAGAGTAAGCTAACTTGAAATATTTATGAGTATTTAGCTGATTTTGCATCTTAATGCTGCACTCAGAGATGCCAAAATTTTATCACTTGTTACTTTTGGCATTTACAACCACTCACAAAGTTGCATCCAAATCCGTTCCGTACTTTTTGAGTTATCCTGCTGACAAACAAACCAACAAACAAACAAACCAACGCAGTGAAAACAATATCTCCTTCGCGGAGGTAATGAGATGTATGATAGATATAATGAAGTAATGAATAATTAAAGGATCTCTGATAATTAAATTAATATCAAAATACAAAAAATGTTCATCCTGGGAGCAAGATTCATACAATCTATTTGATCTAAAGAAGGATTAACTTTAAATAAAATAGCTGAAGCCTGCTAGACTCTCAATGTCGGAGTCGCAGGTTTGATTCCCTAGAGGGGTAAGTCAATTTTGATCTACCTCATTAAAAGATCCCAAGCTTGATGGACTAATTTTAATGCTTTAATACAGACTCATATCCATTCTGATGTAATTCCATCGAACCAAATTGGCAAAACACATAATCATAGTTTACCGACTATGATTATTCCAATTTATGTCAAATATGTAGGCAATTTTTTTTTAAACTGCGCATTCGCTTTGTTCAGAAAAATATGAATGTAAAACGGGGATGCTAGGCTGAAATCGGTCAAGGGGCTGATTGTTTTCAAGTGGGACCTCGGGGGCCAAATTACTGGATATTTTTGGCCTGACAATACCAAGCACTAAACAAAAACAAAAGTAGATTTAAATTTGTTGATGTTGTAGCATAGTATTATTTATTTATAAAGAACACTTCTCAACCACCGACGTAACAGCCCGAATTGATGTCCATTCGAGGCCGGTTCCGGCTCGCGGGCCGTCACCATGGCACCACTTATGTAGAGGAACGACGTGGCTGGATCATGATATAAAATTTTGTTGTGTGTTACTTCCTACGGAAAAATGTAAATTACCCTATGAATAATTTGATACATCTTTGGCAAAATATACCTTTTATGTTTCCGTGGTAAATCGTAGAAACTTATTAAAAAATATTATCTCTAATATTTTTAAAACTGGTTCAAAGTATAGACTGCATATTTCAAAATGAACATTTAGTATCTATACTAACAAAAAAGAACTCCGTTCATTCGTTTGTCTCTTTTCTGTGTTTCTCAAGCAATTCATTTGATCTTAACAAATCTTTTTGTGAATATTTTTGAGGGCTCAGGGAGTGTTTTAGTGGTGGCGATCACTTCCAGAAAATTCTTCATCGATATTTTTTTTATCGCCATAACGTTTCTATTCATTTTTTTATAAATTGTCAAGTTAGATATGGAGAAAATTTTCAGTGGATGTTTTTGATGTGTGTTGTGAACTATTTGTTTATTCCCTGAAAATTATTTTTCATTTGTTTATTTTATGAAGACAATACGTTTTCTACGATTTCTTGATATTGACGCATTAGATTTGACAAAGTTTTATTTGGAGGATTTTTAAGAAGCTAAGAAATATTTTTGAGTGGTAGGTTGTTTCCGGGGGGGAAATATATAATAATATAAATTGAACAGTTTCGTTGTTTATTCGGTCCTCTGTATCTCCTATACACTTAGTTATATATTGCTAATTTTTTCTATGGATATGTTTGATATACCAAGGGAATATTAAGTCAATATGGGCATTCCCTGAAAATCCCGGGCAATTCCGGATGGTATCTGTTAGTATATAGTATTAGGAAGAGTTGGAAAAATAAACAAGGGAAATTACTCACTACAAAAAATGTTTTGTAGATATTTAAGGTAATTGTAGTATTATTATTAACTTTAGCCTGAAATGAGTCAATTTCATAATTATAAACTGCACTTTAATAATTAATCACTTTCTTTTTATAAATAGTATAGTATTTCTTCCCTTTTGAAGATGATACTTTTGTTTATGAATTTGTATTAAAAAGGTTTTATTAAGACAAAATACCGTAGTACTGGATACACATTAAATAGAGCGTTATATAATCTTTTTATAAAGTAAATATTTCTATTTGACAATTAATGTTTTATTTAAATACAGTTTCCATCTGCATTTAAGCCTCTGCGATCACAAGAAATTTGCAGAGGGTTTCAACTTTTAGAAAGCATTTAAAAAGTGTGGTTTAAAACACTTTTTATACAAATTTGCCATCGTCACAGTTTTAGATCCTATTTTAACCAGTTTCATGAATGGTTGGAATGGTTTATTGATTGTAGTATATGTAATGTGTATATACTGTATTTTTAATGTCATCTTTGAAACTATATATACTTCAAAACAAGGTGAACTAATTATGCAAATTTATGATTTAAAAAAACATCACAAGGAATGGTTTCATGGTTGTTTAATGATATATTCCGTATTTTAATAGTTAACACTAGATGTCGTTTAAAATGATTTATTGAAATTAATTAATTTTTCAATTTGAACTCTGAATATAAATTTTTAAAAATGACATATTTATATTTACTATTGATCAAATGAGTGCGTAAATTCAGTGGAAGCATGTTCAATTCATAATGTCGAGGACACAGGTGCAACTCCCGAGAGTATAAAGCCAAAATTGATAAACCTCATTAAAAATATCTAGGGTTCGATGCATTAAGCTTAAAGCTAAATGCATATCCTGTCAGATGTAGTTGTAGTTTAAAATAGGCAGAACAAAATCTAAATAAATATGTTAATTGTATTAAACCAGTGTTATTTTTTTACCAATATATATTTGTACATAGTTGACAATTAGAAAATAGCAGGCTTGTGAGCGTTCAGCTTTTTTTGCGTTCAGCGTTAAAAAAAATTAGCGTTCCGTTCAGCGTTCCGTTCAATGTTTTTGCGTTCAGCGTTCAAATATTTAAAAAAGAATTTCCAAAAAAGTACTGCGTAGTGATGAGGTTTTTTTTATAAAATAATTTCCCAAAAGTACAACGTAGTGATGACGTTTTTTTTTTAGAAATAATTTCCCAAAACAGTACTGTGTAGTGATGACGTTTTTTTAGAAAAGATTTCCCAAAAAAGTACTGCGTAGTGATGACGTTTTTCCGAAAAAAGTCCAAGAAATGTTTGGAAAAATTGAACGCTGAACGCAAAACTCTTTTTTTTGCGTTCAACGTTCAGCGTTCAAAAAAAGTTGCGTTCCGTTCATTGAACGTGCGTTCAGCTGAACGCCGTTCAATTTTGCGTCCCGTTCACAAGCCTGGAAAATAGTGATGCTTACAAATAATTTTTAATAGTAGCAGTGAGATGCAACCAACCAAAAATCTAAATTTTTATATCTATGGAATGTTAATTACTCGCACATACATTTTGTCATGAAAAATAATAACAGCATTTGACTTATTATACTTATAACAATTAATATAATTGTTGTATCAGTGCTTTCGTGTATCATTGTCAACATTTCTTTTAATTCTACTATCCGCCATAAAAACTCTAAAATGAAGTAACATATTTTATAATGTCTCAGGTCGAGGAGGGGAATGAATTTCAATTATACATTCTTGAATTTATATTTGCACCTTTCTAGGCCGTAAAACAAAATTTGATGGAGCTACGGGTATTTGTTATAAATGGTATTTATATAGTTTACACAAGAAAATTTCCATTTATGCATACAATGTATATATGAGCAAGAGCTCAAGGCACTCTTATTTTTCGAGCATTTTATCCATTCAATATTGTAAAAAGGAAAAGGATCATCAAGAAAACATTTATATAAAATACATTTAATATTTTTTCACCTATTAATTCAACCAGCTTTTAATAATGGTCATTATTTTAAATCATGTTTAATTGAAGAGTTATAGAATTACTATTATCATTAACACGTTTTATTTATTAATACTTTAGCATATATTTTAGCATATTAAAGAAAGTTTCGTTTGACTTTTTTGGAGACTTTAAATCGTACCTTATTATTTAAATCAATTTTGCAGTCCTTTAAATTCTATGTTTCAATAGCCTACATATAAAATATAATATATTACAAATGATTAACATTAAATGCTATAGTTTCTAAGCATATACGTTAATTATGTTGTTTTGTTGATTTATTGTTCTTAGTATATATATTATAGGAGCATGCCTTTCATGATTACAACATCTATTTTTGCCTTTTAACCTTTTGTGGAGAGATGTAATTTTAAATTAAAGGTTTTTTATATATTTTAATTTATCTGATTTCTCTAAATCAGTAAAGTTTCTTATATTTAAAAATATTATTTTGTTAATTTCACTTCTCTAACCATACTTAGTTTTATATTTTTTTAATCAATGGAAGCAGTTTTTAATCGTTCATTGTATTATGGAAATATTAGTTTTTTACACTTCAAAAAATAATTTAAATATTCATCCCGGATTTAGGAGCGTCAACCTGGAAATGGGCTGGCGATATAATTAAATATGTGCCAGCAAGATCGAAGCTCTACAAAAAAAACTATCAAAAGGATTTCAAGAAGACATTGTGTATTTTTTAACCAATGTAATAAATAATTTGTCCTTTTATATAAGGTTATACTTCAGGGCAGCAAATATGAACTAAAATGTTCATTTATGTATTTTTGCAATTACCCTGAATAATTTTAATCTGTTTCTGTTTATAATTTTAGTGTATTTTATTTTTACAATGTATAAAGTTTTTACACTTAACCGAATAAAATGTTCTATTCGAAAAATATATATATTGAAAAGTGAATATAGTTAGCAAAATTAATTCTTTTGAGAAATTAGCTTGAAAATTAAGCAAATAGATTTTTAAACTTAATAAAATTTATTTTTTGATAAAATAAATATGAATTTATTTACTATTTTTTGTTATATTCAAACTAATAACTCTTGTTGTATGTATACAAAACACACCAAAATAGAAAGGAAGATAGTGCAGTAGGTTTATCCTTTTTAATATATGTACTCTTTGTTTTGTTTGTTTGTGGATAATGGCAAAGTATTGACAAGTACAAGAATGTATTATCATTGTAAATCATTAAAAGACCCTTCAAAGAGATTAATTAATTTGATGCACTCATTACCAATTCCTTATTAAAACAACATCCATCAATTTGTTTGTTTATAAACAATGAGGAAGGTACATCACAAAAACCAATATTCCTTTTGCCTTCATTATTTAATGCTCCGGAATTTGAAAAGAAGATATTCTTGATTATCATGGCCCGAATATTTAAAAACTTAATCCATTACTTCCATTGCGTACTTCAAATTACGCGTTTCTACCTGACTTTGCGGTAATATACTGTTCAAATACTTCATCTTAGAAGCTTATTTTATTAATAAAATAGATAGATTTACGTGTCAATAACATTCATTATTTTATCTCACTGTACCGAAAGCTCATTCAGTTTGTTATAAATAGTCAAAGATATAAGTCAATGCTTCAAAATGAAAAAAAACTGTGCTCCCATCAAGTTCAGTTATAAAAAAACATAAGTATTGTCAGATTTTTGATTTTTTTGATACTGAAAATATAGCTCCAAACTTTTTCTCAATGAAAAAAAAATGTTGTAATTATAGTTTTGAATTCAAAAATATTTTGTAGATTTTGAACGTACTATAAAGTACGCGATGGAAGATGACCTGAAAATTTGTGTTTGTTATTTATACATATTTATATCTTTATCAAAAATATTTTTGGACATTCAGAACTTTTGGACTTAGAACAATTGAAATTTTGGATCTACTTGAAGACTACCCTCCAAACAATCCAACGGATATTGTAGTTTTCCCTCCTCTAGAGAAAAGCAATTTAAGTGATGAGGACGATGAAGTGGAAGAAATTAGTGGAGTCGTTGATGTAAATTCGATTGGTAAGAAAATTCTATGTCAGCCAACAGAACTGAAAAGTTCTATACCAGTTAATGAAGATGAGGAAGAAGAAGAATCTGATGATGATGACGAACCATTTGATTTTACTGGAACTATAAAATGAAGAAAGAAATACGTAAAAAATCCTCAAAATCTTTACAAGACCAATTACCTCGTGTTAATAACTCAGATAGGATACAATCCACTAAAAAGAACCCGATTGGTTCGAAGATTAATTCGTTCGATTCAAACCTTCATTCGAATCTTGAAAATATTCTCGTAGACTTACATAGATGAGCTAAAGAATCCTCTTGATTTTTTAAGCTTTTCATTACGGACGAAATATGTGATAAAATATTGGAAGAAACAAAAAATGGGCAATGAAAAACAATGATATTGATTTTGCTCTCTCTATAGATATCAATATGATTAGGGCAAGTCATGCCTGCGCCTTTTTGAGTGGCTATATGACAGGATCTTAATCAATGAAAAAGGCGAACAAAGGTTTTATGAAATCTGTAAATATTGACAACGATTTGTGTGTTACAGCGTGGAAACATTAAGGGTCAGTTTTCATAGGGTCAAACTTTTTGGATTCGGAGCCAATTGGATATGCGAACAAATGCAATAAAGAACAACGGAAGAAGATACTTATAGCAAGCCCAAATTCATCTATCGTTTATAGTCAAAATATGGGTGGAGTTGACATGCTGGATAACTCAGTCTCAAATTATAGAATTGCTTTGCGGACTAAAAAATGGTATTGGACATTATACAACTGGTTTCTGAATGGCCAAATGGTGCAGGCCTGGCGCCTCTATAGACGAGTTGGAGAGCTAAAAAATTATAAACGGCAATGTCACAAGTAGATTTCATCAGAAGTTGTGTCTTATTAATTCAATTGCATTATGGATATAAAGCCCCAAGACTCAATACATCTCAAGACCACGAGACAAAAAAATGCTTAAGGTATGACTGATGGGGACACATCATAATTCACGTCCCTGAAACCAAATCAGTATGCCAAAATTATAAGGAAAAGGAAAACAAGTAAAAGAGATCCTTTTTTCGCTGCAAAAGATGTGATGTTAGTCTTCACCCACAATGCTTTTCGGACTACCACACAAAAAAGTAAATGGAAATAAAATATTGTATATAGGTATTTGCGTAAGTTATAACGCAAATAATTTGTAAGAATGGTATATATATGAAATATTTATTTTGATATCTTATTTCTAAATAAAAGTAAAAGTAAAGAAAGAAAACATTTTCATTAGTTCTTCCATCACGTACTTTAAAGTACGCGGCCATTGCTTAGGTCTGAGGGGCGGTAGAGAAAAAAATATCATTATTATCCATATTTATACTAAAAGGGATAACATATCAAATTTTCAACAAAAAAATAATAATTTCAATGGGTCATGGAAGTAATGGGGTAAACAAAGACAATTAATATTAAATGCAATTAGTATATTGATGCTCTGGAAAAGCTTTCCCTCTAACTGATACGTTCTCCGTATGTTAAAGTAAGAATGCTCACAGTGAAAGAACTCTTGAATGATTCCAGTATTTTAATAGTAAAAATATATTATCAATCTTTTATACGTAGACAATTACCAATATTGTGACAAGGGTCCTTTTCCTAAGAAGAATAGTTCCTTAAATACATTTCAATAATATCCTTGAAACCAATTGAAAACTGTTTTATTTGTTAAAACAACATTTTTTAACCTTTTCCTAATACTAAATACTTTAACTATCTGTATATTCTTTTTTCGACATTTTATTCGTGATATTTTTATCTGAACTTTCATTCGATATACTGCTTTCTTTTTTAAGTCGTTGTTATTAAGAAATAACTTCTCTTTGATCTTTAAAGTGACAATTAGAGTCTTATAACTACTAAATTCATTATTTTTTCTAATTATTATTTAATAAGAAAGGAGTACAAGAGTTTAGAAAGCTCTTAAGAATGAACAAGACCGTGCAGATAATATGTATAAGAGATTAAGGTAGAAGATGTATTATATTATGAATAAATGTATCATACAATCTCCTCAAAGATAAATGCATGTGCCTTCTACAAATTGTCTATTAATAAATATGACATGATCTGCGATGAGGTTCCTTACCTATTATAATGATTGTGCACAAAGTAACGACTCATTGAACGTGACATCCATCGTCACATATATTTTCCTGTTACTGGCTGATTTATATTTGTCTATCAATACTCTCTTTTTTATCATTTTATCTCGACCACAAAATTAGTGTTCAAGAAATTCCCGATAAACAGATTGTTTAAATGCGAAAAACAATAATATAACACCTATTTTCAATGATAAAATGGATATTTTAGAGATTTATAATAAAAATAATTTATCCTTCGTTGACAATATAGATAATTTTACATTTAAGCGAAGTTGAGAATATATTTAAAGATTTGGCCTATAAACCTATATGGATATATAACTTATTCAGAGTATCATTTTTTTAAACTCCATATTAATTTCAAAATCAGTTTGCTTTTTATATGTTTTAAAGTGCTCATATTTAGGTAAAAAGAAAAAAAATGTTTTTTTCCATATGTCTTTTCATCTTAACCCTTGTGTGGTGTTCATATTTTTGTAACTCAGCCACTCTTCGTGGGTCTGGTGGACCCACTGCGTTTTGGGGCTCTCAGCTAAACACAATAAAACTATTTTATGTTAAAATACTCAAATGATATTTTCCTTGTCTCAATTACAAGCAATATAAACAACAAAAATGATAAATAATAGTCTTTTACCTTCATTAGGTCACATTATAAATAAAACATCACTTCTTTTTGTTGTTGCTGGCTGTAACCTAGAATAATGAAAATATCAGAAATTTTTCTAACTCTCTCTCCTCACACACAAATATGAGTGCCAAATCAACTGCAATAGCATCACACTTACTTCAGGCTTTGCAGGTGATGGTTCTGTAGGTTGGGTGGATGGTGCACAAGACCTAAAATTTCCACTTTCATTGTCCCTGGGTCCAGCAGACCCGAACACCCTCTATGTAATGTAAATGTGTAGGGGGGGTGTATGGTGTGTGGTCACTGAAAACGTGTTGTGATATATGTTATTCACAGAAAATGAGCCAAGGCCAATGAATTTGAGTTTGAAATAAAAAAATTAGTACTACTTTTCTTTGAGACAAAAATGAAAATGGGTCCCACAGACCCGAATACCACACAAGGGTTAAAAAATATATTTAGTTTTATATGAGCACAATTTATCCTTCCATGGCCAAATTGTAGTTATGGTAGTTTTGGGTTCGGTGGAGGACATAAGTGGTATTATGACGGTTGACATTGGACTATGTTATACAATCAATTAATTAATTCTATTATTTACTCTAATCTATATATTAATTCACCAATCTCTGTCGTCTGTATGTCCGCACGCTATCTCCTCCCACATTTATGATCAGATTTGAACTTTGAAGGTACCTATGGAATTTTTTTCTTGGGTCTTGGGTCAAGACGGACCAAATAAAACTATTTTCAAAGTGATGGGACCAGAAATGAAAAAAATTCAGACCTTGTCTGATTTTACAACCTACTTTTCAAGGTAAAAAGAAAACGAGGAGGAGGAGTTAGAGAAATAGAAAAAGAAAAAAGCATCTCATGTGACTTAAAACATATTCTTTGTACAAGTCAAAAAAATTATGAGGAATATTTGTACAAAACAGAAAATTATTTTATCTCTCCTCTCTTATATTCTTTAAGGTCTGTTTCACTCACAAACTAGCTCCAAAACCTACCCATACCCGAAGGGCTAACATATGGGCGCTGTAGGCGGCCAAATATGCGAGTATCATTAACTTTGTAAAAAACTAGTCCATTATTTACAATCTATTTGCTTTCTGTATAATTTAAAGTTCTGATTTGAAGACATTTCAAAGCAGGATTCGCCATTGTTGACAACACAATCATCTTAATTTAAAACATTGATAGGATATATTATATCAGGTCCACGATATATATATATATATATATATCATTGATTAGGAAAAAAAAATCTTTATCTCTTCCTTACAAAAAATGGTATATATATTTATATTTTTCCTGGCTATCCTAGATGAGTTTTCAAATTCAATTTGCTTCACATAAATCAACACACAAGATTGGGTCTTTGTAGTGACAAACAACAACAACAACAATTTTCTCCCTCTTAACCACAAATGCTTTGTGTTTGTCAAAGTTTTCTCTCACATATCTTAATATTGTTGCATGAATGTCATACCAAAACAAGTATAGCAACCCGTTTAACATGTTACTGCCGTGGTGATAAAAAAGGAAAAACATATATCTTTAGATAAACGAGTTAGTACAAAGGAAACTGCCAGTTTTTTTGGCACAAAAATGGTTGCACGTACGTATTTATTAGTTTGTATTTTTCAATTTATCAGGGACTGTCAATTGAGATAATACTATAGAAATAATAAAAACATAATAGAAGTCATCACTTCCATTTCTTTTGCCTCCATCGAATATAATATGCAAATATATACTAGGTTTTTCCATACATTTTGATATCATGATATATTTATCTGCTCCGAAGAAATAATTTAGCAACTATGTCAATATAGAAAACGAAAGTTATGACACACATAGGAAAACACCGATCGAAATACATCTATAGATAAGTATTTGAGTAGAAAAGACTTAATAATTATAAATACAATTATTTATCTATATAACTATATTGAGATAAAAAATAATACTTGGGGAATACTCAGGTGTATTTACATCAAATAATTGCTCACCGTTTTTTCGTTAAATAATTTTATTTTTCTTCACCATGCCTTCCAACGAACATTTTTTCTAGAGATATTTTTTATCCTAAAGTCGGATTTTATATGTATCAAGCACACACAAACATTGCAATGACAAAATATTGCAAGAAAGCGAAAAAGTCATTTCTCTTTTTTTTTTTTTGCATATAAAGCTAAATTAAACTTAACCAAAAAATTTAATAATGAATCTTATCCACCACAACTGTGAAGTAAAAGATATGTTTTTATTTTAAAAAAATAGTTCTATCTCTCTGAAAAAATGGTTTACAAATAAGAGAAATTATTTCGATGGACATTATATTATTAGTAAAATAAAGCTTAAAACTAAACATTTTACCAAATATTCGTAAAAAAAATTGTATTTCGCACAAGTCAATATATATATATATATACATACATATATATATATATATATATATATATTTATACAATAGAATTACGCATATCTAAAGTATTTGAATGTTTACCTTATGTAGTGCATTTTTTAGTAAACAGACCCAATAATAAATATAAATAAATAGTGCAAAGACCGAATCGTTAGAAACATAAATGAATATTATTATTCAAAAAAAATATATTTGTTTCCTTGTGTATTAAATATCTTTAGTTCAATAAATAAATATTTGACCATAAAAAGTATTAGTAATTAAAATGAAAATGTTTGACGATGTTTTTATAAATTGGACTTCCTATATTTTTTATTGTTATGTTTAAAAATATTTATGTACCGATTTTAACTAAATACTTATTTATATCCATACGGATGCAATTCTATCGAACCGAATAAGCAAAAAAAATATCAGTAGAATATTTTAATGCTCCTGTTACAAATATCATTGAATTAATTATGTTAGTGTTACTTTTTATACTATATTTCATTTTCTCAGGGACGGATGATTTGTTGATGTGCAAGTTAAATCAATATTTTCATATATATATATATATATATGTACTATAAAAATATCTGTTTCACAATAACAATTGGTAATGAAGTCTTCATATGTCTTCAAAATAGTGATATACGAAACTTAGAAATCCTACCAATTACACATTTAGAATTTCCATGTAAATAGATCTCCCACAATACTGAGCAGCAAATTATATCTTATTTATTTTTCTCTAACTATCTATGTCATCCTTTTAATTTCCCATTGATTTGCATTTTAAAAAATGCATCTCTATTTTAAAGATCTAGAGAATTGAATTGTAAAAAATATTTTAAATATAATGTATTAAAATTGTGACAAAAACGTCTAAAACTGAAAATAATGTTTTTCTGAGCAATCACCTTAAATCAAATATATCTACATGATATAATAAAAATTATACAAAAGCTTAATTATCTATGCAGAAGCATTACAAAAGAATTATAGCCATGATAAGTTTGTTATTCAATACATTAAAGTAGCAAGAACTTGATTAAAGCCATCCATTATTTGGGCGTTAAGGACTGATTAAATATTTGCAATCTATTTTCTGTATTTATCTAAATATATATATTAAAAAAGGCTATTTATTACTCTTACTGCTTGATCAAATGTTTTAAAATATCCCATACTTTTTATAGTTGAACGAAAATACGTTTGTAAACGTGGACGATCTAGAGTTTTATATTTTATTTGTATATTCCATTTGAAAAGAAAACATGTAAATCATTAGTGAAATAAAGTAATGAATAAGTTTCTATTTATTAAAAATAGAAAGGTAAATAAGAAAATTTGTTTATCTTATGTAATGTTTGCAATTTCTTTAATATGAATACCCCCTAAATAATGTATTAATCAAATTAGTGGCCTTCACTGCAATAATCAACATATTTCAAGAAGGAGTTTGATTGTCCAACCCTAATCAGTCTGATGACATAAGTAAACTCCTTATGTGGGCTAAACGGCGAAATAAAAAAATCTAACGCCTCATTTATGGACAGGATAGAGATAGATTAAACTTGCATATTTGGGCGCCTACGGCGCCCATATGTTCATATTCCATAAGTTTCTTAAAATTGTATCAGGATTTTGTGGAGATAAAATAGGTTTCTAAATGTCAAATGAGTTACAATAATTTTTCTGTTTTGTACAAACATTCCTCATAAAAAGTTGACTTTGTACAAAGAATATGTTTTAAGTCAAATGAGATGCTTTTTTCTTTTTCTTTTTTCCTCTCTTTACCTTGACAAGTAGGTAGTAAAATCAGAAAAGGTGATTTTTCGGGTTCATTTCTGGTCCCATCACTTTGCAAATAGTTTTATTAGGTCTGCCTTAACCCAAGGATTCTATAGGTAACTTCAAAGTTCAAATCTGACCATAAATGTGGGAGGAGATAGCGTGCGGACATACAAACGGACGGACAGAGATTGATGAATTATAGAATAAATAAGGACGATTAAATATATCTATTTTGTTATAGATCATCAACCCAACTGGAAAGTCTAAGCCCATTCAATCATAATAAAATTTAGATGGTTGAACGAGGTGGGAGGAGATAGCGTGCGGACATACAGATGGACGGACAGAGATTGGTGAATTATTGAATAAATAAGGACGATTAAAGATATCTATTTGTTATAGATCATCAACCAACTGGAAAGTCTAAGCCCATTCAATCATAATAAAATTTATATGGTTGAACGACTAATTATATATATGACTATTAATATAGTATATTTGAAGAATTACTTATTTGATCTATTTAGGATAAAGTTTATATTTCTTATTTGTATTTCAATTAAGAGATGAACGGATTTAGTGCAATTGTTTTGTACATATATACTTTGCCCAATTAACTAAGTAGATTTCTTTGTTTACTCTCACAATAAACTAAAAGCCTTTAATATAATGAATAGGTGTCGTAATGATTGCAGTGTCTTAAGAATCTACCATAATCTTTTAAAAGGTCCACAAAAGAATAAGAATTAGTCATACTTATGGGTTCAAAAGGGTTACATATGAAAGAAATATTAATATAATTAATTAAGTATTAAACGTAATGACGCCAAGGCAGTTGGGTATATATGTTGATACCACAAACGAATGGCATTATGTGACATATATTACAACCACAGATCGATAGATTGATATATAAAACTACTCAAAACATCATTGTTTGTGTTCTAATTTATTTAGTACTTTATACAAAGTCATTTTTTCCTCATGGAAGCAGTATTTGTTTTTGTAACGTTCAGACTTATTGTGTTTTTTTTAGTGTTTAAGCTAACAAATCTAACTTAGATAACATTATGAATTTTACATTTAGATCAAAACAATCATTTATTATCGAAAAATCAACACAAATGAACTATATTTTATTTCTATCAACTACTTCCTTCCCCATAATGTTGGTTTACATACTGTGTTTGCTTATAATACAATTTACATTAGCTTTCAACAACATTTCATGATAATTGTAGATTAATACTTATAACATCTATGAAATATTCGGAAGAAATTATTAATTTTGAAATCGGCCGAGCAGATGCAAACGATTAATGTTATATAGTCATGGTGAGTAAATGTTAGTTGTATGGGACTTCTGCGTTTAAATATTTCATACAAAAAGAGAAAGAAGTGCTAAGCTTTTTTGGGGCTAAAAAAGCATCCGTTGAAGCAATGGGAGCAACAAAAAACACCATCTAGTCTGGTGGAGGTTATCAAACCAATAGTTCCACAGTAAATTGCTAATTTTTTTGACATATAAAGGTAATTAATCAACTCAAAAGTGAGATTAAATGTGGTAGTTTTGAACGTGACAATTATTATATAGTACAATTCTTCAAATTAATACTATGACTTTGTGTCTAAATAATTCATAGAAATAATATTCCAAAAAAAGAACACAAAAATTCCTAAAGGACATATGAAACGTCTAATTAATGAGCAGGATTATTTCATAAAAAAGTAATAATCGTAGCTTGGCTCAAAAAAATTGTAAATATTTGATGAATAAAAAAATTTAAGTAATCAATAATTATAATTTTGTTAACCATATTAAAAAAGTATATTATTTGAGTATTGCTGCGAGAAGAAGCATGGATAAAGTATTCGTATTATATCAAAAATACACTAAGATATTCAACTATACGTAGTCAAATATAGTATGTTCTATTATGAATTATAACGAAAAAATTCGTCCAATAAACTATCAAGATAGGATCGATGACAAAATACATGCTGACCCACAATAAACGCTTTTTTAAGAGCTTAGTTCAACTAATGGTCTTGATGTTATAGGTTGTAGGGTTTATGGTATGAAAAAACTAATATACTAAATGATTTTTTGTACCCTCACTACATTTTAACAACATAACTAAATATGATATATTTAAAAATTTTCTTAAGACAAAGAGGAAAAAAACAATCCAAGGTTCGAGTGACTAATTTAATGCTATATACTTATGTAGATATCAATCGGATGCAATTTTATCGAACCATATAGGCAAAAAAAAAAACAAAAAAAAACAAAAAAAAACAATTTTTTGTAGTTGGATGGGGGGGGGGAAAAATCTCAATAATATAAGTATGTATTAATATAAATCTTTATTTAAATTATCTAATTATTATGAATCAGTATATAAATTCATAGAGAAAATTGACAAGAATTTTTTTTGTAACATATTTAGAGTGTTTTTAAAAAAATCGTTAGGAAGAATAATAACTAAAGGGTAATATCTACTTTCTATTGAAAAGAAGGAACCCCAAGTAAACAAATACGAGTGTGGAGTCATGTTGAGTGGACTCTGAAAGAGCTTTGATGCTTTTTTGACAGTGACTGTCTAGATACATAATATCAATGCTTAAATAAAAATCACGTTTTTTTCTCGTTACATATTATCTCCGCCTACGGCAAATTGGACTCGTAAATATATGACAGTAATAATAATATAATTTAAATTACAATAATTTTATAACTTTTTAATATTTTGATGATTTTGAAAATATATTTTAATTTTACATGATGATAAAGAAATTAAGAAAAGTT
>CP045896.1:23775065-23796448 GCA_013387185.1 Caligus rogercresseyi | reverse complement strand
ATAGGATGCAAATGGGTCAGATCTTAACCCCTGCAACCAAGAACAGGAAGGAGATGTGCCGTCCAGCAGGCCAGACCTTAACCAATGGACTATTTTGTCTGGGGCTATCTAGTCCAGTAGACGTGCTCAAAAGAAGAAGGCCCTCCCTCATCACCTCCATCAAGAAAGAGATGGTGCCAGGAAGGGAGATGTTGAAGAGGGCCCTGCGCCCCTTTCAGGGATCGCATACATAAAACTATTGACGCTGAGGGAATTATTTTAAATAATCCTATGAAAGACCTCCTCCCCTTTCAAATCCACTTATATTTGAAATAAATATCTCTATTAATAACATTAAATTAATTTTTTTGTAGAAAGAGTTTTCGCGCCAATTTTCATCGGGGGACCCTATATATACATATATATTTTATATATATATATATATGTATATATATATATATATAAAGCTCTTATGTTAAGGAGGAGGTTCGTTTCCCTCTCGATAGGGGCGTCAATTTTGGTCAGTCTCATTGAAAAGGTCCTAAGTTCGATAGTCTCACTTCGCACTGTAATCCGCCGCATTGATTTATTTCTAAGGAAGCAAATAAGGAAAGTAAATAAATCATGCACGTTTATAAACCATAGAAAATCAAAAGCCTATGACTTGATATAGTCTTTAGTTATTCTTCTATATGAGGCACAACATAAAGAAAAAAAAAGTTTTCAACCAAAGTTAACTTTGTCGCAGAAAGAAAGGAAATTAAGCCTATGAATTTAAATTGTCTTTTTTCCTATATGGTTTAATAGCAATTAGCTGATAGGATAATAAGTAAGAATTTAACATTAATGTGTCCCTCGAACCTAGGATCTTATCAAATGAGGTAGACCAAAAATGACAATTAAAAGTTGAACACGGCTTAAACCCTTTAAAACGCGGCTCCGTGAATTGTTATCCGATTTTCTTCAAATTTGAAATATAATCATCCTTTAACCTTATTTGAATGTACCCCAAACGAAATTTAGCTGACTAAATTCTAAGTCATGTTTTTGGTATGTTCCCATTTTGGGAACGTTGGCGCTTCAAGTACTACAATTTTGTACATTTTAATATTGTTCTTTATTTCCTTTATATGTATTTTTCAACATTTTTCATCGACAATGGAACTTTTAATTGTTGTAATAAATAGGACTACATACCTTGTACAATCTTTTAATACACTTTGTACATTGAATTATAGTATTTTTCTGATATAAGACACACCTTTCTTGAGTACATGATTACAAAAAAAATATTATTCTGGCAAGTCTTATAACTCTGGTGGACTTAGAAGTACGTCCTCCAAGAGGCACTCGATTACTTTGACGATTGTATCAGAGTCAATATCCCTCCTAAATTGTCGATGGCTCATTTTATCGTTTTGGTTGGCCAAATAATAACACTTAAATACTCCCACAACCGACAAATTGAGTGGAAGAATAAAAAGATTCCACCACCGTTTTTGAGCATGTATAACTAGTCGCAAATATTTACCGCACCCATTTCAGAAATATACACTCTAATTGTCTTCCTGGTTTTGTGTTTTCCGGATTAAATATCGAAATTCTATGGATATCCATCGGAGCTACACATCATCCAAATTTTATAGCCAAATCTTACTGACTTGTTCCTGATATAATTTTTTGCACCTAGTAATCCACGATATAGGATCATGGATTATCCACGCTAAGTTTTTCGTAAAATCCACCACACTGGAAACAATTTTCTTTTACCATGTCAAGGGTAAGATTTCAAAACTTCATATTTTTCTAATTGGGAGTTGACATATAATTGTCAATGTTCAGTTACTTCAACAAGAATGGAGTCTTGATACTGATATTCGTCGTCATTTTCTTCGTCACTAGGTATATACCGCTCACTATTCGTTGGAAAACCTAGAACCACAATCTCGATTTCCTTACTTTTGATGCTTTCGATCTCCTCTATAGCACAACTGAGGAAGTCATGGGGGATATTTTAATCGATTCTCTAAATCATTTGAATCAGGAAATTAATCGAAATAAATTATAAATATTAATAACTTACTATTCAACTCTGTCATCCATTATAAAAATAATTATAATACACATTTGTCTTTTAGTTTTATGTACTTATATGTACTATATATGTACGTAAACTAAAGCGAAACAAAGAATTATACGCAAACACGTAGAGCATGAAAATGAGTACCAATAGGCGCCAACGTTCCCCTTTTGGGAACATCATTTTAAAAGTCGATTTTAGTCTACTAAAATATTAATATTATTTAAAAAATTGTTCAATGCAAATCTTTAGTATATTTGCTTATCAAAATAGTTATAAAATAGTAATACTACCAGTTTTTAACCCTATTTTTCTTATTATCAAAAGATAAGTCCAAAACTTGATAAACTCGGTTTTTTCAAAGCACTCAAACTTGTATTAAAATTAGTTTTTCGTTTATTTACAAATAAAATATTTTGTTTTCTAAGCCTTAATTTATAATATAAACTCATTCAATTTTGTTTTTATTGAATATGACGCGATACAGAACACTTCAAAAGTATGTTCCCAAAATGGGAACGTTGGCGTGTAAAGGGTTCACACATGGCTATCACACCCCTCCCTTAAATTGTCTTTTAGTTATTTCATCCCAAAAATAAGGCAATAAGCATAAGAAAGTAACGTTGCTAATTCAAGTTAACTTTCGTCAAGGATACAAGGGAAATTGAGGGTCAAATACTGACACAGCAGCAATAACTATTGCCCACAATTTTCACAAATAAATATTTATGCTTGATCCCTTACTTTAGAGAGCATGGCAATATAAAAGTTTTTATATTTGGAGATGTAAGGAATAAATCTAAAAAAAATATATTTGACCGTAATTATATAAGCAATCATTTCTTTAGTCATATCATTATATCGGTAAAACTTTTTGCTCAACGTTAATCGCAAAACAAGAAAGACAGAAGATCAAAAAGGTTTATCTGTAGAATTTCTTCTGTTTAAGTATAAACTTCTCAAATTATTAAATCATTGATTTGGAATCTGAAAAACAAAAACTACATTATAATATACAACATAAATATAAATTTTAAAGACAAAAAAATATAAAATATATATCACGAATATATATGTATAATATTTATGAAACATATTTAAGTTAAGATTAATTAGTATTTAATTTTGTATCACAGTAAAAAGTTTTGAAGATTAATATTCAAAAAATATTTATACAAATAAAAATTAGTAATATGGCTTTTACTAACATTTTTCCTGAAACAAAACAATTTATTATAGTAAACAAAATATTCTAACCGTATTGCGTTGCTCCAGGATATAAAACTTAATTTAACCATTAAGACGAGTGGCAGGTTTTCCTGCCATTCAATTTAAAATGACGTAGAAAAAGTTCCATCTAATATTTTCCTTTGTTTGATTTTTAACTTGTTCTTAATACATTTTAGGTTAACTAATAATAATTTCATTGCCATATATATAATATTGTTTCTTCAATACAGTTTAGAACACAAGCTAGTCTGGTAAGAATTGTTTGAATTGCTATGTCTCATAAATACGGCCATGTATTAGTATAGTTCAGAGCAAAATTGTTCAATAATTTAGCTAATCGGATTCTTGAATTGTATAAAAATAACATGACATTAATATTTTGTTCACTTTTTATTTCATTTTTTTACTTATGGTGCAACAAACTTTATTGGCAGGATATCCTGCCACTCGTCTATAAATACATGAAATTAAATTTTATGACATAACTCATGGTTTTTGATCAGTTCCTTATAAAATCATAAACATAATCGAATAAAGTATGTATCCTCGTTTTTTTAATATCTTAAAGCGCACTCATGAGGAAATTCTCCATCTTCGATTTGAAATATTGCAAAAAAATATCATACACAAAATTGCAATATGGTACGAAGTGTACCTCCATTGATGCTAAGAATGACCAAGATGAAAAAGGAACGAGGCTACATGGAAAAATATTTCACTTGTGTAGTGGAAAAATAACAAGCTTGTCACGGTAGCCTCAAATAAAAATTTAAATCCATTTCTAAAAGCTACCAGGTGGAATAAGATCAAAGGAAAACGCATAAATGTCGAAATGCCCAATTCTATTAGTATTTACAATATGTTCCTAGGCGGTGTTGACCTTTTTGACCAGAATGTATCCTATTATGTAGTGAGAATTCGTTCCAAAAAAATGTGATGGCCAATTTTTGCATGAAGTGTAAATTCCCAAACCGTTTGTCTAAGGAGAATATACCAAAAGAAAAAAAGACATATCATTTTGAGAAAATAAGATAACTATAGCAATTGGTATTTCAAAAAAGTTTGGATAATTTTAAGAAAAACAGATCTTAGAGTACAGCCCAGCGGCCTGCTGCAATGACTGTTCGCTACAATGGAGGCAACATAGTAGGTCAAAAGGGAGTAGATCGAATTCAAAACGTCGCCAGTTTTCCTCCAGAATATATTACTAAAATGTTTGATGTAGCTTTACATTCCGAATGTACTGACCCTTTCCATACAAAATAAGTAAATTAATATAGAATAAGAAATATAGAAATACATATTGATATTTGTATGCACGTTAGGTTAAAAAAATTATTTACAGTTGTCTTGTAGATATGTTGACCATTATTTTTTAAAGTTACAATTAAAAAGTACACAAACATGATTTTATAGCCGAGTGGCAGGAAATCCTGCCGGTCAAAAAAACCCGGTTTTTCAGTATTTTTTCTCCAAAATTTTATCGGATATGTCAAGGAACAATCAAAATCAATTTATATTCTCGAAAGTTTATTGATTTATGTGACAAAATAATCTTCGGTTTTAATGGGTTAAAATGTATTGTGCTCTTCTGCAAAATTTATTGCAGCATCTTCTTTTGTTTCTTTTAAGAAGGACATAAATATACAAAGACAAATACTCAGCAGTATTTTTCCGCATTTACTTGGACAAAAACTTTCAAAACGTCTACCTACAAACGTGATTTAGTGGAGTTTTTATAATGTATTTGCATGCTTAGTCTTTTCTAAAGTACCCTTTTTATATTCATACATATGAGCAAAATTTCATATTTTGTGTTTATTTTCTCACATTCCTGCTAACGTAAAAAAAATATACTGCAATGGATTAAGGCAAAATGAAAAATAAGTACTTGACTTATTCTTAATTAATAGCATGTTTAATGGATTAGATATATAAAAGGATACGAACAAGAGAAGGGAGCTGAATGTTATTAATCGATCTAAGAGTCTTACTTTATTAGCATATAATTGAGAATTGCAGGGAAAAAAACCTTTTTTATAAAGAGTTTGCATCAATTTGAACAAAATTTAATTTACTGGAAAAGTTGCATTCATTTTCCTTCGTAGTCAAATAAATTAGCCTCCCAAATAAGATGATTAATGCGACTATTAAAATCGATAAAATATTTTTACTTAAGATATTATTTTAATTTCTGCAACTTTTGTAAGAATGATAAAATTGAGCATTAAAATAGTTGACATAAAAATTATCTACTCAAGCACCTTTGTCAATTCCATTTTTTTTATCATGCTTAAGTTCCGTTTCGTTAACTTATAGTTTCGTTGCAACATTCAGCATCCTATATATCGAGTACCAAGTCCACACCTTTACCTGATCATCGGTATCACTTAAAAGTTGTTTAATATGTACACATCTATGTACATCAATTTAAAAAAGTACTTCAACAGTTTTTTATAATTTGATACCAGTTGCCAACTTTTATTTTCAATTTTTTTAATACGCTTTATGGTCTATGATGGTCTGTTTATCGTCAATAAATAATATAAACAGACATGTATTCATTGAGTAGGTGTGAGGAAATGCTTTATATAAAAAATAATGGGTTATAATGGAAGAACCCATATATAGAAAAGCATATCAATCAAATAAAAATATTAAAAAATATTTATAGGCTTATATAAATAAATATATATATATATATTTATAGACTTATATAAATATATATATATATATTTATAGGCTTATATAAATAAATATATATGTACATATATACATACATACAGGAACAGAGTGGGAAGAATTATCTACCGGACAATTATGCCCTCGCCGGCCTTATACAAGCCCCAATATGCCATGGGAGGGTATCAACGGCCGTTTATGTTTCTTGAGGCCAGCGGCCCACCGGGAAGAGTCCTGGTACTCCCTCTGGTCACCCAGCCCCTGTATATATATATATATATATATTCGTTATTAAGGATTGTATAACATTATTTGAAAGAATGAGTATCTTCGAGGGCAATGAATTAGTGCTAAAGAAAGTCGAACTTCACCTTCACATTTTCTAATAATTATTCAAATAAAAAGATTTACAGTTTAAAAAATTCAAAAAACTTAAATTAAAATTAGACTGAATAGTTTGTCTACAATGAATGTAAAATAATTATTAGAATCAATTAATCGTATATTTATTTTACTTTAATACATATAATAGCATTTTATTATTACAATAATTGCCTTACCGTGACGTGTCTTGTGTCGTTTGAACTGTTGAGGCACAAAAGTTGATGATTGAATACATAAGAAAGAAAATCGTGACGGCTATGGATGCAAGAACGACAAGGATCCATCCTATTCGTAGGGGTTTGAGGACTGTCTTGCAGACAAAAACTTCCATCCGTGAAGACTTGTGACTTGGCAAAACTTTTCAAAACTTGCCGATGATCTGCTACTCATGACTCTGAAAAGGGTAAATAATAATTGTAATTAAAATGTGTAAAAAATATAAATATAAATGATATAAGACACTTTTATTTCATGTTTTGCTCATTTGGTTCGATAGAACTGTATCTGTGTGGATATAAATATACATTATAACGTTAAAATTTGTTTAGTTAACCTATGTATGATCTTTCATGTTTTCATTTATAATGAAACATCAGTAATCTTATTATAATTACTTAGACGTATAAAAAATATTAATATATTTTTGATGACCTCAGTCGGAAGAATGCTTTATATAAAAAATAATGGGTTATAATGGAAGAACCTATTTATTAATAAGCATATCAATCAGTAATTTTACTTGACTTCCCATCCTGAACCAATGCTTTTTAATATTCTAATTGGGGCCTGATTTGAAGTCATTGCTGGGAATAAAGTAAATTTAATTATAATTTTAATTTACATACATAAGCTATAATGCACTAATTAATTTCTCACTCATAAAAACAATTTTGTCTTGGATGTTTGCCAACGTATTCTAACATGTAATTGTGTCATTAAAAAATGACTACACTGAATATTTTATATATATGTAAACTGTTTTAATGCCTCTAATATATATTTTTATTATCCTTCGGAATTATAAATGCATTTTTCTATGTAAACTTACTTAATATTTAAATAATAAATATACTCTAGTTATTACTGTTGAAAATGTCTTAGCAAAGTAATTTTTTTAAATAAATATATACTCATCATTTTTAAATTTACCTTACTTATATGAAGTATCATGGACTTTTATCAGAGGATGTACAAAATATCACCTGAAATTAATTGTACAGGGGGAAAAAACAACCAATATATATTGTGGTTGCAAAAATTTGGTACTATCATATAATCTCAAACTTAATGCATCCCTTCATAAAAGCAGAATTATAAATAAAAAATATTTTAATGATAAGATAAGATGAAAAGAATATCTCAAAAGCTGTACTTCTATCAAAATTTTCAACATATCATGAAATTTATTATGCTGCACATATTTATTGCATTAATTTGAGCTTTCCTCTGTATGCTGCTTCTTCAACATAAAACAGGGTATTTTCATAGCCATGTCAATTATATAGAAGTAAATATGCATTAACTCACTAAAATATATATTTATATTTAAAAAATGGGAAATAATGATTCCAAATAAAATTTAAGTTTGCTGAAAAATGTTTGTTTGAAGGAAAGTAATTGAATGTTTCAAATCAAGGGAGACTTTGATCTAGCCTTCATCGAATGAATCCTTTCTCTTTGCCTGTAAGATTATGTAGTTTTATTCCTCTATAGTAAACTTAACTAATAACTGTGAAGAACAACTAAATATTATTATATATAATATGGTTTCTTAATGTCATTCCTGTAAATAAAGTTTGGATTAAGCCATTATTTAAGTATATCTTCTGTTTTATTACTTCTGTGTCCTTAAAAGCACTTTGAATCTTCTTGTGTATTTAAAAAGCACTTTTGAATTCGACATTCATATATTTGTAGTTTATTTTGACCAAAAGACCAATTCGAGTCGAAGTTGACACGCCTTATTTTATATAAAGATAGTATTTCTTTCGTTATAGATCAATTTAAAATGCAACTTCATTTTACAAAAAATATGTATTTTTTCAAAATAACAGAAGAAAAAGAGAAAAACGTCTTTTTCGGTTTGCAGCTATTTTTATTCTTACGCAATAACCACATGGATATTATTCCTCTATTCAACAGCTGACAAAATGAATATAACTATAAAATAGGGTATATGTTTTCATATTAACCCTTACAATTTTGGCAAATAGCTTCAGACAATGAGCAATAAGCTCCTAAAGTGGTGGAACAATTTATTTAGCCGTAGATAATGAGCAACTACCTCTGTTGGCAACTCTAGCATATCAACCAGTTCAATCCCTGACATCGTCTTACTTTCATCCAAAGAAAACAATATTTTGTCAGCCCCTCTTCCTTTAAAGCAAAGGATATCAATTATTGTAGTTACCTCCGCCGAAGGAGGTATTGTTTTCACTGGCGTTGGTTTGTTGGTTGGTTGGTTGATTTGTTTGTCAGCAGGATAACTCAAAAAGTGCGGAACGGATTCGGATGAAACTTTGTAGAGTTGTTGGAAATGCCCAAAGTAACAAGTGACTAAATTTTGGCATCTCTGAGTGCTTCTTTAAGATGCAAAATGAGCTAAATACTAATAAATATTTCAAGTTAGCCTACTCTGCCAATAGATGTCGCTGTGCTGTGCTCTCCTCTTTGATGACGTCAGTTTCTTTTTATTTCCATGTACCTCTAGAGTGTAAACAATGATATGTTTTGACATCTGCTCTGGCTTTTTCTCCTAATAATTTTTTGGAGTGTGGGGTTTTCCTCCTTTTTTCGGCCCAGAAACCGCAAGAATCAATGGGTAAGCTTCCAAGGGACTGCCTATGAAGGTCTTGTCCCCCCCCCCCCCCCGTGGAGCCCCTCGCCTGCTCTGGCGGGTCAACCCACTATCTCCGCCTCGTCCCTTTCCGTGGGGTTTTTGGAACTCCCCCAGGAAATCGGGTGCCGGGAGCGTCTTTCTCTCGGAATTTCCTTCTCCGTCCCTCTACGCCGCCCCAGTCGTGAAAAATCCGCCTCGGAAGGCTCATAAGGACCCCGTGACGTCATTGGGACAACCTGGAGGGATCGGTGGAGGTTTGCACTCTCTGAGTGTATACATGCCTCTAGTTAGATTTATTTTTAACAGGTCTTTTAAAGATGATGTTCAAAAAGAGTATTTTCGAGGGACTTATCGAAAAGTTCCAATCATAAAAAATGTAGAGCATCCTCCATAAAATAACAAACTCTGGTTTTTCTTTTTTTTGTAAAAAATACTCATTCTTCATTTTAAGAGAATACATCACATATTTATTAATTCATGACAAAAATAATTAAATAAATAATTTAAAACCTGTTAAGATATATAATATTTATACATTCTTTGAAAGAAATACCAATTAAAGAGCATAGTAAATGCGAGATCGCACAAGACCCTCTTATAACCAGGATAGTGCCTCTTTTATGTATTCCCTTGAATTAAAAACACTTAATTGATTGTGCTGTTGAAACAAAAATCTCTACATATATTATACATGAAATTTACAACCCCTTTCATGTTTTATTCTTTTTATTAGGATATTTATATTAATTATGTGAGGGTCTAATTAAAACCCTTTGAAAAACTGTATATTAATTTATTATTATTTATATCTTGTTATAAGCAATAAGTGACTATATTTTACATTGAAATATATTTTGGATTAAGAGTCACCGATTTTTTTTTTTGCCTATATAGTTCGACAGAATTGCATCAAATTGGATATAATGAACATTATAGCATGTAATTAGTCACTCGAACCTAGGATCTTATCAATGAGGTAGACCGAAAATGACCATCCCCTCTGAACCTGCGCCCCCAAAATTGAGAGTTGAACACGCTTTAACACACATGGCTATGGCTTCCTCTTTTTGCCTATATGGTTCGATATAATTGCATTCGACAGGATATAAATAAGCATTGTAGTATTAAAATTAGTCACTCGAACCTAGGATGTTATCAATGCGGTTAACCAAAATGGCCATCCCCTCTCAGAATTCATATTAAAAAGTATTTGTGATTTATGTTTCAGTATTTTATTCCAATTTATTTATCCAAGCATATGTATGAAGAATCTATTTGTTTTGAACTTCTTTCCTTGACAGATGAAAAAATCACACATTTCTATTAATTAGTTTTATAAATTCTTATCTCTATTTTATATTTATATTTAATTGTCATTTCTTGATTACTTATTTATAGTGGATATTGGATTGAACGAATACATTTAATCCAAAAATACTATTTTTACTCCTACTCGACTACTAAACGTTATACATTCTTAATTAATATGACCATGATATTTCCAAAAACACCATACCATTTTTGTAGCTCAATAAACAAAAAAGTTGTGATTTTGTCACATAAACCAAAAATTGGATACAAAAAAATCAAATTTCAAAAAAGTCTGACCTCATCGAGCAAATGGTTTTTTATTTTGTTATAGGGACCCATTAGGTATTCAAATCAGTTGAAATACCTCTAGAAACTTTTTTGAAATCTTATTTGTTGCCTTGTAGGGCTGTAGGAATTAGAAAAAAACATTGCCGATATGCCCAGAATTATGCGGGAAAAAATGACTAAATATGTGAAAAAATATGCGAAAAAAGGTTAAGTCTCAAGGATTCCAATGCTCTCCGTCAGTGGAAGGCGCTCTTGCAGGCTTGAAATGGCGCGTACCAGTTGAGTAAAGTTGCCCATGATGAATGCCAGCTGACCCTGTAGTTTTAGGTCCCTGAACAGTTTCTTGGCTTTGAAGATTACCAAGTTGTCGTCATTGAGAGATTCTATGAAGTGTCCAATCCCCTTGAAATGATCGCCCGGACCGTTCAAAAAACAGCCGGACCGGACCGGGCTAGGTACCCGGTCGTTTCCTATATATATATATATATATATATCCTATACATAATATATTCATAAATAAATATATCGATAAATATGCAGATAAAGAAAAAGGCCAAATACGCGTTATATGCGTTAAAAGGTCTTTATGCCCAGAAAGTTTATTTACCAGATTCTTACAGCCCTGGTTATTATTGATAATTTTAAAATACTTACACTTCCATTAATTTGCTTTTCAATGGTCTCGACATGCAAGAGGTCTCACATATTTTAAAACGAAATGAAAAAGTGACCCTTCTTATCCTTTTGTTACAATATACATTATCTTAACCACATTTTCCCTGTATTGGTGATAATATATTAGGTTCCCTTTTAATTCATAAATCAATGCCCATTGTCTTTGCCAAGCTTTTTGCAAGCCCTTTAACATCTCAAACTTCGTCCTTGATTATATTCGTTTATTATTATTATTTTTCAATCATAATATTACCCTGAAAATGAATTTCATCGTAATATTAATTTCTATAAACTTGTGTTAGTGTTTGTGAGGGGTATTTATGTCTAAGCTTAAGAGACATTATGAAGATAGGTTGGTAATAATTTATTTTATCAACAAGAAAAAATCTATCAAAGGCCATTCTCAAATGACATTTTCTTGAGATAATTTTTTATTTTATATATATATATATCTTATATATATTATTATATATATATATATATATATATATATATATATAATATATATATATACAGTAACTTCGAATAAGTCGATTCTCTCGGGACTGTGCAAAAACAATCGATGTAGGCGAAATTCGAGTTACAAATTTTGATTGCTAAGTCGAAGAAAAAGTCGATATAAAGGTAGGCGTGTGTGTGTGAACTCGCTCAAATGCAGTCGCAAATCATCGGCGAGGCAGCAGGTTCAATATTTTCTCCACTTCAACCATCTGTGTTCGTTCCTTGTAATCCACAGTGTGAACGGCAGGCGCAGTGCATGGAGGCTGTTTTTTGGAAAGTGAGCACCCTGTTCGACTTATGCAAAGTTATTTTCTGTGTATGTATGTGTTACTGTCAAAATATCTATTCGACTTAGGCGAAATATCGACTTATAAAAATTGACTTGTACTATTTTTATTACAAACATGTCAATGGAGAAAAAATGGGACTTCTGATATTTTTGACTTATGCAATTTCGACTTTGGCGAAGTTGACTATATATATATATATAGTATATATATATATATATATATGACATTTCATTGAAAAACTGCATTTTGAGAAAAAACAAAAATTAAAAGAATTGGTATCAATACTGATGAGAGGGATTCAGAGGGAGTAGATTGGAATTCGATGGGGGAAAATATACTATCATTAGTCGTTTTAAAATCGTATTTAAAAGATCAACATGAGTACCCTCTTTTTCTTTTTCCTTCTTGAAACTATAAAGAACCCAAGTAGGAGTGTTATTTAAAAAATGGTTGGCGCGTCAGCCCTTATATTCATTTATTGGCACTAAATATATTTGACGAAAATTGAAAAAAGAACAAAGTCATTAATAATCATAGATAAATTTAGTAAAACTATTTTTTTTCAAAATAAGTAATAACATAAAAGTTTTGCTTCATAACGAAACCTTTGAACCCAGTGACGTCCAATTTCTAACAATCCTAGAAATTTTTAATTTAAGTATTCGTTTTTAGCATCAAAAAATGAACCAGAATCGCTGGGTATATGTAAAAGAACTAAAAAAGTGGTTTTATTTGGGGAGTCTAATATATATATATATATATATATATATATATATATATATCTTAAGGATTTAAACAATTACTTTGATTTTGATTATATGCATTTACAATAAAATGTGTCTTTTTTTAAATATTTTATTTTTGATCGAGTACACTGAAACCCTCCAAAGTCGATAGAAAAATGAAATCTATATTTGATTTCTATTGATTTATGTTCTGATCATATTTTCTAATTCTCTGAACAGCATTTAATTATTCAAAGAGTACACTGAAAAAGCGTAGTAATATTTTTGTAATCTTGTGGCAACTCTTACATATGTCATGTTCAAACATTATATGTTTTATTTACCACAAATATAGATTCTCTGTTTTCATCAACTTATATTTATAGAGGGATTAAAAATTAAAAGAAAAAATAATCTTAAACGATATTGATACTAAAATGGATCCTTAACATTATTTATAATTAAGAAACTTTATTAATTTAGAGAAATACATATATCGGATATATAGAAACATTTTAGTAAAAAAATAGATCTTTAAACATAAAAGGCAAAAAAATTAATGTTGAATAATTAAAATCATAATTTAAAAAAAAAAAAAACATGCTCTTATAATATACACTAAAAACAATGCGTGAATAACACTATGAATCGTCAATATAATATGATAAATATATAAAACATAACAGCAATATAATTTTGAATTAATTTACTACCCAGACCAAAGTTAATTCAGGATAAATACAGGTCTGTATAATAAGGTCTGGGCAATACAAAAAAACATGTAATCCTAGCAGTATAAACTACTCAATGACGTCACTGGGAAAGGATATATAAATAATTTATATATATATTGTTATTATTATACACACAAATAACATATATATATATATATATATATATATATATATATATATATATATAATATATATATATATATATATTAGGGCTGTTCTTATTTTCAAATGTTTGTATGTTAGCAACATTGTGGATTTCTGTTTCTTAGTGATAAAAGAAGACGACATACAAAGTTTGAACAAAATCGGTCAACATTACGAGGTCGCACAACGAGGTCAAAGTTTTAGAATTTAGTAAAAAATATAGTTTTCCGCAAATTTCTTCAAAATGGTGAACGTTACAGACTTCAATAATAATTATAATCTAAAGGAAGTTAATTTACTACCAGACGTATGTTTGATGTTTTTTTAAATAACAAAGTTTTCAGTAAAAACAAAGAAAAAATGGAGTGTATAATGTGAGCATATTCATAGCTTTTTTGTATCAATTAACTTCACTCACCTGTAGAAGATGACTTGTTCGCTTCAGAGTAAAATAGTACTTTTAAGTTTAGTAAATCTTTAGATGATAAATCCAAAAATGACCTTGGTTGCATTATATCAATTCAGAACTCAGTACAATCTGAGTTTACATCATATGATTCAGAACCTGTATTGACCTATAAGAAATCGATTATGAAAAAAAAAAATAAGAAAAATAAAAAAAGAAGGGAGAGAAGTGAGGCAAAATACTCTCTCCTTCTCTTTCTATCCAGGTAACACTAACAGCAGTTACCAAGTGGTAATTGTATATTCTCATATCAGAAGATCAATTTTTTGGGGAGAGTACGTGCAAAAATGTATTTACTTATTTTTCTTAAAGTATAGCGATTTTTAGAACACCAAACATATCAAAGAAAGCTTGGTACACCAGCTTTAATATTTGGTATACTAAATCATGTCAGTTTAATAAGTAGAGAGTTATAGTACATTAAAAAAAAGCATATCTCGCGTACAAAATGGCATATAATGGATTATAAATGCGTCAGAGACAAAGTAAAATTTTGAGAGGATACCTTGACGCAAATCTAAGAAACACATTATTATTTATTTTTTTCATAATCGATTTCTTATAGGTCAATACAGGTTCTGAATCATATGATGTAAACTAAGATTGTACTGAATTCTGAATTGATAGAATACAACCAAGGTCATTTTTGGATTTATCATTCAAAGGTTTACTAAACTTAAAAGTATGATTTTACTCTGAAGCGAACAAGTCATCTTCTACAGGCGAGTGAAGTTAATTGATACAAAAAAGCTATGAAATATGCTCACATTATACACTCCATTTTTTTTCTTGTTTTTACTGAAAACTTTGTTTTATTTAAAAAAACATCAAACATACGTCTGGTAGTAAATTAGACTTCCTTTAGATTAATAATTATTATTGAAGTCTGTAACGTTCACCATTTTGAAGAAATTTGCGGAAAACTATATTTTACTAAATTTCTAAAACTTTGACCTCGTTGCGAGACCTCGTAATGTTGACCGATTTGTTCAAACTTTGTATGTCGTCTTCTTTATCACTAAGAAACAGAAAATCCACAATGTTGCTAACATTACAAACATTTGAAAAATAAGAACAGCCCTATATATATATATATATACATATATATATATATATATATATACATATATATAAATATATATATATAGATACATAGAGAGATTGAAATATAGATAGATATAATCGTTCTCCAGTGACGTCATTGAGTAGTCACACTGCTACATGTTTGTTTTTGTATTGCCCCGACCTTATTATACAGACCTTGGATAAATCCCAGCACCCACCTAAACATATAAAGAGAAGTAGGATAAAATATTTTTAAATTTGTAAAGACACTTTATGTGGTGTTTACAAAAAATTCATGTGTTCGACGGTACTAGAAGTAAAAAACGAACTAATTGTCATGTATAATGTTCACTGTTTGGGTTTGGACTTTTTTTGTAAGAGTCGAGTAAGATGGTTCGCATATCCTCATTACAAACGAAGTTATCACTAGCTAGCCTATATACGATATACCTCCTACAGTCGAAAGCGATATTTCCATAGCTTTTGGTGAACTTCTGAGATTGGAATTCAACCAAAGAAAAGGATACCAAGAACAATATATGTATTAATTCTTTACATTATTATTTACCAGTGGATGCTACCCGACCACCAGCCACTCAAAAATATTAGTTGGAATCCCGAAATCCTCCACATTAATTGTATCCAAATCTAAAGTGCCATTTCAAGAAATCGTAGAAAACGTTTTTTCCTTATGAAATAGACATATGAATATGGAAATAATATTTATAAGATAATACTAGTAAAACATTTTTATTAGAATGCATATATGTGGTAGAAATTTTAGAACATCTAAAAATTTTATTTGATGATTTTTTAAATTTACAATTGCGGAGTCAGGATTTTATTTACTTTTATACTAGACCGTACCACGAAGAGATTAATTTTATTACCACTAAAACTCAATATTTTATTTATAAAATGAGATCTACTCAAGTTATTTTACCTAAGAAAATTACTTCTCTGATTGATTATATTGTTAATAACACGACATTTTAATGTATTTTTGTGAATATTATAAGATATGATAAAATGTGAATAAAGTTTTACCTGGGTAGAAAAAAAGATATATGTAGTTTGTATATATGTTTTAGTGAAATGGCGCCGTACTTTCGACTTTTTAACTGTCATCATTGCTTTTGCTCGGTGAAACTGCTTATTAAAAGCCTTAGAGCGATGCTAAGTTCAACTTATTTTTTATAATGCTCCAATGCATATTCATAACTAAATTAATTATATCAATACGTAAATGCAAAAAGCCTTAGTAGGTTGATGCAGTTGGTATTAAAACCTAGGAACTACCTTTAAGTTATTGAGTAGCTACTCTTCAGAAAAGATCTTTAATAAATATATTTAATTTATTTCGAACAATGAAAAGACTACTTTAATATCTATAGAGGTGTTAAAAGTTAATGTACCCGTTAAAGTTTGGAATTTTATATCTAATTAATATCATTTATATTCCTACATCTTGAAAAATGGCTTAGAGTAGTAAAAATCAAAAGAAAATGTGTAATAGGCTTTTGTAAATGAAGGAAGTTTATGTTGAATTCTTAATATTAATTATTTTGTGGAATTATATAATTGATTTTATCATCGTTCTTTTGAAGAAAATTCAGTGCACATAAATGGTCTAGATTTGTATTCCTTAACGGTCTTTTTTCCTATTGCATCATATTATTTCAACAATAAAATATACTCTAACACTACTTACAAACAGAAACAAAATATCTAAAAAAAACCAGGTGAAGAAATCAAAAGATTGGGATCGTGGATTTAACCACCTACCTAACTAATAACAATTGAGAAGAAATATTCAACCAACTTGAAGACGTGAGTAATGTATTTAAAATGGCTGCCACGTGAGGAAGTGAACAAAGATATTTTTGATTGGCGTTCAAATTTAGTAAACGGCAAAAACAAGGTTTCAATTCCCTTACCAATTGTTTTTTAAGCTAGTTGCTACCCTTAGATTTAGTCTTCTACGTTAAGGTCAACCAGGTTTTTTACACCATTCAAATATATCTCAATTTCCGTGTAGTTTCTATTTAAGGTTCTCGTTAGTTTTTCTCTTGCTGCCACAAATATAAGAGGTTCAATTGATCCACTCCTTCTGCAACTCTTCTTAATATGAATGGAAGGACTGTTGACACCCTCCAGATTCAGTATAGAAGAGCAATAGAAGAATAGAGCCCTAATGAGATTAAAATGTGCTTCGGAAGAAGACTTTTAATTGGTTTTAAATATGACTAAGAAGAATAGAGTCAAATGCTTTCCTAAACTAGGTTTAATTTTTTGGCTAATATGGTTAATTGTGAGTATATGAAAAGTGTTTTAAAAAACTTGATTTTATGCCTCAAATAGGTCATATATTTGAGTCACAACAGTAATAGCTAATTTGCATATACATTGATAACTCTCTTGCCCCAAATAGTAATTTCAAAACTATTAACATTGACTGAAAACATATTTCTAGTAAATCAATATCAACAAACAGATGTACCACCTAGAGTACCTTTCTGTTCATTTAATACTATCCTATTTTATATTCAAACATCAAATCACTTTATCACCCCGAATCACTTTTATAAGTATTTTGACTGAAGCTATATGAAATATAATTTTTTCTTTGTAATTAATTTCATGAAGGAGATTAATTTATTTCTATAAAGTTTTTAAATGTATTATCTGATAAGCAAATATTTATATTTTATAATTCTATTTCTTGTTTTCATTTGGGGATATGACAATGCAACTTAAATATGAAAACTAATTTTCTATCACAATCAAAAATGTTTAGTTCATTGGTTGTTAATAGCTATCTTCTTTAGAAAAAATAGCTAATAAAGTTACTGTGTGCGTAAATATAAATAAGCTTATTTTCAAAGTAACTTCACTCATAGGCAGTTGTTTGTAGAAGTATAACGAGGGTCTATCAGAGTAAACTCCAGTAAGAATAATTTTTAGTTTCTAGCTATAATGCTTAATCGAATTTTCAAAATTGATTTTCAATCGAAATATATAGACAAAACTAAAAGGGTGTTCATACTTCATAATTAGCTATTACATAAACAGCAAAAATATCGAATTTAAAAAAAATATTTCTAAAATGCTTTGTAATATTATTCAAGTAAAATATATTTTATGTGTCAAATATACATATAATACCAATTTCAACAAATTATTAATTCAGGAGTTAGTGTAGACACATATACAGCTTAATTTATTGTTGGTGAAACGTCTTGTCATTTTAAGATGTGCTTGTGAGCCAACTTTATGTAATACATTAAGGTCAATAAATTTTGTTTTTTCCTCGTTGCCAGAATATCCATCATGGTCCTATGATTTCATAAAAGTATAGAAATAAATATACCTACAGTATATTTATATATGAAATCTAAAAAAAGCATCAACTTAAATGCCCATACTTTTATAGCTATTCTCAATAAAATAATATGTAATAATAATATCAGTATCATATGTTATATAATAAAAATTTCTATATCTATTTAGGATGAGAACTTTAAACGTAAGGAACAAATATTTGTTTGTGCTATCCTTTTGAGAAGATTTATCTACTAATTTTTAATGAATATGTTTTTTATCTCATTATATTAGAAACTATGTTTTGTACTGTTTATTTGTGTGGGAATATAACCAAAATATTTTACAATTTTATAAGCTCCTACAAGCCTTGTAAATATTTGATATGGGCTAATTAGTTGAACGATAAAATTAACCGCCTAAAATAAGTTGAGGGACTGTTTAATATGCTAACCAGAGAAAAAAATATTACAAAGGATAAATTAAGGTAGTCATGGCAATTTTTTTACCTTGTATCATTAACTCCGGTTTTCAATAACTATAATTTCTATTAATTAACTCTTTGGTGATGTTATATATATAAACTAATTAGCTGTATCATATACTTGCAGTACATAGATCTTGAGCTAGCATCGAATCGACATCAAATATATAGCATCACATATACACACATACATGAATATCTGTGGTTGATGGCTGATTTGAATTAATATTATACTATCTATCTTAAAAAATATAGGTATCTCTTCAAAATTCTTTTGTAAGTTAATATAATGAAAGAGTCAACTATACAAACAATAAATAAGACATCTCGAAGTTATAATATATGCATCCATTTTAGAGGAGGGGAAATACCCATTAAATTATTATTTTAATATATTTGAAATATGATAATATATTTATTTTTGAAAGCTATATAAAAGCTGTTAATTGCAATCTACCCATTTCAACATAATATGGTTTTCCACATTTCAGTTGCACTGAAGGCTCTTTTATCAAGCTTCATTAAAAGTTGAAGAAATGCATATCATCAGTAAGCGAAGATGCTATTCATATGCAATTGATGATGTGCATACCTATCCCCTATTGCATAAGTTTATCAATCTTCCTCAATTTGATTCACTTGTCATATATAAATATATTGAACATATAGGGTTGACATTCATTTACTCTTTACTAAATATAGACACTTTATTTAAAATCATTCACTTATGTAGAATTGGAATATTCCTTTTTTTAATTGAACGATTTTCTAAGTCTAAGAAAAAGATTATGTTTTGTATTGGTATATAGTACAATTAGCTCAGAAATAAGACTTTGTGAAGAAATTATTTTCTTAGTTTAAACTTAATCTATAAAAATATAGCTTAAATGCTATACACTAAAAAAATCGATACAAAATATTGAAAAATTTACGGAAAAGAACCAAAAAAGAATAGCTTTCAACAATATATTAATAGCCTACAAGACTAACATTAATATATTGATATTGATTAAAAAGTGATATATAATAATATATAAATAAATTATTTCTTTAAATATAGATTTTTGTAAAACTATATAATAATTCACCAATCTCTGTCCGTCCGTCTGTATGTCCGCACGCTATCTCCTTCCACATTTATGGTCAGATTTGAAATTTGAAGGTACCTATGGATCCTTGGGTCAAGACAAACCTAATAAAACTATTTGTAAAGTGATGGGACCAGAAACGAAGAAAAAAAATCAGACCTTGTCTGATTTTACTACCTACTTTTCAAGGTAAAGAGAGGAAAAAAGAAAAGGAGGAGGAGGAATTAGAGAAATAGAAAAAGAAAAAAGCATCTCATGTGACTTAAAAACATATTCTTTGTACAAAGTTAAACTTTTTATGAGGAAGCTTGTACAAAACAGAAAATTATTTTCTTTCTCCTCTCTTATATTCTTTAAGGTCTGTTTCACTCACAACTAGCTCCAAACCCATACCCATACCCGAAGGGCGAACATATGGGCGCTGTAGGGGCCCCAATATGCAAGTAATTTTTATTAATAAAGTTGCAATATCTTGTAGCAGTGGGGTCATAACTTTAGATGGGAAACGTCCTCTCGGAACTGGCATGTGTATGAATTTCATGTTTCCCCTGTATAGACTTCCCAGGGAGATAAACATTCCGCACTGAAGAGTTTTCAATTTGCAAGTACAAATTCATGGCTTTTTTTAGATGCCGTCCAAAGATTGGTATTTTCCCTTAGCAGGTCCTTTTCAGCTCTTCTGGAAGAGGCCTAATAGATAATTTGATTCTAACCCCAAGCGCCATGTGAGTACCTCTTATTCATTGATCATCAAGGCAAGATTTGTATGTTTGGTCCATTCAGAATATGGAGAGCATGACGTATGGTAGCGCTGAATATTGGGGGTATTTATTATTTCTACATTGTGGGGTGTAAGAGAGAAAAGAAATAACTAAAGAAAGAAGGTGATAATGTATATATATGCATAATGTATATTTTCCCATAATATAAGAAGAACGATGCTGTCATATCACTCTCCAATTCATGAAAATAATGTGAGACTCAAACCCTCAATCTGTACTCTCTTTACTTCGACAAGTTAAACATGCAGCTTTTTTGCCACTGCAAGAAAGTTGAAAAGATTTCTTATTGATATATTCGAATATCTTTTGAAATTG
>CP045896.1:23735794-23774965 GCA_013387185.1 Caligus rogercresseyi | reverse complement strand
AAAAAACCAGGAACATTTATTTCATGTTTCCGGATAGTGAAACGTCAATAATCACTTTATTAATTTGGACGTATCAAAAAGTCTATTGTGTAAATGGATTTTTGATGACGTGAGCGAGAAAAATAATATTACTAAGTGATATTATTCTCGCTGGCCGGTGTGACGTCATTAAAAATCGCCGGCAAGTGAAAAGTTACCTTTCTTGACAATATGGACGTACCTTGTTTTTCAATATACCTTGAAGGTTTTAAGATGGAGAGTGATAAATACTCATAAATATTGTCAAAACATCCTATTTAACCATTCATGGCAATAACAAATTCTTATTATATTACAATCATATATCAAATGTCAGGGTTCAATTTATTTTTCCAAGCTTACCTTGGCATAATCTGGAGGGTTGGGTAGTAGGCATGCCATAAAAACATCTGGGTGGCTCCGGTAGGCTTTTGTATCCAAGATGGTAAATACTCGGACTTGAGCTTTTCAAGTGCAGTTCCTATGATGGTTTAAGACAGCATTTGAATAAGGAGCAGTGATAAAAACTATTAGACTTGGAATTCTAGTTTTACGAGTAGCCTAAAATAAATACTTATAGATTATTATTATCCATAGAGAATATAGAGAGACGAAGTAGGTATGGTAGCGCAGAATATCGGGGTATTTGGTAGCTCTCCATTTTTTTAGAGAAAGGTAGTGACAGACAAGAATGAAAGAGTGAGACTTCATATATATATATTTTTATCCATTATAGGGACTGCAATGATCACTCTCCATTTCCTAATTTAAAAAATAAAGTATAACTCTCTCTTTGGTTCTGTCTGTCACTTAGATTAAAGTGAAAATGATTGATTAAAGTAATTAAATCATGTTCAAGTTTTAATTCATTTTATTCGAATCCACGTATCACGGCCTCTGTTTGGGAGTGACGATTTTTCCTTTTCTTTCTAGGTAGCTCTAGTATTCCTTGATTCTTGCCAAAGAGTTGAAAATAAAGAAGGAAAACAACCAATAAAAAACATGTTAGCAGGCCTAAAAACCCAAGTCGAAAAATATATGTAACCTGTTTTATCATTTGGAAGATATGCTGTTGTGTTGAACCATTCGAAGAGCATTGAGAGCATATGACCAATTATTTCATGTGGTGTGTCTTCTTCCAACTTGATGAGCCCTACGAGGAGCCATACGCCATATCTAGAGAGAAGCCGCCGCTCATTCAAGAATGACTCATCATTTTCTTCATCGTCCACGTCAAGAACCGCCATGGTTCTCTGCATGCTTTCCTCCTTGTCCGTCCGCTTCCCGGAGCCAAAGGGTCTAGCCTCCTTCAAGAGGCTGATGATAGCCTTCACCAAATAGTTTTGTGTCTCTGGCTCTAGCTCCCAGGGGGACGTGAGAGGCACGTGAATCACGTGATCTGCCCCACGGCGAGTGTTGTGACGTATCTTGTGACACTGGTTGCAGTAGCGTATGGGTCGATTTCCGTTATAGGAGGAGCACTCCGGAGAGAAACAGGTGGAGACGGCTATTTTCTCTTGGGCCCGACAATTTTTGTTTTCGCAGGTGATGTCCACTTGTTTGATTGGGTGGTTGATGTCTTCGAAGAGGGTGGAAATGGCGTTGAGCTCTGACTTGGATAAGAGCTTCTTGCTCACGGTCACGAAGCATTCATGGCAGAAATAAGTGATGGGAGGGCGGTCAGGATATAAGAAGAGGGAAACACTGTGGTCAAGACAGACCTTGACGGCGTCGTTCGGGGTTTGCGAGTGATGGTGGTTTGTGTTGTTGTTGCCATTGTTTCCCTTGCCAACCACTCCTGAAAGGATATATCGACGAATATTAGATAGTAGCCTCTATCTTCCATTGCTTGAATTCTTTAAAATAATCGTAAAGACTTTTCATTTCTTTTCTTTATAGAAATAATTCATTTAATAAGCATGTGTTGTATTTAAATAAACATGAAATACATTTAATTTTTTTTACATTCTTATAGATTTTATTTAGAATTTCACCAGTACATATTCACTCCCAAGTACACTTTTTTATCAAAATAACATGGATGTGGTGTGTTCCATAAATATACATAATACACGGTTATAGTTGTATCTTTTAAAACTAATTTTGCTATAAACTTGATTTGTATATTAGTTAGAAAAAGATTAAATAGAAAAGGGATATTAGGTCGGGTAATTTGTAAAGATAGTTTTTGTTTTAGATTGTCTTTATAATTATCATGATTGAGAGCCCGATTACCAATGTATAACCTCCTCTCTATAAAATAAAACCATTACACCTTAATAATATCTTCAATTTCATTTAGTATAGCTTTGTACTTCTCTGTGGAAATTTCAATTTCACGCTTTAGCGTGAACATACGCATTTTCATGTTTACACGCCAGTAGCTCATTTGCTACTTCCAGAGCTCCGATTACCGAATGCAAATCGGTATTTAGAACTGGAAGCGTTGCTTGGTGTGAAGAAGTTGAATTTAGCAAAATAAATAAACACCTCTGGAGCTGAAAGCGTATTTATTATCGGACAACATATAACAAAAGACAGTTAAGGAAATCATTTGTTTGCTATTGTCTTCCATTTCCTTCAAAATCCGAGTGTACATATGATTTTTATAAAAATAACATGTATTATAGTTTCAAATAATCTCTAAAAACAAATAACAAATTATGTACTTAATTGCATTTAGTTATAAATTGTCCGATACTAAATACATATGAAGAAGTCACTGAGGAGATACATAAATAAATTTTTCTTTCTTTCTTTTCTATCGCACTGATCGATGTTCGGTAGATATATAATAAAATCTATCGAATACCGAATCGGCGGTACCAAATTCCAGCTCTGGCTAATTCCAAAAATACCCTCTGCTTACCCGGACAATCCTTATAGCAGCAAGCAGGAGGACTCCAAGTTTCCCCCGTATTAAACCTTCCAATAGCATTTCGTCTATCATAATGTGTTGGATTCAGGCCCGGCCAGTAGTAAAAGAGCAAATTTGCTGCTGGAATGCGAGAGCTTGGTGTGCCATGAGCTATAACACAGAGCAGATCCTTGATCAAATCTTCTTTTAGCGCCATGAAGCATTCTGTGATCTTGCGATGAATGGTCGTGTCATCATTGACGAACTGAAATACCATCATCAAATAGCTGCCGCCGAATTTGAGGCATAGTTTTCTCTCCTGACGTGTTCACCGTCCTTGGGTAAAACAAAGTTATCAATGGGCTTCTCGCTACTCACTGTAAACGGCAATAGATTCCAACAGAGAACGTCTATTATGTCTTCTGTAAGGGAAGCCGGGAAAACCTATGAAAACAAAGAGTTGTGAGTTTATTTTATTAAAAAGAAGTAGTTAAACAGTTTTACGAACCAAACCAAAAGAATTACGTTTAATTAATTTAAAATGGGCTAAAAAACCACACATACATATAAGGTAAAAACTTAACTTTGTATTTTTCTGTGACTTCGGAAAAAAAACCTTCTGAATTTAATACTTAATGGTCATTAGTACCCTAGCTTTGCAAGAACTTAAGTTGTGTACTTATGTCATTAAAAAGAAGAAACATAACACAGTTGTATTCATTTGTTCCAATTCAAAAAGAACCAGCATATATCCCAACCTAAGAACAATAAATTACATTTCTTTTTTGCAAAATGCCATTTTCTTGGCAAGATTATTTGCCCCTTTAGTTATATTACGACTTATTGAAAATCATGTTGTAAATAGAAAAAGATATCTTTTTAGTTTTATACACTTCTCAAACATTATACCTAAATGATAATATCAAGGTTTCAATTGTCCATTTTGAGTAGGAAATATTGGCCATTAACCTCTTACTTCCAAATACCTAGGTAGGCGTTTTAATACATATCTGGCCTAATGTTGAAAGTGATTGAAAGCGTTGGATGATTTATATATGGTAAAGTCACAGTAGAGATGGAGATCCAGTAGAATCGTTGACTCTCCTGGTAGAGATCACGATCGTTTCCTCTCCTTGATGTGATAACGATCGTGATCTATATTAGACGAATCAACGACTCTGCTGGAAGAGATCAGGAGCGTTATTTCTTATAGGAGGGATGAAGACTTGAATATGGAGATGGGTTGACGATGCTATTAAAACTATTTTTACCATGTCTGATATCTTCTCAAATGAGTATCCAATAATAATTATAAAGGTCGGTGATATAGATACAATGTTAGTAAAACATTGCATCGCATTTGCTTCCTTGAACACAAAAATGAAATCTTTGCCACCAAGATATAGTAGACTAGAAATTGCAAATTACATAAGACGTTTGTACAACATCGTAAACTATTATCTCCATAGTCGTCATCTCTCCTAGAAGAGATAAGGATCGTAATACCTACCAGGAGAGTCAACGATTCTTCTGGATCTCCATCTCTGCTGCGACATTTACATTTCTGCATGAGTTCCAGCTCCTGGTCGAAGTTATTTTTTAATTCTGACACCTCCTGTAAGAAGATTGCCCCACACATAGGTGTAATCATAAAATGGATTGCATCACAAAAAAGGTTTCCTACCCTTTTCTTTGGACTCCTTTGAAAATTCGTAAATGTATTTTTGCCGGGAAGATGTTTTCTTCTATTTATTTACCCTTCATTTTTATTTTTTGCGTTAGGTATAAACATCAAGTACCAGAGTTGTGAAGGAAACACAAAACTGAAGACAGATTTAAAGAACAGTAGTTATGTAAACAAAACATATTTTTTTATTAAAAAAGAGCGCCAATCATATAATTCAATATGATTCTTTAGTTTGAAAATAAATTTCTAACATTGAAATAAACCGCCAAAGACTTTCATTACCGTTAGCGTCGAAGCAACTATATAAGGTAGTGTATCGATTAGCTCCCTCTCAAGGAATGGAATGAGACTGCATAGACAGGAAAGGAATCCCTTTCCAAAGTCATAGAGTCCAGAGGGAAGAAGTGGTACGAGATCCAGCATTTGAATGAGGGAAGTATGAAGGCCCTTGTAGTCCAAATTTGGAAAAAGAGCCATGCGATCCTAGGAATGAATATATATGAAATCAATGTTGAGGGTGCAGATTTGACTCCTACCGAGAAGGGAAGATCAATATTCACCAAACCTCAGGTTCGATGGAGTCATTTACATGCTAATTCATATTTTCACGGATGCAGCTTAATCGAATCATGTAGGCAAAAATCAGGAAACGACCGGGACACCTTTTTTCGCCGGGACCCGGGCCAGGACTTAAATTTTTCAAGCCAGGCCGGACCGGGCCAAAACCGGGCCGGGACATAATATATATTTTCGTTCCTTTGACATTCTGAAGTGAAAGGTGATGACGTTTTTTTAGAAAAGAATCTCCAAAAAAAAAGTGACGACGTTTTTTTAAAGAAAAGGATCTCCGAAAAAAGTGATGACGTTTCTTATTTCAAAAATTATTTTCTAGAAAATATTGATGTCCCGACCCGGTGTCTAAAAAATCCGAGACACCGGGCCGGGTACCCAGTCGTTTCCTGGCAAAAATAATTATAAAAGTATAAAATTGCTGGTTTATTTTCTTACAGAGCAATTAGTATTTAATAAATAAACAACGTTAAATAATAATTCTTTGCTTTTTTAAGAGAGAACAAGCATTCAATAAAAAACGTGAAATTAATCAACATTTATAATTAAAAATCCTAGCCGAATCATATTGCCCGGTTTTAACATATATTTAAAAATTGTAAGCTGTAACAATGTTAAAAAAATAATGGCAAAAAAGTCTATAAAAAAATCTAAAGAGGATACCAAAGTCTTTTGATCATATAGCTGGTATCTTATATGTCAATGGTATACCAATAACAGTGGTTAGTTATAACCATGGTCTACTCGATTATCTTAGAGTAGATTTGATAAACTATTTATAATCCTATTTGTTATTCTACAATATACAAAATATTTCATTTTTAATCGTAATTATTATTATTTTGATTTGACTAATAAAGGCTTTGGTTCAAAAGAAAATATATTGACCAAATTAGACTACTGATTATGTTAAATCCTATCATGTAAGCACACTCTTAAAAACACACATATAAGGATAAATAAACCGGAAGGAATGGAGTTTCAGAACGAAAGCCTGAATTGTTGTTTATTGGAACTGCCAGAATTTGGATATGAAGTCTCTTAATTCACAATTGAAAAATACATCTAAAAGGATTTAGCCTTGTAATTACTTAAGCAAACAATACATTTAGTACAAAAAATGATTATTTAAGCTACTGGTATTATATTTACGTTGAATTCCTAGACCAGTTTGATATAATATAAAAATTAACAAACTGTATAAAAACATATCGATTGTATGTTTTATAATAGCTGGGACAAGAATATGATCAATATTCCTTTGTTTGGTTGTATCTTAAGGTATTATTACTAACTTATTTTAGATATGAATATTTAATAGAAGGGAGTCCATTTTCTAATAGCTCTTAAGTTAAATTGGTCACATGTTTAAGTGTAAAGAGTTGTATGTGTTGGTTTCTCTAATCCTAGCAGCGTATGTAAATTATAGAATTAGCAAATATTAAAAAATAATTTGTCTATGTTTTTGAAGGGTTTTTTCTTATTTCAATGTTTATGAATATGCTAGATAAATTATATGCATTTAAAATTGAGGCTAATGAGTACACTTGAATACAAATGATATACATACATAAACATTTTAGTATTTTTTTTTTTTGCGTACAAAAGTGAAAAATCATTATTAAAATACCACATTGGGAAAAGGTTAATACATATATAAATCAATTTTGTGAAAGACAACAATCAAAGATTGTATTAAAAATGAACGTTTAAAAAATATAAATGTTTTGACAAAAAATTCATTACAAGAAATCAAAAACAAGGAAAGTCAACAGGCCAATGAGGAAAGTACAATATAACAACCATGGGACTGATATGCAACAATACCAGTCCCGTTTATATCAATTTTATAGTTCAACACTCTTAGATACTCACAGTGTCATTCTCACGGTTCTTCATCATGATCATGGGTCTTCCAGGGACGTCCTTGAGGACTCCAAGGAGAGTCGTAGTGAAATACTTGAACGTATTTGCAATATCCGTCCCAGAAGGTAAGGGAACAGTGTTCTGGACCAAACGCATTTGGTAGTCGTTCAAGTTCTTAATTTTGGCCGTAAAGGCCGCTGATCGAGTTCCCATATCCCAAAAATTGAGCGTCCAAGGAACCTGAATCAAGTCTTCATTTCTTGTTACTTCCTCCAAAAAAGTATATAAACAATTTATCTCATCTTCTTGTTCTTATAAAAATAGGGCTTTCTCATAGAACTGCTTTAAAAGAAGGCAAATGTATTGATCCTCTCAAGGACAGAGATGGTACCAATGGAGGATGCTAAAAGGAAAATGAACCTCTACGCTTACGAAAAAATTGATAAATCCTATTAATTAAGATTTTTTTATTATCTTTCATTGAAAAATATAACATTCATAAAATTATATTTTGAAAATATGATTTAAAAAGAAAAGTAAGAATAGAGAGTAAGAGGTTTTGTCAAAATAATGTATTTTTTTGTTCCGTTGAATAAAAAAATATGTTTTGATGACGCTATTTGTAAACAAAATAGTTAATGTTTATTATGATCCGTCACATGTCAAGCAAAATGCTTCGGAAGGAAATTTCTAGTCTATTTCGAGGATGGCGGTCCTCCATTCAGGGGAATCGAGGCCTATATTGTTCTTCAAGAAACTCTAAAACCTTTGAACCAGATTATTTAGATGTAACTTCAACGCTTATATCTTATTTTTGTCTACAAATTAATTTATATAAATATTGTCCTTTGCAGGCAATCGATCCGGAAGCCGTTTTGTATCCTCCCATGAATATTCAGGCCAAGAGCTACGACTTCCATACATTAGAGCACTTTCAGAGACTTATCAAATCCCTATCGCTCAAGATGGACCTGGAGGTGTCCGAATGTTGGGCATCTCCTGGGAGGGATCTTCAGATAGATACGTTTGCTCTCGGAGGCACAGAAGTCAAGGATTCATACTTTCTCACGCTCTATGAGCGAACCGTGCAGGTATGAAATCATTGCTTTGGATGCTTTAAAAAGAGGATTCATCCATCTCAGAGTTTTATAAAAAACTCCACTTATAAGCATTATACCATAAAATAACAATCTGAATATAAATATTTCATTTCATTCTAGTTTATGTCTTTACTTAGTTACTACATAACAATACATCATATACATTACTGAATATAAAGTAGGAAAAAACTGTCACAAAGAAAATAAATTACAATTTTGTAATAAATAAAAAACCATTAATATATATATGAATTTTTTGTGACTCTATTTGGAGCGATCTTGCAGAAATATATTTAAAGAAATATTATATATCAATAGACACTAAGGAAAAAATGTGTTACAAACATAGAGATAAAAAGATATAGAGAGCTTATTCCTTTCAGATGTATTTGTGTGTCCAATATAAACAAAGTAATTTGTACTACGTCATCGTAAGCTGAGCGTAGAGATAGAATCTCTCTCTATGATCAGCTTACGATGACGTAGTACAAATTACTTTGTTTATAGTGGACACACAGAATACATCTGAACGATGTTTCTCTGCTGTTGAAGGGGATCAGCTCTCTATATCTTTATATCTCTATGGTTACAAAGATCATAAATTCATATTTAAGTTGAAAAATAAATGCTTCGTGTTGAAAGATGTATTATTTTACATTTTTGATCCGTCCCTTTTTTACCTTTAAAGCTCTTCAAAGTATATAAGTGTAGAAATATGACTGTGATTTTTGAACACTGAATTGTATATTGTCTTTTATAATGCGTATTAATTGCGTATATTTACGCACTAACTTTAATTTATTTAGGTTTTTTATATATATTAAACGATTGTGATATAAAAAACAAAATATTTAGCGTATTTCGGAAGAGCATAACATCATTTTTCCAAGACTGTTTATTGATTAGACTTAGGCTAATTTAAATCAATATATTTGACTTAAGCACCGTTATATTTCATTAGTAAATATGAAATATTGCCTTTATTTACATAACAATTTATAATAAAGACAAATTTGGTAACGAAAAACATAAATTTACGTCATGTTTAAAACTTATATTGGATTATTGTTATGATGCCACTCATTTTGATACTTTCAAAATACTTTTTTTTTGATACAAGTTCAAAGTATGTAGTTGCAATAATATGGGTGTGAATTTCTACGAATAATTCGCACATGTTTTATAAAATATTTACCTAAGACATTATTTATGTTTTTGAAAGCATCCCCACAAATTATATTGCTTAATTTTAATTGTATGAAACAAAAGCTTCATTCCTAAAATATAACTAGCAAAACATTGTTGTTCCAAGACTTTAAATACATGGGACTTAAGCCCATTTAAATTGTTAAATTAACAGACTAAAACTAGAGCAATGGTGCATATTTTTATCTTGAAAAAATAAAGTGTTGAGTTGAATTGAATGTATGAAGAGCTGTCACTTATACAGGGTGCGGCAACATAACTTCCTTTTTCAGAAGGCAATAAAACAAGATGTATAAATCAGAAAGGTTTTAATTTTGTTTCATGATTTTAGTACATACTTAAAGTTTTGTTTCACGTAGTTTTGAAAATCATATAAGATAGGTGACGTCCCCCATAGTCCATACATTGTATATACGGATTTCCAGAGCGCCTCATTTCAATAATGGGCGATTTGGAGTGGCCAGCCCGTCCCCCGATTTGGCCCCTTGTGATTTTTATTTGTGGGAATATTTGAAATCCCGTGTTTATGTCAACCGCCCGAGAAGCCTACTAGACTTGAAGGCCAACATCAGAGAAGAAATTGCCAATATACCCGCTGATACGCTGGTGAGGGTCATGGCAAACACCCGAATCGGTATATACAGTGTATGGACAATGGGGGACGTCACCTATCTGATATAATTTTCAAAACTATGTGAAACAAAACTTTAAATATGTACTAAAATCATGAAATAAACTTAAAACCTTTCTGATTTATACATTTTGTTTTATTGCCCTCTGAAAAGGAAGTTATGTTGCCGCACCCTGTATAACCTATGAAGTAGCCACGAAGTTTGGCTCCAAATAGGTTCAATTCCTTCAAGAGAATCGAGTAGTATGTCTGCTTAACATGCCTCTAAGGGTAGTACTAGTTTCCATGTCACGGGGTCTACTTTGAAATATTGAGGTGGTTTTAAATCCAAGTAGGTGTTAATTTGTCTGCATGGTTCCTAGGCGGCTAAATACGTGCATTAGTCTTTCATATTATTTTTAAATAGATATTAGCAGGATCTGCTGTGTAAGAAAAACAGCGATAGATAATAATTATCTTTTAAACTCATTTTTCCCCGTTTATCGCTAAGTTCAAAAAGTTATCCCTCATTACTATTCATTACTCCCCCAAAATGAGAAACAATTAACCAGCACATTAAAGAGGATTGATATAAAAACTAAAAAGTGTTCACGGCGCTAGCGTCTCCATTTGCCCTTGTTTGCATTTTATGAGAAGAATAAAAAATGAATTGTTCATATCTCCTATTAAGTACAAAAGTAGGGATTTGATATTGATGCCTGCCTTTTTATTTAAAAAATGTTTTGCATTGACATACCTTGGAGCTTTGCTTGAGAAATAGGACTTTTTTATTCTCACGTCGAAAAATGAAATACTGGAGCATGCAGTTATTTTAAAACTACAGCATTGCATATATAGCATACATGAAGAAAAAAGATATACCGGACTCTATTTTAAACATTACAACACGATATTTACAACTTCTATTACAATTATTTTAAAACCATTTTCTCATTTCTCATGTTTTTAATTGTTTAATTCTATGAAATTATTTTATGTTTCTGCTCAACATGTTTTTTGATTTACTCTATGCAGGCCCGGCAGCAGGCCCAGGCTGTTGGGGGGGGGGGCTACAGTTGTTATGAAGGGGCACAGTTGGTACATTCATTAAAAAATCGGGCCCACATCACTCAGTGGGTGGGCGGGCCTGACCCCCCCCCCCCAGGCCTGACTCTATGCCTCTACTTCTGTATATTTCCATGAAATATAGGAACGCCTTCTGGCAAACAAAAATATAACTTAATAACAGTTGCCATTATGAAATACGGCATCATTTCATTTGTGGCTGTTGAGGTGTGAGCAGTATTAAGGGATACAAATATCATCCTTAAGAGAACTAAGCACTAATTTTATAGTAAATTTTCGGGGAAATATATCCACAACTTGTCAAATTATCCGTTGACATCTAATATCAATAGTAAATCTATTTATATAAGCATTATTGATTCAGAGCTTGACTATCCGAATTCCAGCTGTTATAATACAAAGCAGTACCGAATAGATGTTATATGAATCGTTGTACACAAAAAACCTAAAAATATCACTCTTGTGGCATGGAATTGGTTTTTCATTTAACTGACAATGAGATAGTCTTTTAAGGCGTCTCCACAATCGTAAATTCTTTTAGAATCTTCCCTTATCGGACAACAGGATAGTAAAGAAATATTCAAAGTCTAAGAAATGTTATTTTTTTATTTTATAAAATTTGTAAATGTATAATAAGTATGTTATACAATATCCATTATAAAAATATTTTTATCAATTATTATTTTCAGATCAAAATCTAAAGTCAACTGAGGCTCCCGTTCTTTTGGACATGATCAAAGTGGCTACTCCCTCGGGGATCCAGGTATTATTTCACGAGCATACAGAAGACCAGAGCGAAGCCCGCCTCGTACCAGATCCCTTTATTAACGGCCTCAAAGGAGAACTAGATCAAATTGACGGGAAGCGGGACTCTGAAATGGAAAAGGCTGCCGTCAAAAAGGCCACAAAAGCTGCTACTGCGAAAGTAGCTGCTCCCTTACTCATATAATGATATTAAGTGTGTTACTTAAAAAATAATTTAATTAAATGAAGAAATATAAAGTTATGAAATTATTTATTTGTAATTATGTAATTTCTTAAGAGGTACGACTATGACGTCATATGTTCTAAGGTGTCTATATGGACTAGGTTTCGTTAAGAATCGCATACTGTGAATAAAAAGTCAGTAAAATATACGCAAACTAATTTCAGACTTTCTGCATGATCCAAAAAATAGACAACATAAAATTTAGTTGTTTTGTATCAAGGCCAATCAGCCTTAGTTTTACGATTAATAATGGAAATAAAAGCCAGCCCGCAATGATACTTTGTGTCCGAATTTAAACCTAGCAATGCAGCTGTTATCCTACTAGCAATACAAGTTACATTTCTGCATATTAAGTTCCAAAAAAAAGTTGTCTTTTCCCTAATTATCATGAATCATAATGTTTTAATTCAAACTATAAGACTTGTTTTAAATATATATCTAATTTTGAAGTCGACATAACCGACCTTTAAAAAATAAAACATTTCTTCTGGTTAATGTGCAATATTTATAATAGGATTTTTAATTTGACCAGTTTTTGGCTTATGCTGTCAATGCTAAAACTTATAATCCATGATAATTTGAGGTCGGTTGGACGTCCTTAAATATCACCAGCAAGCGAATAATCAGCTCTCATGGCAATATGGGCATACCCTTGTATTTCAATATATCGAGGGATCGACTAAAAACCAAAGTCGATTTCATACCATAGATCAAGGGTATAGCCGCTTGTCACCCATCCTTTCAAAGTAATTTTTCATGGCAATATTATTACTAAGCATAGTTTCTCCAATAACAATTCCTTATTTGGGTTTGAATATTAACTCAAGTTATCAATGCGGACCGTTTTTTTGGTGGTGGCTATATTCGATGAAAGATGAAGCTTTTTATCGTTTATTGTTAAGTTTAAAAAAGTTATGTTTCATCACTTAATGCTGGTCTCCAGAAGCGAGGAACAATAGACTCTACATTCTAAAATGATTTTTGTAAAAATATGTTTATGTCTATCGATTTATCATTATTTACTAGTTGAAGAAATAACTGCAGATATCACAGTTATATTTTGTGTTCATTACATATCAAGCAAAAGTCTTCATAAGTCTTTTAATGTCAAGTTTAAATTAAACTTTTAAGACTTAAAATGACACTAGTTTTAAAATGAAGGGTCAACCTGGCCGTAAGAAGGTATTTTTAATATTTTTTAAAAATTACTTACATATATTTAAAATAATGTTTGTAATATTACTCCACAATTGGGAAGGTTTCAAATCCTTCGGACTCCAGTTGGAGAATGTCTAGTATTGTTGAAATCGATAATCGTGGTCGGCGGTCTCCGAGGACAGGGATTGGCTCCATTAAATCAAAGTCATCCAGCTGAGTCCCACTGTTTCTAGGTCCAAATAGAGCTGGTAGAGTCGACTCGGGGCCTTGACGAGTGGAAGAGAATGGGGAACTCGTTTTAATTTGTCGTTTGCTTTTGACCCGGATGGGTGACATGAGGCAAGGATCGCTGATAGTAGTGTGATACTTGTGACGATAATTTGCTTATTCATTGCGGAGGAAACTCTTCTTTTAAGAAACTGATTTTTAAATAAATTATTGAAGGAAGTTGATGGATTTATTCTTTAAAAATCATGTTAAGGCGTTGAAGGTATATTATTTTATTTGTGAGAGTATTAAGAGTTTTAAAGATATAGAGAGCTTATTCCCTTCAATAGCAAAGAAACATTGTTCAGCTGTCGCCTGTGCCCAATATAAACAAAGTCATTTGTACTACGTCATCATAATTTGATCATAGAGATAGAAAGATTTGTTTATATTGAACACATGACGTATTTCTCTGGAGAATTCAATAAGCTCTATATATATATCCATGATTAAACTTGATAAGAAGTGAAGTGAGTACGTAGGGATTTTTTTAGCAAGGTCTATTTATCAAGATTACTCCAATATTTAGGAAGTAGAAAAAGGGGGGGATATGTAAAAGATCATGAATCTACGTCGTCTTGAGTAAAGCGTTAAAGTAAAGTGGTGCATGCAAGGAAAAAGTAAACATAAAAAATTGGCCTAAATTTTGGTAATTTCCTTTAACGTTAGAAGTCGTTGTCCATGAAATTACGTCACAATCCTATTTAAACCCGGTTTAAAGGATTAAATTTGAAATATATCAAATCACTACAAGATAAAAAAACGTCTCCAAATATAAATAATAAAAGGACTGTTATTATTTTCAAAGAGCTCTAGCATAAAAGCGCCCCTTACGGACTAAAGAAGAACGAAATTTTTTGGCCAATTCCTTTTGGGAAAAAGGAAGAATTTTATGTTATGCATGCGCTACTTTACTTTAACGCTTTAGTATTTCCGAACTATATTATATAGGTCGGTAGTATTTCTTTATAGAATACAAACTTACCATAATATTGCAACGTCTTTGTTGTTATTTCTTCATTTCACAACCTCCAATAATATAATTAATTGATTATTTTTTAAACGCACTTGGTTCTCTTTTATTTGGTCACATTGCAAGTGTAGCAATTTAATAAAATAACCGTAAGTTTTGAAATCACATTATGGTCATCTATAAACATTAACTTTGGTATGACGTCAAGCATTAGTTTTATACTTAAAAGTTGTACAACATATTCAAATAATTTTTCTATTCTTTGTTTTTATAAATTATACTTTTCAATTTTATTATACCTGATATGTTATATATTCCTTTTTCGTTGTGCAAGCTACATCAGTTACATTATTTACGTAATAAAGGGGGAATTGTTTTATATTCTTGTTTACATATTCAACCTTCTTCATTCTCTTCATCGTTAGAAAAAGACTATACATATAATACTTACATAATGAAGTTTCCGTTTTTGGTTGCTACTATTACACAAATAAATTTATAGTTTGACTTTGGATATAAATCTCCTAAAAAATAGATTTGTCCATAATTATTCAGTAATATGATATCTCTATCTAGAAAGTCGTAGTATCTTATTCCATGTAGTGTTTTATACCCATAAAATTTAATCAGGTTCCTTGTTTGTATTTGGAATTTGGTCCATGTTCTGCAATAATTATTATAGTATGCGAATTTGAATTTGCAATGGGAGAGTAAAAGGCTCTTTGGATCTAATTATTTCTGCAATATTACGTTATCAGAATTTTTAAAATTGGTATCTTGCCTCATGTCGTATTTTTACATTGTAAATTAATCAGGTTCCTTTAGAGATGCCAAAAGTTAATCAACTAACGATTAATAACACTGAATAACATATTTCAATTTTTTTTATTACTGGAGATGTGAAAAATGATTTAGACTAACGCTGATTTCAAAAATCAAAACCGTTTTGCTGTATCACGTCAGGATTTTCAGTTACAGAAATATTCCCATTGCCTAGAAGTCAGGATTTCAATGAAATTTACAAAAATTTATTTATTACACTGGGGAACAGTGAAAAAGTTTCTTGGGATATATCAACCGATTTGAATACTTAATGGGTCCTTGATAACTAAATTAAAAACCATTTTGCTCAATCAGGTCAGAGTTTTTTGAAATTTTGAGTTTTTTGTTTTCGATTCTCAACTTTTAGACAAAATCACAACTTTTTCGTTTATTGAGCTACAAAAGTGGTATGAATGTTTTTGGAAATGGCATGGTCATATTAGTGGGGGTGGAGACTAGCTTAAGTTAAAAAAATTATCGGAGAGGCCCAAAAAAGCCAAAAATACTTTGACCGATTTTGGGCGATTTTTGTAACTTTTGTTTATAAAGCTATAAAATTCGTATGGATGTTTTTGGAAATGGCATACTCATGTTAGTGGGGGCGGAGATAGGTTTTGGGATGATAAATTAACAACATATATTTTCTTAAACAGTTCTTGCAAAATTGCTTCTAATATTTAAAATTGTGTCTCCTAAAGAATGATAAAAGAGTGGGCCCCTCCCATTGTGTTTGTTACTTGCACTACACAACTTAGAGAATGGTCTAAAGGCAAGAAGAAGAACTCAGGTATGTGTGTGCCTATGGTGTGCAGAGAACCAAAAAAAAACCACTCAGATGATTGCCATTGTTGCACTATAAACCGTATAGATATAAATAAAAAACAGAAAGAGTTTAAAGTATTCAAACTTGGATTCTGCTATCAAACCAGTGCCCCACAGTGAAGATGTTCCAATACCAGTGTTCTAGTCACTTCCAGATGTTACAGATGATGAGAGTGCGACTGAGCAGTTGCAATGTGATAGTTCACACAATGATGATGATATACACTTTGAAGGTACAACATCCTAGCCGAAGCAGTGCAACCAGGGTGAATTAAGTGACCTTGCGAGAGACTTAAACTCACTCAAAAATATGCAGAACTTATGACCTCTAGATTAAGTGAGAATAATCTGGTTTAAAGTGGTACAACAAAATCCTTCTACAGAACAAGAGATTCAGAGTGTGTTCCATTCATCTCTGAGAAAGATGACTGTAATGACATTCCTGGTCTCCTGGATAGGTTAGGTATAAGTAACTACGATATTCAAGAGTGGAGACTTTTCATTGACAGTTATAAATACAGTCTCAAAGTTGTTCTGTCCCATAATGGAAATAAATATGGATCCATTCCATTGCCCATGTCACCAACTAAAAGAAACCGAAATCCCTTACTTTCTCTTTCACTGGGATAATAGGGCAAGGGCATGGACGTCGGAACTATTTTCTGAGAGGGGGGGCGGGATTTTTTTTGGGGAGGGTCGGAGGAGAGACGCACACTTACAGTATCAATGATTAACGAACTATAATGACGTAATCTTAATTGTTAAGAAAATGAAACGAAATAAATGAATGAATAAATCAAGCATTTATTAAAACACATAACACTAGGTAATAAAAACAGCATTCAGAAAAATAACAGTTTGCGCTCCAAAGGCCTTTCACACTTTTCCAAAAGTGGACCTTCTCTCAGTTGACCTGCTGATGAATTCTTCAAGCAGGGCCGAAACATCGTATTCATCAAGAAGGTCACTATGCGCATTCATAATGGCCAAATGCGTGAGTCTTTCCTGCTTCATGGTATTGCGCAGCCAGGTTTTCAATCTGCGCAAGGCAGAGAAAGAGCGCTCGGATGCCGCGACAGATATGGGCAGGGCCAGACAGAGCTTTATGAGCTTCTCAACCTCCAACAGCATAGAGCGGGTTTGGGGCTGCAAGGTGTGCAGGATGGACACAACATCCTGAATGGTGAAAACTTCTCGCCCTCTACACACGTCCCTCAGTATGTCCAGCTCAATGCTAAGCTGCTCTCGTGAGAAGGGGCTCAGTTCGGGGAACCCACATCAACCCGTTTCCCTTGGGCCGCCTCAAGACTGCCTGGTCTCGCCCTGCAGCTATGCGGAGTCCCTCCTGATCAAAACGCCGCTCCACCTCTGAGCGCACCACGTCTAGAGCCTCAAACATTACCCTCTTCCACAGGCTTGGATATTCTGAAATATTAAATATAACATGAATTAAATAACAACCCACCAATAGGTTACACATGGGCTGCTTATTTGAGCTGGGTCAAACTTTTTTTATATTAATTAATTTCAAGTTCATTCATTAAGTTCAAATTCATGAATTTGGTTTGTTATGAAAATGAAAAATACACAAACCGTTGTTTGTGTATTATTAATTACAGGTTCATTTCTCAAATAGGCGTAGGTGGATGTACAGTATTATTGAACTATTGTATCGTTTTTTATGTCATAATCTATGAATAGATACATAATATCTGTCTGTCTATGTGTGCGTATTTGTTGCATTATTTTAACATATACAATTACAGGCTGATGAGTTAAGCTATGTGTTATTTAAAATACTGTTGGCATTATTTTATTTATTTATTTACCCTCTATGTTCCCCAACTCCCCTTCCTCCTCCTCCGCTGTATGGCGAAAACGCGCTGTGGTCTTGCTCGTTCGCGCTGGATGAGGAGGCTTTAAGTTGTAGCGCTCTGCGTACTGCTTGGTCTTGTCCACAAGGTCAGCGAAGGTGTCATCCTGTCGCAGTGAGTTGAGTCGCTGGCAAAGAAGTTTCGCAGCTTCCACTGATCCTAAGGCTGTGACCTTGATGCCTTGCAGTGACCGAGCCACGGATTCACACGGAGTAAACATGGTAACGCACGTAAACAAACCAAAGACTGTGCGCGTAGTGGTGCCCTTTTTGAGCAATCCTGCCACTTTGGCACGCGTCTCCCCCTTGACAGTCCTGTCACTCTCCAGGGCTCTGAATGTCTGCAGCATCTCTCCATAGCAGGCCAGCAACCGTGACAGTGCCACAACTCTGACGCGCCACCGAGTTTGACACAGGGTAAGCAGGTTTATCACTTCTCCACATCCAAAAGAGACTGGTATAATGTTTTTCTCTTTGCTGAATCATTAATAACAACAGTGACTTCTCGAACCAAGTTTAGTGTATCAGCAACAAGGTGCACTTCTTTTGCCACTTCTTGTAACACTAAATCCAGAGAGTGATTTGCGCAGTGAACAAACACGGATTCAGGACATGTTTCCTTTAATCTTGCCTGCCCTCCCGTGAACCTCCCAGACATGTTGCTGGCTCCATCAAAACAGTAGCCTTTCAGCTTCTCCATTGGTAAATTGAGCCGAACAAGGACATCTTTTATGCACAAAAACAGCATCTCTGCTGTTGTGTCTGGGGGTTGTAAAAGCCTAGAAAGAAATTCTGAATGTCCAGATTGTGATCAGCAAACTGTATATTGCATGAAAACTGTTCTTTGCCACTGAGGTCGGTGGTCCCATCAGCAGTTAAGCCAAAAAAAGGACTTTGGGATGCTTTAGCTCCGATTTTTCTCTGAATGTCATGCGCAAACAGCTCCAGAATTTCATTTTGGATGCTGCCAGATATCCAATTATCTCTTTTTTTATCCAGTTCTCCAGGTCAGGATCAGTGCGTACCCTTTCCACCATTAGCTGACATTACGGATGGGAAAGGGGTGCGGCCGCACCCCTTTCACCCCTAGTTCCGACGTTTATGGGCAAGGGAGGAACACTGGGTGAGGAAGGAGGACTCTTATGACTGTTTGAGAGAAAAATGTTATTGTTGAGCCTCTGGTGGAGAGATCAATGATCATTTTCCCTCCTTTCACATTAAGGATTAATGAAACAATTTGTCAAAGCCTTAGACAAAGATGAAGACTGTTTTAAATACATTTGTGATGCTTTCCCTGGACTGAGTAAAAAGAAGGCTGGAATTTGTGATGATCCTCAAATCTGAAAGCTAATGAATGATCATCTGTTTGTTTTATTATGAACCAGATTGTGTATAATGCTGGGAGTTTCTTTTGTCTTGTTTGTGGATAATTTTCTTGGAAACAACAAGTCAAGCAATTATGTGAAGCTTGTAAACAGTATGTTTGTGAGCTAAAAGCAGCTAAATGCATATATGAGCATCAACTTAATTTCCTTTTCTGTCACCTGGAGAAATTTCCTGAAAATCTTGGAAGTGTTAGTGATGAGCAGGGTGAGAGGTTTCACCAGGACATGAGGGACATGTAGAAGAGGTACCAAGAAATATGGGATAGCCACATGATGGCTCACTATTGCAGGAGTATAGCTCTTGACTATCCTAATTTGCAGCACAAAAGAAGATCTTTAGAGAGAAGTTTTATACTGCTAGTAATTAGCATTCATGCATTTTCAATTTGAATATGTTTTTTTTGTATATTAAGAAATAAAAAAGCTTAAAGGTCATTTTTGTTTTACTTAGAAGTTGTAATATAATAATATGTGTACTGAAAAATATGCAAAATTTGGTAATTTTACCAAAATAAATGTAATTTTTGGGCCTCTCTGATTATTTTTTCAACTTAAACTAGTCCTCCGCTTTCACTAATATGATCATGCCATTTCTAAAACACCCATACCACTTTTGTAGCTCAATTAACAAAAAAGTTGTGATTTTGTCTAAAAGTTGAGAATCGAAAACAAAAAACTCAAAATTTCAAAAATTCTGACCTGATTGAGCAAAATGGTTTTTAATTTAGTTATTAGGGACCCATTAGGTATTCAAATCAGTTGATATATCCCAAGAAACTTTTTCACTGTTCCCCAGTGTAATAAATGAATTTTTGTAAATTTCATTGAAATCCTGACTTCTAGGCAATGGGAATATTTCTGTAACTGAAAATCCTGACGTGATACAGCAAAACGGTTTTGATTTTTGAAATCAGCGTACCCAAATTAGTATAATCATTTTTCACATCTTCGGTAAAAAAACTTGTTGTTCGTGTAATCGACAAGATTTTAAAGGATTAAAGTTTATTAGTTGCAATTAATCGACAGATCGCGCCCTCTATTTGAAGTTAATGAAACTTCAACATCTTTACCGGTTTTTAAATCTGTTCTTGTATTCAATTTTCTCATAAGTTCTTTCTTTGAAATAACTCCTCAAGTTTGGACGTGAAAAAATCATAGAGATAGAAAGATATAAAGAGCTGATTCCCTTCAATAGCAAGAAACAGCGTTGTATTGTTTCTGTGTGTCCACTATAAACAAGTAATTTATACTACGTCATCGTAAGCTGATCATTGAGATAGAATCATAGAGTTATAAACGTAACAAATGACATATTTCTCTTCCCTCCAATAGCAGAGAAACATCGTTCAGGTATATTCTTGACACAATGACGTATTTCTCTGACGAGTCAGTAAGCTCTCTATATCTTTATATCTCTATGGGAAAATACAAAGAGACGTCATTGGAATAAGATTTAGTATTGAAAGCATAGAGATATATCTCTATGATTGAAAGTCGACAAATTATAAGAAACTTCTTTCGAGAATTAAACCCAGTGAGGTCAAGATTCTTTCATATGAAAATAAAGATGCACTTGCCCACCCCAAATCCACAAGATAAACTGGTTCCTTAATTGTGGCACTGTTAACGATTAATCGATTAAAAGTCGATTAAACGAAACAACTTACGATTAATCTATTAACCGATAACTTGCATCCCTAGGTTCTTTGTTTGGATTTGGATTTGGTCACATGTTCTGCAATAATTATTATACTATACGAATTTGAATTTACAATAGGAAGTAAAAGGTTGTTTGTATTGTTAGAGAGCATTATATAATTATTTCTGTAATATTATGATATCATATTTTTTTTTAAAATTAGTATCTACTTCATGTCGTATTTTTTACTTTGTAAATGTACTAAAAAACATTTGTATTGGGAAGGAGTATTATTGCCTAAGGTTTTTCTGCAATATTATATTAGAGGAAATATAAAGATATGGTATCATAATCGTATTATTTCGTTTACGTAATTTATCTATCAAACAAAATATATCAGGCTTGTGAGCGTTCACTTTTTTTGCGTTCAGTGTTCCGTTCAGCGTTCAAAAAAAATTAGCGTTCCGTTCAGCGTTCCGTTCAATGTTTTTGCGTTCAGCGTTCCGTTAGGTTCAGCGTTCAAATATTAAAAAAGTACTGCGTAGTGATGCCGTTTTTTTTTTTAGAAAATAATTTCCCCAAAAAGTACTGCGTAGTGATGACTTTTTTTTTTTAGAAAAGAATTTCCCAAAAAAGTACTGCGTAGTGATGACGTTTCTTTTTTTATAGAAAGAAATTTCCCAAAAAAGTACTGCGTAGTGATGACGTTTTTTTTTTTAGATAAGAATTTTCAAAAAAAAGTACTGCGTAGTGATGACGTTTTTTTTTAAAGAAAAGAATTTCCCAAAAAGTACTGCGTAGTGATGACGTTTTTTTAAGAAAATAATTCTAAAAAAAGTACTGTGTTATGATGACTTTTTTTTTTTTTTAATTTTTCAAAAAAGTACTGCGTAGTGATGACGTTTTTTTCCGAAAAAAGTAAAAGAAATGTTTGAAAAAATTGAACGTTGAACGCTGAACGCAAAACTCTTTTTTTTTTGCGTTCACGTTCAGCGTTCAAAAAAAGTTTGCGTTCCGTTCAGCGTTCCGTTCATTGAACGTGCGTTCAGCTGAACGCCGTTCAATTTTGCGTTCCGTTCACAAGCCTGAATATTTTCATATAACTATGTTCAACATTATTAACCCTTGTAAAATTATAACAATTTTTTTATGTAGCTTCATCTCTTATACATAAGTTCCAATTACTTAAGTCTTCAATTAGAAGAAGAGTCGATGAAGGAGATATGTATAGAAAAAATAGTTATTTCAGAAGTTAATATGCTCAATTAATTTCTATTGCAATAATTAAAAATGAGTAAATCGTTGTTATTTTACCATATATGTGGAGACGAGTTGACTGTATACACCACATAAGACCCGAATAACGTAATAACGTATGGCATAGATTACAAGAGTGTGAAACCTAACTATGTTTTTCCACAGTTACATTGTCCGAATAGATATAGCCATGGCTTATACTAAAGAAATATTAACATAGAGAAATAAAGCATATCGGTGGAAGAAAAAAGTATAACCCAGGAGAGATTGACTACCGATTTCATGGAAAGTGTCAGATAATTCACCCCGGAATTACTGTAAAATTAACGTATGGACTTTGTATCGATTGTTTAGAAATTTATCACAAAAATAATTATTAATTATATTTTTGTAAGTTAATATAAATTAGTAAGTAAATGACTTTTTGTTTCTATGAAGAATAAATAATTATGTACGAAAATATGTATGTAGAATTGATTTTTCTTCTAAAGAATAAAAATAATATAAAAATGTATTAAGTTAACTCCTAGATGTTAATTTTTGAACATGGTGCCCATTATTTAGGCATGATAGGCTTTATGAGCAAAATAAAATGAATGTTTGATATAATTTTTAGATGAATCAAGAGAAAAATAATAATTCCGGAGTTAATGGGTTAAACAAGAATTAAAAATATTAACGGTGGTCCTGCTTGATCACCGTGTTAGAAAACCGCGCCTTGACGCGAACACAGGAGAACAGATGAGCGTCTCCAGAGTTTTCCCTGTCATTGGTAGTGGTCCGTAGGGGGTACTAAACGTGGCCTTGTCCGAGGTAAAGACTGACGCCCAAAAGGGGTAACATGGAGCCGCAAGATCCGTGGTCTCTCCGTTCACGGCAGCTACGAGGGCCAACTCCTCGCCATCGAGAAAACTAAGAACGAGGCGTTTAATGGCATTCGCGAGGAACTCCGCGTTTTTTCGCTGCTTCTCAACGAACATGTATGTGAGGAGCTTCAGGACGTTATTCCGTGGCTGAACACCCTTCCAAGAACCAAGATTATGAGGACCTGGCACTAGATGTGTTTTTGATACCGGTTGATGGTGGAACAGAGGATGATTTGAGCGAAGCAGAAGTAGAAGCGCACGAAGAACTGTCCTTGTATGCCTTGTGAATCCCTCGAACTTTGTTGACGTCCAGCTCCTCCTTGGATGCCAGATGAGGCAATTTCCTCTCTTGTTGAAGGAATACTGCGTGGGGCTCTTCCAGAGTTTAAAGTACTCTGAAAGGGTTAGTTTTTGAAGCATGTTTTAGCTGTCCACATTATCACTTTCAGAGGACTTCCGTCGCTGGCCCACCGCAAATGATGACGCTAAACGCGCTCATTCAGTTTATGTCTTGCCGATCTGCCCAGATAGGTAGATCGAACTCTGTCCCCAGCACGACGCCCTCACTGTCTTCCCAGTCAGGTCCGCTCATCAAATACTAAAAGAGTCAACGTTTATAATATATATATAATTATTTCATTCTTTTATATTTAAGGGTCTTAATAACTAGCTTTTGTGACGAGAAGTTCATTGGAAGTACTAACCCGGGTCGTACCGATGACTGAATCTTCTCCGCATAACAGCACATCCATCCCAGAACGAGTCAGGTCCCATGATCAAGTCTGATCCAAGCAGTCCCGTTGAACATATATCATGTGAGCCGAGTCCCCAGTGCTAGCGATCAGACCACCTTGGATGCCAGGAGACTCTCAAACGTCCTCTCTGCCTCCTCCGAATCATTGAGAGGAAGGATGAGACGAGACGGCGGGCAAATATAATGACTGGAATCATGATGCCCACCCGTCCCACTCCCCATTTCGAGCAAATTTTAGTCCCAAGCAATGAGAAGTCATGTAAACAATCAATAATAGAACCAAGTGCATCTAGCACTCTGCAGGACGAATACTTTTTTATTCTTCGTCAATATTTAACAAGTAATGAGAGGTTTGTGAGAATGTTAACTCATGCCGTGTTGAAGTGTTTGTTTAACGCTTTGTTTCGTAGCTCAGTAGGAGAATCTAGAAGTATACCATACCCGTGTTGTCCATCGGGGGGCATGCCGTCCTCCCCAAAGTTCCCGCCCGCCACAACGGGCTCAGGTGCTCGGGCGCAAAAAATATGCAAAGTCGGCGGGCTATGCTGGCGTCCTTTTTTTAATTGGTTACAGTTTTTTTTTTAAATGACCTCTCTTCTAAAAAAACGCCTTCACTTTCCTCAACCGAATTCTAAAGAAAACGTTCTATACACATTTTCAATCACCGTCTTCATCTAAAAAAAAACCATCCTCAACTTTATTTCTCAGATCTGTTGATTGATTCCACGTCTTCTATCAATATATTTCCCAATGGTCGGGCGGATCGGCGCAAGTCGGGCTCAAATCAAACTAATCGCGGGACTCGGGCTCCATTTTTAGTCTTTGCGGGCGGGCTCGGAGCCTCTCGAAAATTCTCGCCAGATACAACCTACTTCCTAGCACCTAAGAATACTAAAGCTATTTCTAGTATTAACTTGCTAGACTAAGCACCATTAGTCAAGCATGCCCTAAGTAGACAAGGAAGACGAAAACTACATATTTTCTAGTATTCCTTGCCATGAGGGGATGAAGCAAGAATGAAACAAGAGCCTGGTGGGGGGGGGGGGGAGGGAGGGTTAACTACAATTGGCATGCCCCCATCATTATCCCGGGAATTTTATGCCAAACATTGACACATACTATACTAAGAGTCTAGTATACTACATAAGCAGAGAACCGACACGCTCTCTTCCTGTGCATAGGGGGCATTGTCTTAGAGATAAAATGTAACCAGCTATGAGCTTTTCTTGTTAATGCGCTTAACATGAATTATATAGATCCTAAAATAGGATAGTTGAAGTGACAATTTGTATTTTCTTTTATTATATATTTTTTTGGGAAACAATCTTAATTTACTTAGCAATATTATTACACAAATCATAAAATATCCATTTACTACCACGCTATAAATTAGCAATACATTTATTGGAACATGATTTAATAAATATCTTCATGGGAGATTTATGATGATGCGAATAGGAGTTTAAGCGATACATGAAATAATCGAGAATATTAGTGTAGGATATGAAAGTATTGAATTTAGTCATTCGAAATATATAACAATATTTAGCGTCAAATGAAGTTAGTGCAGCAAAGTAAATTCATAATAGGAATACCTTATTAGTTCGATGGTGTCACACATCAATACTTGATGAATAAGAAGTAACAAACATGCAGATGTGGTAAGCAAAAATTAGAATACAACACAGGTACAATTGAAGGCTGAAATAGTTTATTTTAAAGCCATTTTAATGGTAAATTCTACTAACAAAATATGTTAAGGATACAGTAAGTTACAATTTTTATTCAATGTGTCCTCCATTATTCCTGATGATGGCTTCACATACGATGACGAACGGAGTCACAGCTGGTCTTGATGAATTCCTCCGACATGTTGTCCTCCCACTCCTATGAGTGATGGTTGCCTTCAGGGCCTCGACACTGGTGTGTGAGGTTTTTGGTGGTCTTTGCCCTCCAGGAAGCCCCAGACAAGCAAAGTCTAGAGGGTTCACCCTCCGGCGATGAGGAGGGCCAGAAGTCCGCCGGCCATCAGGAGCCATGTTCCCCTTGCAGAACTCCTGAGCTTTCTTGAACGTGTGAGCGGGGCTCCGTCCTGGGTGAATACATAATTGTTCATTGGGAATGTGCTCTTTAGCTATGGCAAGACCTTGTACCTAAGGACCTTGTAGTAACATCAGAGTTGACCTTCTCATTGGGCCTGAAGAAGTGTGGGAGCATCTTGTTGCCGTCGGAGGCCATGATACCCAGGACCATGACTTGGGCTGGATGTTTGGTCCTGTAATACCCCTCCACCTGACCTCTTGTTTCTGCCAAGAATCGATCATTTCTTCTGTTCAGCACTGCGTCCACGTGTGAAGATCTTCTTGTCGGAGTAGATCTTGACCGTGTCGCCGTTGTGCTTGAAGAAGTTGAGGACTTTTTTGGCTCTCTCTAACCTTCTGGCCTTCATAGTGGCCGCCAACAGATGCCTTGGTGTCCTGACGAAGCTCTTGAGGCCCAACCTCGTGGACGGCCCTGGTGACGGTGATGAAAGTAACGTTTCTCTCGAGGCCATCTTCCTCATGGACTTGGTGGGGGTCCTTCTTGATGTTCTCCTGCAGGAGGTTCAGGAACTCACCACTTCGTTTTTTGTTGTGTCCCCCCAGTCCCAGGCTTCCTGGAGATCGGATCTATGCCCTCCATGGCCTTCCTGATGTTGTAGACCGTGGCCAAGGATACCTTGATCTGGGTCGTGATCACCTTCAGGTCGACTTGGGCGCAGAGGAGATCAATCGCCCTTTGCCTTTTCATCTCTTGCTCAGACATTTTGGTTATACAAAACACAACAGATACCAGTTTTGTAGGATTTTGTTTACTCTTTCAATGGTACCAAGCTCAAGATCATACAACAAATAACAACTGGAGCTAGGGCCTTTAAAAGTTCATTCTAATTTTTTGCTGTCCACTCTGTAGATTTTTTTACTCGTACGCGATTGGTTGAAAGAAAATAAGAGGTAATCATTTAAAAAGCAGTTGGTATTATGAAAAAAGGTATCCCTTAACTCGCTGCAGTGAAAGGATGAATTTCATCAATTCAATGAGTCATGATCCTCAAAAACTGCCCTCCTTATGGTCCTCGTTTTCCATGCCATTAAGGAATCCTTTGAAGGGACCCCTTTCGTGGAAAGGTTCATCCGTAGGACCTAATAGAAAGCTTAGATAATTCAATTAATAATGATCACAGTAGCACGTGTGGAGGAACTGATGATCTAGTACTAATCGAAGCAAAGCTGAAGTATCTGAAGGATCACTATAAAAGTGGACTTTATTTGTACTTACTTATAAACAATCTTACAAGAGAAGTGTTTTATAAAATCAAGCTCAAAGTAACCTTTTGTTTCCCAAAAGTGAAATAATAAATCAAGGTGTGTGAATCAAGTATATTTTGCCATAGGCATATTAGTTACATTTGTAACTAGTCTAAAAATAAATATATAAATAAAAACAGTAAACAAAAAATGTTTAAAAGAAAAACTAGAACAAATAAAATAAAATATAGCATGGATTATGTGGGCACGCTGCGTCCAATGGCCCTAGCTGCGGTCCTGGCAGCGTGAAGGGTCGTGGCCGACCTCAAAGCCTTATTCAATGTTCCCACTGATATTGCATGACATGCAAAGGTAGCCGTCCTCTCTTCCGAGTGGATACGCTACTGGAGTGGTGGACCCTGCATGGGCCTCCTCGGATGGGAAGACGAAGTCACCAACCGGGTTCCTGGCACCGCCGCCACCGTCTTGGAAGTCGTTTGAATGGCTGAAATCATTTTCCAGGTCTCCAGGGCCACTGCCTTGGCGGCCAGCTGCCGTAGGTATTTTCCTCTTGGTAAGTGCACGGCAAGCCTAGAGATGAGTGCAGCCCGCTTTGCTGCTGCCTTAGCGATGTTGATGTTGTGAGGTACTGTTGTGAATGCAGTGTCAAATTTGACCCCACAGAAACTCAATTTCATCGAGTGGGTGCAACCTACGCCCCCGACGTTGATGGGGAAGCCCAGAACATCCTTTTTCTTGGCGTTGCCCCCGATCATGAGCTGGGTCTTGGCGGCGTTAAGGACGAGGCCGTTCCCCCCCGCAAATCTGGAGAAGCTGCGTCTGCCCTTGACTCCAAAAGGGACCCGACTCCCTCAAGAGAGTCACCAACGGCCCAGAGGAAGAAGTCGTCTGCATAGCCACTATTGTCTTCGTTGCCGATACCAACGCAGGAGGTGACGTCCGCGACCAGGACAAGGTAGAGAATGGGTCCCAGAATGGAGCCCTGTCTCACTCCGTACTCGACTGGTAAGAATTCAGATTCGGTACCGTTCCACACTACACGCTGGTAACCGCCAGTGAGGTATGAATGAAACCACTTAAACTGTGTGCCAGCAATCCCAAGTTTCACCAGCTTTGGTAAAAGCTGCAGCTGGTTGACAGTGTCAAAGGCAGCAGAAAGGTCAAATCCAAAGGACCCCCACAACCTTTCCCCTCTGCTCGGCCTCCAGCCACTTTGCATGTGCGGTGGCCAGCGCGGCCGTGGTCGAGCGACCTTTCCTGAATCCAAACTGGGTATTTGGAAGAGCTTCCGTCTTGGCCAAGTGGTCCTCGAGGTCGGACTTTACGATGATCTCCAGGACCTTGGAAAGAGCCGGGAGGATGCAGACTGGCCTGTACGATGCGGGGTCAGCCGCGGACTTGCCCTTGCCCTTGAAAACGGGTAGCACATTCGACATCTTGAGTGCGGTCGGAACGGTTCCTGAAGCCAGTGATCGATTCACTAGATGAGCAATTGGTCCGGCAAGCACTTCGATGCCTTTCTTTAGAACGGAGACGGGTATCCCGTCGACACCCAGGGCCTCAGTTGCCCTCATCCCTTTGATGACCTTCGCAATCTTTCCGGCCCCCGCAAAGGAGAAGGAGAATGGTGCCGACGACTTGGGCCACGCGTCGACGAAGGGGGCTGCGAGGGAGGAAGGCCTTCCCGGAGTTTTTCTACTTTGCTAATGTAAAATTCATTCATCGCAGTTGCCGTCTCTGCACTGTTTAACGTGGGGATTCCACTCACCTCGATAGAAGCTGGGAGGGGAGCACTTAACTTGCCGATAGCCTCATTTGCGAGGCGCCAGAGGACCTTTGGATCATTGCAGCTCTTGTGTAGCCTGTTGACATTCGTGCGCACCCTATCGCGTTTTACCATGGATGAGACTTGGTTACGAATTCGCCGGTATTCACTACCTGAGGCTTTGTCTCTTTCTCTCATGAGCTTGAGCGTGTCTGGCGCTAGGTAGAGATTCTTACCCGTCTTAACTTTGATGGTTTTGATAGGGGCAACCTCGTCGAGGGCAACCGTGATCCCATCAAGGAGGAATCGATGAACTTTTTCGACATCCTCTAAGCTATAGATAGACGTCCACGGCCATTTTTGAAGGGCGGACTCTAGTTCATTTTGCCTAATTGCTTTAAAGTTCCGTCGTTTGATTGATCTGGTCCCGCTCCTCTCACTTGGGACCAAAATATTTGCGACAACGGGGCGGTGATCGGAGGTGGCGTCCTCTAGAACCTTGACACTGCAGTCTAACCCGGCAGAGTAGACGTGGTCAAGGCAAGATGTTCGGTGCTCACCCTCAAATTTACCATAGGACTTCCAGGTGGCCTTCGTGGTCACGTAGTCAAGGCTCACGTCCTTCATGCCATCGCTTAGGATCTGCAGGAAGCTCCTCCGCGAGTAGCTCCTGTCGTTGTGCCTCAGTGTGTCGAGATTGAAGTCACCGAGAATGAGAACACGCTTTGACGTGCCAGTCGCGGATTTAGCTTGGTCAAGGATGATATCGAGGCGATCTCTTTCGGTGAGCACAGATCCGGGCTCGGAGGAGTCCATTCCCTGTAGACGCCGCCGACAAGAACACTGTAAGTGGGGAGGGTCAGCTCAATCCACACCGTTTGAACATCTGACGACATGAGGTCTGGTCGTAGCTTGGCGTTGGTAGTGCATTGCCAGGTCAGTCTTCACGAGAGTGACTATCCTCCTCTTTCCAACCCCAAGAGGCCCAAACGAACGTACCCATTTGTTTTAAAGGTGCCAACCGAGGGGGCCATTTCGGTCTCGGTGATTACGGCCACGTCGATGTCCTGTCTGTCGAGCAGGCAGGAGAGGTGGAGCTCTTTGGTGCCGCTGAGCCCTGCGACGTTCCAGGTGCAGACCTTCAGTCTTGGAGACTTGCTGCCAGGTCCGCCATTTGCCTGGCGATTTGTCCAAGAAGGACGGCAACGTTTTTATCCACAGGTACAGGAGGTTGCAGCACGGGGGGCTGTGGCACAGGCGCCGCGATATTTGCGTAAGTAAGGCAGGGAGTGGTCATCTTGGTCAATTTTTGCTGCTGCTTCGACCGAAGCAGTGCAATCTCGGACCGCAGTTGAAGGTTTTCCCATTTTTTCCAGAATTCCTGGTACTTTTTTGGCTTGTTTTGGGGCCTGAATCTTCCTCGGGGCGCCCCGTTTCCCCGTGGAGGAGTTTTCCCTGCTTGAGCCAGGCCTTACATTGCCGTTTCTGCTCCTCCTCTCTTTCCCTCTTTCGTTCCACCCGGGCTGCTGCACGGATGTGTCCGTGCCACATGCTGCACTCCTTTCTGGCAACTGTGTTGCCATAGCACACTGCCTTACTGCAGAGGGGCAAAGTAGGTGTGTAAGTGTGAATAAGACAATGTTATTATATGAATGAGGTAGAGAGGAAGACCTCCTTAGGTATACATAAAATATAGGATTCCAAAAATGAGCATTCTCCATTCGAAGGATTAGTAGAAAACCATGTCCATGATATTCCGGGCAAAACACATTTTAATAGTACAATAAGAAAGCAACTCCATTCCTCAGAAAGGAAAAAGAAGAATAAAGAAGGTCCTTTTGTTGCTACTTCAGCGTTAAAGAAAAGTAGCGCATGCATAACAATTTTTTTTTCCTTTTTTTCCCAAAAGGAATTGGCCAGAATTTTAGTTCTTCTTCTTTAGTCCATAAGGGGCGCTTTGATGCTAGAGCTCTTTGAAAATAATAACAAAGTCCTTTTATTATTTATTTTGGAGACGAAGTGATTTGATATATTTCAAATCATCAAACTTAATCCCTTTAAAACCGGTTTTAAATAGGATTGTGACGTAATTTAATGGACTAGCGACATCTAACGTTAAAGAATAAAGAAATTTTGGCCAATTATTTTTTGTTTACTTTTTCTTGCATGCACTACTTTACTTTAACGCTTTGGTTGCTACGTACGAGAGATTGAAAAACTCCGTAACCCGCCCAATTCGTCCTTTCCATTTTGTCCCTGCCCAAATCGTCCCTGCCCAAATTGTCCCTGTCCAATCGTCCCGTGCCCAATTCGTCCTTGTCCAATTCGTCCTAGACCCAACTCGTCCCTGCCCAACTCGTCCTCACTATTTCCCAGAAAAAGAAGACATACCCTAACATTAATTCATGGAGCTTCCTTAGCTTCAGGGAACCCTCGTCAATAGACTCTCGGGTTCCGTCAAGCACAGTGATAGGGTATTGGGGTTTCTAATCCTCGGCCAAAGGACTTCGGGTCCCACCAAGCACAGTGATGGGGTATTGGGGTTTCTAACCCTCGGCCAATGGACTCTCGGGTCCCGCCAAGCACAGTGATGGGGTATTGGGGTTTCTAACCCTCGGCCAATGGACTCTCGGGTCCCGCCAAGCCAGTGATGGGTATTGGGTTTCTAACCCTCGGCCAAAGGACTTTCGGGTCCCGCCAAGAACAGTGATGAGATATTGGGGTTTCTAACCCTCGGCCAATGGACTCTCGGGTCCCACCAAGCACAGTGATGGGGTATTGGGGTTTCTAACCCTCGGCCAATGGACTCTCGGTCCCGCCAAGCACAGTGATGGGGTATTGGGGTTTCTAACCCTCGGCCAAGGACGTTCGGGTCCCGCCAAGCACAGTGATGGGGTATTGGGGTTCCAAACCCTCGGCCAAAGACTCTCGAGGCCCCGCCAAGCACAGTAATGGGGCATTGGGGTTTCTAACCCTCGGCCAAATGACTTTCGGGTCCCGCCAAGCACAGTGATGGGGTATTGGGTTTTCTAACCCTCGGCCAATGGACTTTCGGTCCCGCCAAGCACAGTGACGGGGTATTTGGGGTTCTAACCCTTGGCTAATGGACTCTCGGGTCCCGCCAAGCACAGTGATGGGTATTGGGGTTTCTAACCTTCGGCCAAAGGACTTTTCGAGTCCCGCCAAGAACAGTGATGAGATATTGGGTTTCTAACCTCGGTCAATGGACTCTCGGGTCCCGCCAAGCACAGTGATGGGTATTGATGTTTCTAACCTTCGGCCAAAGGACTCTCGGGTCCCACCAAGCACAGTGATGGGGTATTGGGGTTTCTAACCCTCGGCCAAAGGACTCTTGATCCCGCCAAGCACAGTGATGGGTATTGGGGTTTCTAACCTTCGGTCAATGGACTCTAGGGTCCCGCCAATCACAGTGATGGGGTATTGATGTTTCTAACCTTCGGCCAAAGGACTTTCGGGTGCCCGCCAAGCACAGTGATGGGTATTGGGGTTTCTAACCCTCGGCCAACGGACTCACGGGGTCCCCCACAGGAATTGCTTCCTGAGTGAACGACTTTTTTTTTAGTAAAAGGAATTTCCTTCATGAGTGAACGACATTTTTTTTAACAAAACGACTTATCGGAACCACATTTAAAAAATGGTTCGGAGGTTCGGATTTGGAACACAAAAATGGTTCGCTGCCCAGCTGTGTTAAATATTCAATGAACTGAAATGTTAAAATAATTTATCGAATTACCCGAAAGTCCATTGGCCGAGGGTTAAAAACCCCAATATCCCATCACTGTGCTTGGCGGGATCCGAGAGTCCTTTGGCCGAGGGTTAGAAGCCCCAATACCCCATCACTGTGCTTGGCGGGACCCGAGAGTCCATTGGCCGAGGGTTAGAAACCCCAATATCTCATCTCTGTGCTTGGCAGGATCCGAGAGTCCTTTGGCCGGGGTTAGAAACCCCAATACCCCATCACTGTGCTTGGCGGGACCCGAGAGTCCATTGGCCGAGGGTTAGAAACCCCAATACCCCATCACTGTGCTTGGCGGGACCCGAAAGCCATTTGGCCGAGGGTTAGAAACCCCAATACCCCATCACTGTGCTTGGCGGGACCCGAAAGTTCATTGGCCGAGGGTTACAAACCCCAATACCCCATCACTGTGCTTGGCGGGACCCGAAAGTCATTCGGCCGAGGGTTAGAAACCCCAATACCCCATCTCTGTGCTTGGCGGGACCCGAGAGTCCATTGGCCGAGGGTTTGGAACCCCAATACCCCATCACTGTGCTTGGCGGGACCCGAACGTCCTTTGGCCGAGGGTTAGAAACCTCAATACCCCATCACTGTGCTTGGCGGGACCCGAGAGTCCATTGGCCGAGGGTTAGAAACCCCAATACCCCATCACTATTCTTGGCGGGACCCGAAAGTCCATTGGCCGAGGGTTAGAAACCCCAATACCCCATCACTGTGCTTGGCGGGACCCGAGAGTCCATTGGCCGAGGGTTAGAAACCCCATACCCCATCACTGTGCTTGGCGGGACCCGAGAGTTCATTGGCCGAGGGTTAGAAACCCCAATACCCCATCACTGTGCTTGCGGGACCCGAAAGTCCTTTGGCCGAGGGTTAGAAACCCCAATACCCTATCACTGTGCTTGACGGAACCCGAGAGTCTATTGGACGAGGGTTCCTTGAAGCTAAGGAACTCCTCATGAATTAATGTTAGGGGTATGTCTTCTTTCTGGGAATATGAGGACGAGTTGGGCAGGGACGAGTTGGGTCAGGACGAATTGGACAAGGACGAATTGGGCACGGGACGATTTGGACAGGGACAATTTGGGCAGGGACGATTTGGGCAGGGACAAAATGGAAAGGACGAAGTGTACGTGACCCGAAAAACTCCCGCTCAAAAATACGCGGGAGAAAACCAAGAATGTTTTAATCCAATTTATGAATGACAAAATGTCTGTATATGTGAAGGAGCCAGATTCCAACAGCTGTAGTATCAAAATGCTGATATTGATTAAATATAAATCAAATTCTCATTCCTTGGGAATGAGTCATGTTTATTATGTTATATATCATCTGGCGATAAATGATCATCACTTGAACTATTGACCGTTGAAAATAAGATAAAAACAGCGAATTATCTATCTATCTATCTATTTATGGAAAGAAGGATTTATATTGATGTAGAGTAGAGCGAACTGACTCAAGTATATTCCACCACGGAAATTATTAGTGGTATAGAAACCAAAGCCAGAGTTAATTTATATAAATAAAGTACCTTTTGAAATAAATTAATACTCCAGACGAAGGAGAAAGAGGTGGATTTTTATTAAGTCTCAAGAGCGAAAGAAAATATATAATAATCATAGACGTAGAGACGGGGGGCAACTGTCCACTCAAAAAATGGGTGAGTGCTCAAATTTTGGCAAATTGGTTGAGGTATTCAGGCATTTAAGTTGAAGAAAAAATATGAAATTATGAAAGCAAACGGATTGTAAATTATAACAATTGGAAATTTTAGGAATTGGGAAGGAACGGTTGCATCGGAATCGAATTGGTTGAATGTAAAAATCTCACGAGTCGATCAATCCCACTCCGGAGAAATAATAACCTCCAAAAGAGAATCGACCTCTATCATTACATCAATGTTCCCGCCATTATTTTTAAAGCGACTTCTATACCTTGGTTAGCGAGCGAGCCATAATGGAAGAATAATTTAACTGAACAAGTTATTCCATCAGAGCTATCTCAAGGCCTGAAAGACCAAGATCAAACCTAGGACGAGGTCTAAGTGTATTGTCCAAAATTTTACCCAAGATTTTCAAAAGATCTTAATTCATATCTCAACGCATCTGCATGATGAATGGCGTTCAGTTTTTTACAACAAGACCTGCTTTTATTTGGTTAATTTTAGGAACAGATTTTACAAATGATAACTAAAAAAATTATCCGCTTTTTTGGTAGCCATTCAACGATTAATTGGAAGGGTACCCCTCTTTTACTTCATATTCCACAATAGATACTGTTCGGCAAAACTATAAGAATATGTTTTCTTCTGAAACCTTCTTACACTAAAGAGCTGGAGTAGATTGCTCTATCTCGAGAGAATTATTCAATCCATGATCTTCATCGAGAGCCAGTATTTATTCTGGAAAGTTTTTTCTTTCCACTTAGGCGAGCGGCAATCTTTTATCAAGTTCCAGACCCTTGGCAGTTGAAGATGTCATTTTTGTCGAATTCTAAAGAAGAAGCTGACCAAATTTGCGAGAAATAATTGAAGAATTGAACCTTCCATTATCGTGGGGACCACGAATATTGAGTTCATTTCGGGAATTATGAAGACAGGAGGTTCACAGCTCAGGTCCAGATATCGTTGGGTTGTATCTTCTTTAACACTACATGCAAAGATTGTGGAGTTATTTACAACAAGATATCGCATGCATTTGCAAATTGCCCGGCTCTTGACATCTTGAGAAGTTTGTTTCTCTAAATGTCAGGGGGATATGTGAAAAAATGTACCTCCTATTCTTTTATTTGGTCTTAATTCAAACCATAAAAGTCCTCCAAAATCGCGTGCCTTGGACATGTCGCTTCTATGTTGTCGAGTTATATTTCTCAACAGCTAGCTAGCGCCGATTTCATATCCAAGTATCAATATTGGACGATCTTTAGACAAAACAAGCTAAATATAAATTTATTGATAACATCCGAAAAGTGGTCCAAATTGTCGGGTACTTTAAAAGTAAGAGCCAATTTTTTCAAGGACGCGAGCGAAACGACATATAACGCCAATTTTATATCCAAGTATGACATCAAAACTATTTTGATCTCTACTCCAGCTAGGTACTCAGCCTTATCCATTAATATCCCTGATGTCAGTTTTTCCTCTTGGATGTATACAGGCAATGAATACTAAAACAATAAGGAAAAGAAGGCTCGTGAGGAAATACGATGAGGGATCTAAAAAGAAAAAGGAGAATACGCGTACATTCTCCCCTTTCCTTATTAATTTCATAACAAATTAGGATTTTGAGAACAAATATATATTTTTTACTTTTTACAAATTTTATGGACATATATTAAATAAACATAGATACATTTAAGACATTCTGCAAAATTATAATAACATACATACATTTTGTTTATTCTCCTTTAAGTTTTTTCAATCTCTTAGAATTGTTTGTCATATTTTGACTCCTTGTTTTTCTTTTGTTTTTGTGAATTTGATCATTGATTTCCGAAACATAATTTTGGACATACAATTAAAAAATTTACCAGCGATTTGTGGAATAAATTTTTCAAAGGAATGGTCTTCTTCGCATTCTGCTAAAATAATTTCCAAAGCTTAAGTATCATTTTCCAAAAGTTTAATAAACGAAAGAACAGAAAGTATTTTTTTGAAGAAGGGAAAGAAATCAACTCTTTGAAGATACTTTTTGAATTTTGAATTTCTGAAAAAAATGCATAAACAAAGGAACACGTTAAAAAAAGAACATCAGAAGGACGAGTCAGCCCACCTCGATTAATTTGATCTAAAAGTTTACTTTCATCATCAATATTTTCTAAGGAGAATAATTTTACATCGAATTTTTTATTTAAAGCTGTCAATAAATTGTGGCAAAAATGACAGGCTATAGTTTTACATAAGGAATGCGCGATATAACCAGAACAAAAGTAAACTATAGATACGTCATTAATATATTTAAATGAATCTTTAAAAGTAAAATGTTTTAAATTGGAAAATATATTTAAAGAAGAAGACTTAATCTTTCCATTTGTTAATTTATATCAAAGATGATCTTTTTAATTGTTCCAGAATTCAAAGTCGAAACAGGCTGCATAACTATCATGTCATGATAAACTGAATGAAAGCTCTTAATCATGACACAAAATAGGGTCTTAGTTACTTGATCATCATCCACCCCATAAAAATTCCCAGCAAAATATTCAACTCGTTTTGTACAATATGTTTCGTCAAAAATTATACTAATATTTTTATCCCTATTTTGACTTAGATCCTTGAAGCGAGCCTTTAGGTAAGTTATTGTAGAGTCCGCCAATCCAGTTTCTAAATTCAAAGATGAAGAAAGTTCCGTAAGGCGACGTATTGTAGTAATGTGAGAACTTCTTTACGTAGATCTCTATAAAGACTCGTTGAGAAACCTTTCCAGGACATAGATAAGGCGTACAAGGCAGGACTGTATCTCCGTTGTTGTGGACATTTACACAACAAGGACAATTGTTCAATCAAAAAGTGTAATTTCTTCTCTTTTGCTTCGTCCAAATGGGCAAGATATTTGTCAAATGATTTAAAGCTGTGTTTAATTCATTTTCCAAGCTAAATAGTTGATTGGTGGAAGAGTTTGATGTCAATGAATTTAAGAAGGCCAAAATATTAAGAAGGGTGTCACATTTTGTAATATGATTGCTCTTGGTGATATGTTCGAGATGATTAAAAGATAGATCTCTATCTTTCACCCTGAAAATACAATATAGCAGGGAATAAAGTCATCGTAGTTTTATGAATCAGTATTAATAAGAAAATACTGAGGAATAGTCAAGTTTTGATATGTGAAAAACATATATAAATAAAGAAGGTTAAGGAATGAAGTTTGGCTTACCGTATATGGATTGTCATTTCTTCATTAATCTTTAGACTGAAGTCTATTGACGGTCCTCCATCACTAAAGTTTATCTCTGATAACACCAGCTCTTTATCTTTTTCATCATAATGTTCTTGAACGCCGCTCGGAAGGCAAGTCCTATCCATTTTAATTTGAAGCTCTTCGAGTGTTAAATATGAGTTGGCCTCTTCAAAGCCTGAATCTTTTTTAAAATTCGCTCGTTTTCATTAAGGAGTCGTGAGAGAGGTTGAGGTGGAGGAACGCTTTGGAGGAGGCTTTTTTGAATAGTAGTGAGGAAGATTTGGAAAATTGGAAGGGACGACATCTTTTTTTAATATCTTAAGACTAAGAGTTTTTCCAGATCTGTCTGAACGTGATGGATTAGAGTCAGCAGACTCTGGCTTATAATCGGAGGGCATGAAATGTACGTCACACAACGCAGAATGTCTTGAAGGTATCTAATTTTTTCGCGGACAGCCTTTGTCCAGAGTTGGTGTAGGGACTCATCCTTGGGGAACATATGAAACCATCTCTTTCCCCCCTCATTGCCCTTTGGTTTGTACCACTCTTGCAACCCGGAGCAACACAACCTTCCCCATTGTCGTCTAGTTTGAAGATAAATAGTTAGTTCTAAAACGATTCCTCTACACACTGCCACTACTTCATTCACGCGGCAAATAAATAAATTAGTCGATCCCACTTTGTATCTGTGTTTGAAAGGTTGCGCGACGTTGCCATTCCTGATTTTTTTATTATTCATTGATACAGGTGACTTAGATTTTATCCGTCCTGCTCAAAGCAATATCTCAATTTCTAAAAAAAACTTAATTAAGGTTAACAAAAAGTTTAGAAGTTAAATGAATAATATTATAATTTAACCCTTCTACGGATGTGATTTATCCTGGGAATCTTAAAATTTTATTGTAACATATTCATTATACAATGTTTTGTTACTTTTAATTTGAATTTAATTTTTCAAGAATAATTTTTAAAATTATTGTTGTTGCTGATGTATTGTATTTTGTCTTAATATTGATGAGTAACTTTTCATATTTTGTTTGTACTAATTTTAACTACAGTTTTATTTACACATTACTTTATATGTAAGTTTCTCTGAATAAATAAAGTTATAAAAAATAAACAAGAAAATCCCCTGAGCTTTTCACCTTTATGTGTGACTTCAATGCCCTTTTAAAATTGTACCTCTTTCCCTTTTGAAGAAAAAATAACGCTCTATAGGGATAGAGAACATGACACTTTTAGCTTATGAAAATATGAAATTAGATTTTATCCAAATTTAAACACACACATTTCTCCATTGAAGTAATTTCTGCTCTCTGATTTATAAAAAAGTGTGTACATTTGAAAATTATAATAAACTACACTGTTCACTTCATCACATCCAATACTTTACAGAAGCAGGGTAAAATGTTCGAAGTGTGCGAAAGAAGTTGATGGCGATTACAAGAGGGAACACGTGTCAAGAGTACATGGAATGATAACAAGTAAGTTTGAGCTTAGACTAACCACCCCCAGACAATCAACCCCGGCTTTTACTCCCCGTCACTAAAAGTGTTTAAAATCTCTGTTCCCTATATCGCCATATGTTTTTTATGACCGATATTAGGAACATAGTCTTCCAACACTAATGCAAAAGAAA
>CP045896.1:23725409-23735694 GCA_013387185.1 Caligus rogercresseyi | reverse complement strand
GGCGTTTGATCCATTATCGATAGGGTATCGCCGTTCCATCAAAATAGCTTTAAGACCTTTTTCGTATCTTGTACTCTAATTCTTTGATGTTTACAATGGTCTTCGTATGACCCCACTGAAAACAATTTTGACATTGTAATTGAGCTCCCTTAAACTTCAGTTTGATTAAAACTCCGTTAAAAGGCATTATTTGAGGTATCAGTCTCGGATTAGCGATAATTTCCACTATATAATCTCCATCTCTCAAATGTCTTGGTAACTCCCATACTTCTTCTCTGCATCCTTGTCTAGGGGATTCTTTTTGGGATAATGACGGAGAGCACTTCCCCAAATTGCTTGAACCACTCTACTTGCCTTTCCTTCATCCACTCGCTTGAATGAGTTTACCATAGTGATTGAAAACTGTTTTTTGTTGTCTATAGTTACTTTTTCAATTCCTTTAAGCCTTACTACAATGTTCACTTTTTCTCCCTGTGAGTTTGTTAGAGTATAACTTTCAATCTTCTTTAGATCTTCCAGTCGTCCCCTTACATCCACTGGGAATTTGGTATAGAAACAGGCTTGACCGAAACCAAATCTCGGATTAGCTCCCGCCAATTCATGTTCCATAAATCCAAATTTAAGGGCAATATTATAAACGTCTACATGCTCAGTTATCCTGACGCATTAGCACTCCTTCACCATCTTCAATAAGAAAAAACAAACGTCTCCCATTTAAAAACCCTATCAAGCTCTACATAGCTATCAGACCCCGAGTTAATATAATTATTATTCTTTCGACCGAGAGCCTGTGAATAAAGCACACGCGGATACGCATTACTCACCGGCCGGCTATTCTCTCCAATACGTCCTTGACCCTGTTGATCTGGAGGTCTCTCACGAGGGGATCCTGAATTCGCATTTTTTTTCATTGAAGAGAAAAAGGAGAAGTTAAGGAAAAGACACAACCCCGTAGAGAAAATACGTCACTCCCTCTCCTATGAAGAGATGTGACGAAAAAAGTCCTGGCTCCTCGAAGAATATCCAATTATATCCCCTATATCGCACTATAAGGGCAAATTAACGATATAATCGACGACACAAAACACTTATCCACAATTCGAAGCAAAAACTACGTTCAGAATCACCTTAAATACGATGAGGGACTAAAAAGGAAAAAGAGAATACGCGCATTCTCCCCTTTCCTTATTATTTCATACAAATTATGATTTTGAGAACGAAATATATATTTTTACTATTTACAAATTTTATGGACATATATTAATAAACATAGATACATTTAAGACATTCTGCAAAATTATAATAACATACATACATTTTGTTTATTCTCCTTTAAGTTTTTTCAATCTCTTAGAATTATTTGTCATATTTTGACTGCTTGTTTTTCTTTTGTTTTTGTGAATTTGATCATTGATTTCCGAAACATAATTTTTGGACATACAATTAAAAAAATTAGCAGCGATTTGTGGAATAAATTTTTCAAAGGAATGGTCTTCTTCGCATTCTGCTAAAATAATTTCCAAAGCGTAAGTATCATTTTCCAAAAGTTTAATAAACGAAAGAACAAAAATATTTTTTGAAGAAGGGGAAGAAATCAACTCTTTGAAGATACTTTTTGAATTTTGAATTTCTGAAAAAAATGCATAAACAAAGGAACACGTTAAAAAAGAACATCAGAAGGACGAGTTAGCCCACCTCGATTAATTTGATCTAAAAGTTTACTTTCATCATCAATATTTTCTAAGGAGAATAATTTTACATCGAATTTTTTATTTAAAGCTGTCAATAAATTGTGGCAAGAATGACAGGCTATAGTTTTACATAAGGAATGCGCGATATAACCAGAACAAAAGTAAACTATAGATACGTCATTAATATATTTAAATGAATCTTTAAAAGTAAAATGTTTTAAATTGGAAAATATATTTAAAGAAGAAGACTTAATCTTTTCATTTGTTGAATTTATATCCTCAGAAAAATGATATTCCAGATCTTTCAGTGAAATTTTGCCTAAACTTATGATATTCTTCATTCGAAGGCATTTTTCTGAATCCAAATATTGGCGCACGCTTAATTCAATGTTCGTCCCACATCTTCTCTTATAGAGTCCAAACCGAGCTTCAATACAATCTGAATTGATGTGGCCAAGAAGAACGTAATTGACATCAGTTTCTTCGAGCAAATCTTCAGCCAATTCGCATAAGCCTTTTGAAGTTTGTTTAGCTGCTAAAAAAGTGTCACGAGTAAGACTTGAGGCTTTATCTCCCGCTGCCTCCCATTCATTCAGCCATGATGTAGTCTCGCAAATATTCTAATTGGGAGGAATTAGAAGTAATGGCTCTTTTCCAAGGGTTTCTTTTATGAAAGCCTATTTGCGGAGAACGGGTATTAATTATCATCCACCACGTCCATATTACCTCCAAAAAATTGCCGTAACCATCCAATCTTTTTTGTCTTCTTCACTCCCATAGTGACGTAAAGCGGCAATGGTAGACTCGTGAAATAGACTGTTCGTCAGCTTAACGTTCATTTTTTCTAATGTACGGGGGTACAATACTCGTTCTGTGAGCTTATGAGCTATTTTTAATGGTTGCCCTAATTCAAGATTGTATAGATTTACAATATGTGCCATATTTCCTTCTATTTTTTGGCCTCTGAAATTTGGACAGACAAAATGGCCACGAGACACGAAGTTATTATAGAAGTTTTTCATAATGTGAACAGAATCAAACAATAAATACATTTTCCTATCCGGAGTCAGAGGATGATGAATAAAAGTATTGATGCTTCCATGGCATAATTCTATGGAATATGTTTTCTGATTCACTTTGTGGGCGTCACAAATGGTGGCTCGAACAATAAATCCAATTTCCGTTACAACTTTGATCACTTGATCAAAGATGATCTTTTTAATTGTTCCAGAATTCAAAGTCGAAACAGGCTGCATAACTATCATGTCATGATAAACTGAATGAAGGCTCTTAATCATGACACAAAATAGGGTCTTAGTTACTTGATCATCATCCACCCCATAAAAATTCCCAGCAAAATATTCAACTCGTTTTGTACAATATGTTTCGTCAAAAATTATACTAATATTTTTATCCCTATTTTGACTTAGAGCCTTGAAGCGAGCCTTTAGGTAAGTTATTGTAGAGTCAGCCAATCCAGTTTCTAAATTCAAAGATGAAGAAAGTTCCGTAAGGCGACGTATTGTAGGTAATGTGAGAACTTCTTTACGTAGATCTCTATAAAGACTCGTTGAGAAACCTTTCCAGGACATAGATAAGGCGTACAAGGCAGGACTGTATCTCCGTTGTTGTGGACATTTAAACAACAAGGATAATTGTTCAATCAAAAAGTGTAATTTCTTCTCTTTTGCTTCGTCCAAATGGGGCAAGATATTTGTCAAATGATTTAAAGCTGTGTTTAATTCATTTTCCAAGCTAAATAGTTGATTGGTGGAAGAGTTTGATGTCAATGAATTTAAGAAGGCCAAAATATTAAGAAGGGTGTCACATTTTGTAATATGATTGTTCTTGGTGATATGTTCGAGATGATTAAAAGATAGATCTCTATCTTTCACCCTGAAAAATACAATATAGCAGGGAATAAAGTCATCGTAGTTGTATGAATCAGTATTAATAAGAAAATACTGAGGAATAGTCAAGTTTTGATATGTGAAAAACAATATATAAATAAAGAAGGTTAAGGAATGAAGTTTGGCTTACCGTATATGGATTGTCATTTCTTCATTAATCTTTAGACTGAAGTCTATTGACGGTCCTCCATGACTAAAGTTCATCTTGAAGAACACCAGCTCTTTATCTTTTTCATCATAATGTTCTTGAACGCCGCTCGGAAGGCAAGTCCTATCCATTTTAATTTGAAGCTCTTCGAGTGTTAAAAATGAGTTGGCCTCTTCAAAAGCCTTAATCTTTTTTAAAATTCGCTCGTTTTCATTAAGGAGTCGTGAGGAGGAGGTTGAGGTGGAGGAACGCTTTGGAGGAGGCTTTTTTGAATAGTAGTGAGGAAGATTTGGAAAATTGGAAGGGACGGCATCTTTTTTTAATATCTTAAGACAAAGAGTTTTTCCAGATCTGTCTGAACGTGATGGATTAGAGTCAGTAGACTCTGGCTTATAATCGGAGGGCATGAAATGTACGTCACACAACGCAGAATGTCTTGAAGGTATCTAATTTTTTCGCGGAACAGCCTTTGTCCAGAGTTGGCGTAGGGACTCATCCTTGGGGAACATATGAAACCGTCTCTTTTTCCCCTCATTGCCCTTTGGTTTGTAGCCACTCTTGCAACCCGGAGCAACACAAACCTTCCCCATTGTCGTCTAGTTTGAAGATAAATAGGTAGTTCTAAAACGATTCCTCTACACACTTCCACTACTTCATTCACGCGGCAAATAAATAAATTAGTCGATCCCACTTTGTATTTGTGTTTTGAAAGGTTGCGCGACTTTACCATTCCTGATTGTTTTAGTATTCATTGATACAGGTGACTTAGATTTTATCCGTCCTGCTCAAAGCAATATCTCAATTTCTAAAAAAACTTAATTAAGGTTAACAAAAGTTTAGAAGTTAATGAATAATATTATAATTTACCCCTTCTACGGATGTGATTTATCCTGGGAATCTTAAAATTTTATTGTAACATATTCATTATACAATGTTTTGTTACTTTTATTTGAATTTAATTTTTCAAGAATTTTTTTTAAATATTGTTGTTATCTGATGTATTGTATTTGTCTTAATATGAGAGTAACTTTTATATTTTGTGTACTAATTTTAAACTACAATGTTTATTTACACATTACTTTATATGTAATTTCTCTGAATAAATAAAGTTATATAAAAAATAAACAAGAAAATCCCCTGAGCTTTTCACCTTTATGTGACTTCAATTCCCTTTTAAAATTGTACCTCTTTCCCTTTTGAAGAAAAATAACGCTCAATAGGGATAGAGAAAATGACACTTTTAGCTTATGAAAAATATGAAATTAGATTTTATCACAAATTTAAACAACACATTTCTCCATTGAAGTAAGTTTCTGCTCTCTGTATTTATAAAAAGTGCGTACATTTGAAAATTATAATAAACTTCACTGTTCACTTCATTACATCCAATTACTTTACAGAAGCAGGGTAAAATGTTCGAAGTGTGCGAAAGAAGTTGATGGCGATTACAAGAGGGAACACGTGTCAAGAGTACATGGAAATGATGAACAGTAAAGTTTGAGCTTAGGACTACCACCCCCAGACAATCAACCCCGGCTTTTACTCCCCGTCACTAAAAGTGTTTAAAATCTATGTTCCCTATATCGGCCATATGTTTTATATGACCGATATTAGGAACATAGTCTTCCAACACTAATGCAAAAGAAACATAGTTAACTTATAAGTGGGCCTAGGGATAATAAATATTAGTAACGGCGGTTAAAGCCCGTGGGGGGGGGGGGGGATTGTCGGGGAGTGCTAGTAGTCCTGTTACGGTAAAGTGTTTTCCTTGGTCGATCAAAAGCAGAAAAACTTTCCTTGGAATTTTGACCAGTGGAAAAACAAATGAGATAATGATGCCAACGGAGGCCACTTCCTATACAGAAGAATCAAGCAGTATATATTACATCAACAAACATACTGGAGAGGTAAAGGTCGATTCCTAATTTTCTTGCTGTGGAAGCAGTGGTAAAGGGAAAAAACCTTTATAAGGCAAAACAGAAAATAATGATAAAGAGCTTGAGTCTACCGGCCACCACCACAGTTCCAAACTGACATGCAAGATCATCATCACCCCTCTTGGATGAACACAACAGGAAACAGCTAGTTCATGGAAGTGGGACAAGAGATTTTAACTCTGTACCCATGGACGAGCTTTGATACTCCTACGAAATCGATAGGTTTTTTTTTCGTGTCAGAAGTTTTATCTGATTCCACTTTCACATACAGCAATGGAAGAAACCGGAACGACTAGTGAAGCATGGCAAGAACGGTAATCATAGACTTGAAATGTCTAAATGGATAATTTTGAAAGTCAACAAAAAGCACCAGGCATCAGTTTTGGTCCAACTTGATACAACCCACAAAGACATAGTCCAAAAAACAGAAACCACCTTAAAGTTATTGTACAGTCCATCTTGTACAACCCACATCAAAACATCCATCAGAGAGAGACCACGAAGAAGACAGATCAATGATTGGACAGCAATCAGACATAAACCGTGAAACCTTATAGAGCTTTTGCATTTGCTATGTAGAGACATCCCTTGCCTTGCCACTAGACTAAACTATATACAGGGTCTTACAGGTAAATCTGCACAAAGTTCATATCCTCCAGATCCAAAATGGGAACAAAAGTGATACCTATTTGAATAATAAAGTTGTTTATTAGACACAATACACGAGTACTATTCAATATGGCCACCCTCAGTCCTGAAGGATGTCCTCCAAACGACGCCTGAACCTCCCACAGGCCGAGGAGACCTCTGCAGGATCCAGTTTGTTCATCTTCGACTTGATGGCGGCCTTCAGGGACGCCACATTGCTATGGTGTGTTGCGCACACCTCCCTCTCCAACTTCCCCTACAAGTAGTATTCGGAGCTGTTGGGGGGCCAGGGTTTGAAGTCCCAGAAGTTAGGCACATTCTTATTCAGCCAGGACTGCACAAGTTTGGCCTTCAGGGCATAGATGTTGTATCCCAAGTCGTTCTTGATGACCCTGGATGCGGTCGACAGGTGGACCCCACGCTTCCTGGCGAGGATGGACATGGGCGTCCCCGATTGGCCTTGATGGACCTCTTGAGACCAGCCACAAATATGCGTGTGCAGATCCGGTCACTCCTGGGCTTGTGCTCCTTCCTCTTGGACATCCCTGACTCCTCCCACTTCATAGTGATGTCGTAGACCGTCCTCCTGGATACTTGAGCAACTTGATGATGGCTGCAGGACAGTGCCCTGCGCACAGCAACTTGATGACCGTGTCCCTCCGGGTCTGCTCCATCTCCGTATCAGTGTATTTGTTGTGTTTTCGGGCGCAATTCGACAATACATTCACGAAACCTTCAAATGTGCAATATCTAAGCTCTACTTGCACTCCTTATGGATCTGTACGAAGTTGAACTTTGTGCAGATTTACCTGCAAGACCCTATATATATATATATATATATATATATATATATATTATGGCGAATAAAAAAATTGAACTGTAAAATAAATATAGATCCATTTTAGTTACACTAAATATCACGTTACTCCGTAGAATTTTTGTTTCAAACTAAATTCTGAGATTATTTTTTTATTAAAAAGAGAGGCCCATCAATCAAAGCGCTTCATGCGTCACCATTTTGAATTAAAATAAAATTATGCAAATATATACCGAGGGAACATACAAGTACAACAAATAAACGTATAAAATATGCTCTGTATATTTTCAAAAGTCATTTTACATATGTATAAACCCCGAGGATTTATGTATTTTCATGATATACATTGTTTTTAGGAATACAAATTCTTATAAATTGATTTATTTCCTCGTTTGTTTTAATGTTTAGTTATTGTTCACTTAATATATATTATATATCTTGTTTTTATGGGTGACTAGGGCCAAACTTGTGATATTTATTTTGCATTTGGCTGTGTTTTGATGTTGAATTATTTTATCTTGCTCATAAAGTCATAATTATCATAATAAGCCAAGTAGATTCCTCTTGGCTACTGTTTCTTATAATTGGGCCTTGAATAGGGAGAATCTCTGGGTTTAAATTACGAGCCTTAAAAGCGAGCTGGGAATACTGATTGATATTCGTTAGATCGGTTCTACTGATGGTAGATATATTCCACCAACCCTATAATTAAACTTTTTAAGCTACTCTCGATGGCATGATCTGTGTTAAGGCGGTAGATTTAAAAAAAATCTAAATAAATATTTCTGGAAAATTAACTACTCCCCCATCTGTATATTATTTTTTAAATCTATCAAGCACCCACACTGCCTTCAATCAGTTTGATTTTTAAAAGTATACTTGTCTTCAATATATATATATATAAAATATTTATTTATTTATTAGATAAAACTTGCTAACGCCATCTGCTAACCGAATATCTCCCGGGACTTAAACTGATCAGAGGACATGGTAAAGTATTTTTATGACGACCAGGAAATCTCCATTCAAGGAGATACGCATATCCTGGACTCTATGCGGATGACGTCACTCTCTATATCTAAGCAATTCAGAGTCCCAATTGCTCAAAAGAATTGAAGTTATCCTTACCACTTTGAAAAGTTTTGCCAACGAGCTGGTTTAATGATAACCAAAGTAAGACCTCTATCCTCCCATTAGGCCGTTGGGATCCGTCACTTAACTTTAGAGTCGGTAAATCGGAGGTTAAAAGGAAAATAAGTATACTGGGATGACTTGGTGTGGAACTGGAGTGGACTCTTCAAATGGACTAAAAGTATATAAAAAAATGGAGAGGTTTGATTCTTCAAAAGAGAATAGACCTGACCAATAACATAACGTCAATATATCCTCATTCTGGGGGCAGCCCAGCGAATATTAGGAATGTACTCCCAATTTCCTTGACGACTCAGTGGTGGATATCATCCGGCAGAATTGCTATAAAAGGCATTCTTCATAAGCCTTGGAGATCCTGTTGCCATGGAAAAATTGCTCTGGACAAAATGTGCTCTCTTTGCATCTGGGTCTCTTTTTGTTGATGGGAATTCTTGTTTCCTCTCCAAAGAAACAAGAGGATAAACACTCTATGCCCATGGCATTTCAAACTGTCATGAGTTTTGAAAATGATAAAGAATAAATGTGTGTTTTTTTTAACAAAAAATATTCACTACATCCAAACATGAAAAAAAGATTTATCCTCACTCATAATATTTGTGATGGAAGAAAGTTTACGGCATAATTTCAATTTCGGCAGGACTCATAAATTATACAGGCTCTGTAGGACTGCAGAGTGTATATAATCAAACAAGCCATGTATTCGTTGATTGCCCAGCCATTGTACAACTGAAAATGTTTTGTTTTCTCAATGTTGGTGGCCTAGACGACAGGTCGTCATCCAGCTTGAGAACCATAATTATGTTTGGGCTCTCCTCAAGGGATGAAAACCTCTGAGAAAACGAAGGCGCTAGATTTTTACCCTTTTAAACACAAAGGCCTTGATGGCAAAGAAGCTTGCAAAATATGAGCCAATAAGACCGGGAGAGATCAGAGGGATCTAGCTTGGAGCTGCAGGAAGATACGCGGCCTTTTCACTCAAAGTCCCTCGTTGGACGGTTCATCATGGACATTCGCAGCTGAATTGATAAAATATTACACAGCTCAAAGTCATCGCTTTTACCAAATTTGAAGAAAAAAATCAAGAATTTTAAGAACTTGCATGATTTAACTTTTTTAAATGTGTTTTACAGCTTATTATTTTAATACTTTTTAATTAGATAAAATTTTTATAGTTTGTTCAAGTGCGATGCTAAATTTTAAACTATAATATTTTTTTTTGTATTTTATACGTATTAGCATCGTTTTTATATACCTGTGCTGTATATATATGAACAGTTTTATAAAAAAAAATCGTTTTAAACAACCTCATTCAGCCCAATTATCGTTTTCTTTTTTTGGAACAATGTCCTACTCACACTACGTCGAAACCATGAAGTTTCTGAGCAAAAGGGACGTGGAGAGCCGGTCAGATATGAACTTCTGTGACCGGTTCCTGTTCCTGAAGTTGAAGAATCTACTCCTTAATTTCATTTTTTTCAATTTTTTTAATTTTTAAGTGTTTCATGAATTTGATGAAATCCTAAAATGTGGAACATCATTAGAATCGTCTAACAGGCTAGTTTCTAGTTTCCTTTACTTGTGTATACCCAAGGCGCCTGCATTCCAGCAGGAACGCAAAATACTTGGTCCAAGGAATATAGATTCTTAGATTTAAGATTAAGCAATTCAATTGTTATATGGATTAATCAAACAAGTCACATGACTCATTGTTTTTTAAAGTGTTGATTCAGGCTTTCTTAGTTTTTTTTTTCGACCTTATTATATTTAGTGAAGTTACATATAATTACATATATATATACCTATTATATACATAAACATTCTAGCTTAAAATTAAATCGCAAAATATATAAGTCATCTCAATAGACAAACATTCTAGTCGTTAAAAAGGAATTTTGTTGTAAAAAAATATGCGGTAAAAACGGTAAAAAATTCACAGTGATTATAAAATAAAAGTGGTAAATTAATCACAAAAATGTCTTCTC
>CP045896.1:23699556-23725309 GCA_013387185.1 Caligus rogercresseyi | reverse complement strand
TTCTATCCATATAACACTAACAGCCGTTACCAAATGGTATCGTATATTTCATATCAAAAGATCAATTTTTGATCAAGTGGCCTCTGAAGGCCTCGGAAAATTCCAATACGTTATTCCACTTGTTCCACTGCCACAGAATAAGCAAATACGTACTCTCCCCCAAAAATTGATCATTTGGTAACGGCTGTTAGTGTTTACCTGGATAGAAAGAAAAAAGAGGGAGAGAGTAGTTGCCTCACTTCTCTCCCTTCTCTTTCTATCCAGGTAACACTAACAGCGTTACCAAATGGTAATCGTGTATTCTCATATCAAAAGATCAATTTTTGGGGAGAGTACGTATTTGCTTATATCTCTTGAAGTATAGCGATTTTTAGAACACCAAACATATCAAATGAAAGCTTGGTAACCAGCTTTAATATTTTGGTATACTAAATCATGTCAATTTAATAAGTAGAGAGTTATATGTACATTAAAAAAAGCCTATTTCGCGTACAAAATGACGCATATAATGGATTATGTATGCGTCAGAGACAAAGTAAATTTTGAGAGGATACCTTGACGCAAATCTAAGAAACACATTATTTTTTTTTTTTCATAATCGATTTCTTATAGGTCAATACAGGCTCTGAATCATATGATGTAAACTCAGATTGTACTGAATTCTGAATTGATAGAATGCAACCAAGGTCATTTTTGGATTTATCATCTAAAGGTTTTACTAAGTTAAAGTACTATTTACTCTGAAGCGAACAATCATCTTCAACAGGCGAGTGAAGTTAATTGATACAAAAAGCTATGAATAAGCTAACATTACACACTCCCTTTCTTATTTTGTTTTTACTGAAAACTTTGTTTTATTAAAAAACATCAAACATACGTCTGGTAGTAAATATAATTTCCTTTAAATTAATATATTTATTGAAGTCTGTAACGTCCACCATTTTGAAGAAATTTGCGGAAAACTATATTTTTACTAAATTTTTAAAAACTTTGACCTCGTTGCGCGACCTCGTAATGTTGACCGATTTTGTTTCAAACTTTGTATGTCGTCTTCTTTTTCACCAAGAAACAGAAAATCCACAATGTTGCTACATTTCAAACATTTGAAAAATAAGAACAACCTATATATATATAATATATATTCGCAGCAGAGATGGAAATCCAGTAGAGTGTTAACTCTCCTAGTAGAGATCACAATTGTAGACTCTCCTAGGATTGATCTTAATCGTGATATTATATTACGATGTGTACAAACTATTATATCATTTCCTAATTTATCCTATAATTTGGTGGAAAGGGTATCATATACATCGATCTAAAAATAACTTCATGCACATTATACTGAATATAAGAAGTCAAGAAATACCCCATTCTCTTTAGATTTAATGACGGAATACCATTCTTTTCCCCCGAGAATGACTATGAGGAAATTATTTTCATTCATTGAGCAATCATATTCCACATTCTAAGTCGTAAGGAATAGAGAAATGGAGGACTATAAAGATCCAGTGACGTCATTTTATGAAACTATTTTTTTATTCATAACAAAGGATGATATAACTGGAAATTTATTGCCGAATTTTCTTTTTTTTTACTCCCAACTCTTACATTGGAACTGAAGGACAAAGATAGAGTGAGATATCTTATTTTTTAAAATATAACAAAAGGAGTGAAATGACATCATGGTCATTGGAAAAGGACTATGGTGACGTCACTGGATAATTGTAAAAATAGGCCTAATGCAGTTATTTAGATATGAAAATTCATACTCTTCGGTGGCAAGAAACCATTGAGACCTTTAAGAAATTCCTCCAGGAGATTTTCATTCCGAAGCTTCTGATGAAATAATATGTACCTCCTCCTTTTAGTGGTTGTTGTCATTTTCTCACTCATTGTCCATGAATATGAGCTACGCAATTACTATGCTTAGAGTAGTTTTCTACTTATAATTATTATAATCAACTTCATCTAAGAGAATGGAAGTGTCTGTAGTTTATGAATAAGAGCACCATGTAACATCACCACTTTAAAAAAAATATTTTTTATTTTCTACTAATTATTGAATTAACATTAATCTAAGATCATAGAAGTTGAACCTACCGGCATATTATTTAAAGCTAATATGATGATCCACTAAACGAAGATTCTATTAAGTTGCTATAGGATTTTTTATAGTTTGGGCAGACCTAATAATATCTTGATAAAAATTAAAAGGCTGTATTGGTCACAAGTTTTTATTTTTCAAAAATATTTTTTATCTAATATTTCTACTGAAAATTAAGCTTAAAATTAATTTCACAAATTGACTGTTGTACTTTAGAATAATCCGATTTAAATATTACTTTAGTTGAAGAAATACGACACAAAACCATAAAAATAAATCATATTAATAAGATAAGACTAATTAAGATTTAAATGATTTTTAAATATAGTTCATTAATGCATAAACTCAAGACATGTTCGAGGTATCGTTTTTGTAACATTATTCAATTAAAGAAATTAAAGATATAAAATTTGAATTTCCAAATGAGACATAAGGCATTTTTTCTTATTTTTTTCTTGATCCGAAGGATACACGCAGAAATTCCGATTATCTTTGTGCACGTAGGATAATATTAATGATATTTTCTGGTTTACCTCTACGTTTTGCAAAAAGATAGAATCCCCAAAATAAACTGAGAAATAGGTCTAAAATTTCTACTTTCATGTGACTACTAATTGAGAGCTTTTACAGCTTGAAATAACAAAATATTCTTAAAATATTCTACCATTAAATCTTTTTTGAAGGGTCATGTACTATTTTTTTATGTTAGTGTACTATTTTTTTAATGTTAGTGTACTATTTTTTGGGGATATTTTCTCAAATCACCGATGTTTACAAACTTAGGTTGTTGTGATGACTTCTCACACATGCGGCCAACTGCATTCCTGAAGAGTATTAATATAGCCAACCTATTAAAGAAAAGGAAAGAAGAGAGGAAGAGAGGAAAGATTGATGACCACAAATCACTATCGAACGTTTATCCTATGTTGTTCCATTCTCCGAGCCCCTTTTAACTTGAGCATTGTTCTTATTTTCATTAACTTATACATCAATAAAGGATTGAAGTTATGTATATTTAAATAATCTCATAATAGAATATTTTAATATAGGAATAATCAGTTTATTCATAGGTAACAATAGGATACGTTCGATAGTATTGTACGTCAATCACTCTTCCTCTTCTTCCTCCTTCTTTTCCTTTTCTTAATAGGTTGGCTATATTATACTTCTTCCAGGAATGCAGTTGGCAGCCTGTGTGAGACGTCATAACAACAACCTACTTTTAAGTTTGTAAGCATAGGTGATTTGAGAAAATATCCCCCTATTTTTATGCTGTGTAGTGGACTACATGCCAGCATTTTTATCATGTTAAAAACATTTTTAAACCAGCAAGAACCACATTCACCCCTGCCTTGAAATGGACCCTCAATGAACTATTCCATAACATCCCAAAATTGCACTTCCCCCCCTTTCCGAAAATAAGGTTTCAATTAAACGAAATTTAGATTCCTCAAAAATTGTCTGTGCCCCCCCCCCCCCCAATTACAAAAAATAATGTTTCGAGTAGACGCACTTTTTTCGAAAAACTCTTTTCTAAAAAAAAACGTCATCACTACTTTTTTTAAATATTGAACGCTGGTTAAATTTCACTCTTCAAAACTTGAGAGCCCTGTTCATGGGACAATAAGTGAGAAAATGACAACAACCACAAAAAGGAGGAGGTACATGTTATTTCATCAGAAGCTTCGGATGAAAATCTCCTGGAGGATTTCTTAAAGTCTCATGGGTTTCTCGCCACCGAAAGTATGAATTTTCATATCTAAATACTGCATTAGTCCTATTTTTACAATTATCCAGTGACGTCACCATACACCCTTTTCCAATGACCATGATGTCATTTCACTCCTTTTGTATATTTAAAAAAAATATATATGATATAATCACTCTATTCTTTGTCCTTCAGTTCCAATATAAGAGTTGGGAGTAAAAAAAAGAAAATTCTTCATTAAATTCCAGTATATCATCCTTTATTATTTTAAAAAAAAATAGTTTTTCTTCAAATGACGTCACTGGATCTTTATAGTCCTTTCCTCCGTTTCTCTATTCCTTAAGACTTGGAATGTGGAATATGATTGCTCAATGAATGAAAATAATTCCCTCATTCACATAGTCATTCTCGGGGAAAAGAATGTATATTCTGTCATTAAATCTATACAACAGAATGGGTATTTTTCTTGACTTCTTATATTCATGTTATTTTTTGATTGATGTATATGAAACCTTTTCCACCAAATATAGGATCAAATTAGGAAATGATAATAATAGTTTGTACACATCGTAATATATCACGATTGAGATCAATCCTAGGAGAGTCTACAATTGTGATTTCTACTAGGAGAGTCAACAACTCTACTGAATTTCCATCTCTACTGCGACATATATATATATATATGTGTGTATCAGGAAACAACCAGGTACTTGGCCGGGTCTTGGATGTTTTTGAACATCCTGGCCGGACTTTAATATTTTCGATGTCTTTTATAAGACATATTTTTTAATATTTAAAATAATATATTAACAATTATTTTCTAAAAAACCGCATAACTTTCTTTTAGAAATTAATTTTTTAATTTAAAACGTTATAAGAAAAATCATTTTCTAAAAAACGTCTTTCCTTTCAGAATGACGAATGAACGAATACATTAAAGTCCCTGCCCGGGTTTCGACAAAAAAAAGTGTCCCGGTCGTTTCCTGATATATATATAATGTTTATAGTTTTGTAACTGTATATTATATTTATGCTAAAACTTTATGAGAAAGATGAGATGGTATTATAACACCTGTGTTTAATTACTTTATAGAGTTTAAATAGGATTTTATTATTCAAACCATTTTAAAATGAAATATTTGTTGAAACATTATCATTCCCAAATATTTGCGAGAACTACCTAAAAAATATCTTAGCAACCTTAAATTATATATGTAAATGCATGGATAGGTGATGGCTCTTGCCTTTCACAGAGTATAACCTAAGAGAAGTAATAATTATATATTTTATAAATTCCCTTCTTTTATACAATCATTTAGTCCGTTGGCAAGGACGGAATTCTAGCGTTTTACTTACTTGATTTGGTTGTATCCGAGTGGATATTAACAACAATTATAATATTAGTCCATACAACCTAATATTTCTATTATAGTCCAAAAAGCTTAGAACAAAATACAATTTATTGATAAAACAGTCATATATTTGGTTATAAATGCAAATATTTTTTGTAGCTATTTTCCAGCAGGCTTTAATAATTGCTAATATAATACAAGTCTATGTTCCTTAATGAAGTGCACCTGCTCACAAAAAGAAATAGATACGTGTGTGTCTATATACAATATGAAAACAATTGTATTTCTTAATTGCTTAAATAATGAGAACCCGAAGCATCTTGATAATGCAATTAACTTTCCAACCAAGTATGAAAAAAGATCACTATCATTACAGGCGACAAAAATCAATGCCCACATCTAAAATGCTAATTTCTTAATGACAAAATGTACAAATTTTAGAGATGTGTTAAAGTGATGACTTGTTTCTTCTAATTATCGACTTTATTACTTTAAAAACAAACATATCCATCTGTTTTCAGGATATATATATATAGATATGTTTAGTTCAAAAAGTTATCTTCATAATAAGCATCCATGTCAAATTTCAGGCTTGTTGATAACAGTTTTATTTTGTGCCATTTTCATTTGATATCAAATATTTCTGTGTGTACACTAACGCAGAGAGCAAAATATTTTTATTTTATCTGTATTTCGTTCTTAAACAATTGTCGTAAACACATTTTTAGTTTTAGATTAATACAATGAAAAAATAACATCTCATTAGATTAAACAACAACAATAAACTTAAGTTTATAAAAAATAAAATTAACATTTTAATAATAAAATATTACGTTGAATTAAAAGACTAAAACAGACATTAAAATTCAATACTAATAAAATTGTTATAACTTCCAAATGATGCTGAAATGGCCGTGAGACTTGATTTCCATTGAAGTGAAAGTTACGAATTCTTGGTTACGGAAGGGATTTTAAGGTTGAGAGTTCTAAATCTGGCTGCGGCTGCTAGGATAATTCCACGGAGATCCTCGGACTTGAAACCTCACTCGAAGTGCGTTTGCTCGCTATTCCTGCCTTAGCATTTATAACGCAAAATCCATTACCTTAGAGACGTTTGAGCGATCATTTTTCTGTTCGAAATGTCCAAAAAAGTATCATAGCTTTAATTATGCCTTCATTTGCCTATCCATTCCTTATAAATAATTTAATTATTCTTTTTGAGTGAATACAACTTTGCAATCTACAAAGGACTGTATTGTATTATTATATCATTACCGCATTCTTTACAATGTGAGCTAAACTCAAGGCAATTAGAGGCCACTTGAAGCTGCCGTGAATTTTCTCGCATCATGAATTCCCTTCTTAAAATTCAATTCTTATAATCCAGTTATTCGGTAGCTTAAGAACTTTAATGAAAAATGCTATACGCTGATCTTCTACACGAAAACTCGGAATAGACATTTTAAATGACAAGAGCAGATATTTAGATGCATATGTGCAAATCTAAGAACGGATATTTAAATCTCCCTTCATCGAAAGGATGAATAAGCTGAGATGACTGTATTGATAATAAGCCTTATTGACAATAGCCTTTCCTCAAAAGAAGCCGAACTGTTCATACTTTTAAAGAAGAGGGTTTGTGGACATTTTGACGAATAACAATTACTGTTAATTCATATTCCTTTGAGAGACATAGTTCCAACTATTCGTTGAGCTGTAGTCCAGACTTCTGAGGATGACCTGGTAGAGATGTGGTCAAATTTGTTCCAAACATTAGTCTTTGATATAATTGGCTTCTTATAACCGATTTCATCCATTCTGATCGTGATATCAATAAATAATTTTAAACATGTATATTGGAATAATAGTTGACAGGTTGGTTAATCCGCCGCCAAATGAGGGACCTAGGCCTTGTTATTGAATCTGCATATCTCTTTGGAAAGATAGTCATATTTCTTCCTCTTGAATGGCTTTTACGCTATATAAGGAGATGTCGTTGCTTTATATAAAAAACTGGGACGTTTTGAGTGTTATAAAGGCAATCCTCTTCTGTAGATTTAAGTTCCACCACAAGGTTATGTGTTTACCAATGGTTGAAAATATTGGCCCCAGTTATTGGTGAACCTCTTCGGGACACCAGTCATTCACTAATATTGAAATTTACCTTTTATTAAGCAATGACCTATGCTTTGTCCTTCCAACGGATCCTATCATCCAATCTAAAGAATAAATATTTTTGAACGATTCAGTTCCAATCCAGACCTCTTTTTAAATTTTTCGTACATGTTCAATAGGACTTCTACTCTCTTGATGAATTGAAACTCCGAACTGACTTCCACTGTAAGGAATACGTCATCAGCATATATTTATTTATTTTGATCTGATAAAAGGATTACTTATTGGCCACATGATATTCGTTTTTTTTCTTCTTACTTTTGAATGAGGGATGAACTATTGAGTAAATATTCTTTTTAAAATTAGGTTAAGTACAATAAAAGGTGGTTTATTTTTAATATATCATCAATAAACTAATATAACATTTTATTAGATACTCAAAATGCTTATTCATACTAACAAGATTGAGTAAAAAAATAGTAATGATCCGTAGAATATTTACTTTATTATTTAATTGAACTCTCTGGTCCCATTCCTGATAATAATGAACACAATTAAAGGGATCCATCACTGCCTTTGGTTCAGAAAGCTCAGATAATATTTTGAGGCCGTCTAGGATGAAAAGTCCGACATTGGTATTGGTAAATAATATGTCCAAAGTAAGGGATAGAAGAGCAATTGATTTCCCTGGTATACCAGATTTTGACCTATATCAGTGAGGCAATTGATTGATGAACGGCTGCCTTGGCCATGGTTGTAGTATTCCATGATTCAAATATTGAGGGAGAAACCCAAAAATATCAAGATATACAATGAAAACAAGACATCTTCAGTAACAAGTATATATATTCATTGGAACGAACAAATTTATACATAAATTTATATATAAATATCCATATTATTGAATTTCTAAATCCAATTGCTCCTTAAGAGTAATTAGCGACTCACTCGCATTGAAACAAATGCATTATTCTAAAATTGCGAGTATTCTATCTATGTATGTTAATAGTTTCATACAACTCAGTAATAGTATTCATGCAAATATACGCCCACGACAATGGCTATAATATATCAACTCAAATGAAAAATAATCTCCTAAAACATATTTCGTTCCTTTGTCTGTAGGTGCGAACGAAGTAAGAGCCTGTGTCCTAATGGCTGTCTTCTTATTCCTTTATCGATGCGTAGCCCACCGAATTAAAATATAAAATAATACAATCCTCATCAGAAAATAAGTAGTTGCTAATTGTTAATAAATATATTAAAAAACTTGCAACTGACGCTTGAAGTTGTGTGATGATCTTTTAAATGTTGTTGCCTAGTGCTGAACCTATGAGTTTGCTTATATTATTCTTCATATAAGAATAGATTGCTTCAGGGCCCTACATTTGTCGCTTTAACATCAGTTTTAAAAAGTGAGATAGGCATTTTTGAGATCTAGTCATGGAGGTCTTTTAGGATAATAAAGTATTCATTTATTTTTTTCTATTTTTTATCTTTTTTTCAAAGTACCTAGAAATATACCTAATCTTATACGGCTTGGAATCATGCAATTGCAGCTACTTCAAATGTATTATTTCGGCGTTTTTTTTCAAGTTCTACTTTTCATTCATCCTATATATGGTTATATCATGTTTTATTGGGGATGATACACCTCATTCCGTCATCAAAGACGCATCACCTTCTCGTTTTGAATTTGCCCGCCTCTCCAGTAGAAGGATCTCGAAAGAATTTTATGGTAAGTAAAAATAAATACTTGATCAAACTGATGCTTTCCTCCTATTATGTATCTTTTGAAAATTTATGCCATGCTAAATAAATTTATCTGCAACATAACAAGATGCTACCGATGCTCTAATGTTTTTTATCTTCCTCCATTTTGTCAGCGACATTGCACCATCAGCATTTATAATAATAATACTATGGGTCGGTGTTTACGGTATTACTTATTACAGACTTAAAATAAAGCACTCTATTGAATCACGATCCTGCTTCTTTGGAAGCGAAGGAGAGGTCTGTGACGTTCTAGGGTTTCCTAAGAGAAGGAAGAAGATGGCCGTCATCACGTTCCTTCCTCACTTCCTGAGTCCACAAAGTGAAGTCGCACTTTTTCGTTCTCTCGAGTCTGAGTCTGGATGGAGATGAATCCCTTGCCGTAGGCCTTTATTTCCCCCTCCTCCTCGCCGTCATCAGGGGCCTTTTCCTCTTCGATTTTGGCCCCGCGACGAATGTTTTTCCTGACTGTAGAAATTGACTTTGCCCCCGTCTTGAGGAATATGAGGATGATGTGATGGAGGATTTCGAAGATCGTGACGAGGGAACAGCCCATGGTGAGGCCTAAAATACTCCAATGTTGGCGATGAACCAGATTAAAGGCACTTTTTGATCTCGTTTAATCTGCGTGACTGAGGGTCTTTGATATAGACGTTGACGAGGGCGAGGTTTCTCTCGAGCGTAGCGGTAGAGCACGCGAATTAACTTGCTATGCTTAATGGTCTAAGGGTGAGAAAGTATTACCCATAGCTGTTTTACTCTTATTATGATATGATTCTTAAATAAATAAATATTGGAATAATTATCCTTAGGATAGAAAATACTCTGAGATACTTCATTTTAAAATAAAATATACATTGTAACAATTATTCTTAGGATAGAAAATGTTCTATGATAACTAGTCTTAAAATAGAATAAACATTGTGAAAAATATTCTGCATTTTTAATACTTTATTTGATTTTTATAGCAACCCCTGCAGACATGGATTTAAATTTCTATGTTTGTTGTAGAAATACTAGTACATATAAATTATTCAACTTTAAAAAATTGTAATAACGTGTGTCTTTTATGAGTTTGTGATAATCAACTGTTGACAAAAACGGTGACGTCACTAGATATAATATTCCATTCACTTCAAATAATATCTTATTAAAGTCTTTCCAATTATAAAAAGTGAAGTAATGGATTTTCGATTACATGTCACTATTAGATATTATCTTATAAAACTTAAATAATGTTTTACTCATACTACCTTGATCAAAAAGTTCCCGACTTTGTTATGGTGATCACCCTATTTCACTTATATTCTTTTGTTAGGCTGATATAACTGAAATTTATATTCCCTCTTATTTTCAACGTCATCGATTGACATTTGATAAAGTAACGTCGTGTTCTTCGAATTAACCTCTCAGTGTGTTTTCAATTTTTATTTTTTTAATGAGCATAAACAGAGCATTAAATTTTGTGGTCAAATTCACAAGGTTCAGTGATCACATTATTTACCATTTACATCATGTTTGCTTGACTAACATTTGTGCTGTATAATTCTCCGTAGGATTTGCGATAATTCAAGTTTATATCAAAATACACTTTGGCATTGTTTACAATATTGGTCATAGATATGTGCCATAAATAAATATTTTCCCTTTATTCTGTTAAACTTTGGTGGTTCCGTTGATATGGGCAAGTAGGAATATATATATATATATTTAGTAAAGATGTTTGACAGCTTATTTGCTGAAGTTTTGTTTCATATATCACACTCGATATATGAAAGTTTTAATACTAATAATATTAGAAGATAGCTTAAATGCTATACACTATTGATATCATTTTCATGGAATATGAAATATTATATTTATGAAGGTCATTTTATCATTTAATACAAAATATTCCTTTGATCCTTCGGCCTTTTCATCTATGAAATAAAGAATACAATAATAAGTCGACTATCCCTATAATATGCAAATATATATCGTAAAACTATTTTTCCAACATTCTAGAACAATATTCATAGTTAAAATCTAAAAGACATTACATCAAATCAGTTTTTAGAATATATCTTTCCTTCAATGACTTTGTCGCTTATATTTTTCTAAATCTCATCTAATATTTTTTTTAAATGTCAAAAGCTTTCTAAAGAGCAGAGTTATAATCATTACAAGTTACTGATCCAATATGATTTTTTACACCGATATCAATCAACTTTACTGTTATATCTAATGCCATCTAGTGATGCATTTTTGCACACGCTTACTAAGCCAATGAATACTTAAACAATCAGGAAAGGTAAAGTCGCGCAACCTTTCAAAACAAAATTCAAAGTGGGATGGACTAATTTATTTATTGCTGCGTGAATGAAGTAGTGGAAGTGTGTAGAGGAATCGTTTTAGAACTACCTATTTATCTTCAAACTAGACGACAATGGGGAAGGTTTGTGTTGCTCCGGGTTGCAAGAGTGGCTACAAAGCAAAGGGCAATGAGGGGAAAAAGAGACGGTTTCATATGTTCCCCAAGGATGAGTCCCTACGCCAACTCTGGACAAAGGCTGTTCCGCGAAAAAATTAGATACCTTCAAGACATTCTGCGTTGTGTGACGTACATTTCATGCCCTCCGATTATAAGCCAGAGTCTACTGACTCTAATCCATCACGTTCAGACAGATCTGGAAAAACTCTTTGTCTTAAGATATTAAAAAAAGATGCCGTCCCTTCCAATTTTCCAAATCTTCCTCACTACTATTCAAAAAAGCCTCCTCCAAAGCGTTCCTCCACCTCAACCTCCTCCTCACGACTCCTTAATGAAAACGAGCGAATTTAAAAAAGATTAAGGCTTTTGAAGAGGCCAACTCATTTTTAACACTCGAAGAGCTTCAAATTAAAATGGATAGGACTTGCCTTCCGAGCGGCGTTCAAGAACATTATGATGAAAAAGATAAAGAGCTATGGTTCTTCAAGATGAACTTTAGTCATGGAGGACCGTCAATAGACTTCAGTCTAAAGATTAATGAAGAAATGACAATCCATATACGGTAAGCCAAACTTCATTCCTTAACCTTCTTTATTTATATATTGTTTTTCACATATCAAAACTTGACTATTCCTCAGTATTTTCTTATTGATACTGATTCATACAACTACGATGACTTTATTCCCTGCTATATTGTATTTTTCAGGGTGAAAGATAGAGATCTATCTTTTAATCATCTCGAACATATCACCAAGAACAATCATATTACAAAATGTGACACCCTTCTTAATATTTTGGCCTTCTTAAATTCATTGACATCAAACTCTTCCACCAATCAACTATTTGGCTTGGAAAATGAATTAAACACAGCTTTAAATCATTTGACAAATATCTTGCCCCATTTGGACGAAGCAAAAGAGAAGAAATTACACTTTTTGATTGAACAATTATCCTTGTTGTTTAAATGTCCACAACAACGGAGATACAGTCCTGCCTTGTACGCCTTATCTATGTCCTGGAAAGGTTTCTCAACGAGTCTTTATAGAGATCTACGTAAAGAAGTTCTCACATTACCTACAATACGTCGCCTTACGGAACTTTCTTCATCTTTGAATTTAGAAACTGGATTGGCTGACTCTACAATAACTTACCTAAAGGCTCGCTTCAAGGATCTAAGTCAAAATAGGGATAAAAATATTAGTATAATTTTTGACGAAACATATTGTACAAAACGAGTTGAATATTTTGCTGGGAATTTTTATGGGGTGGATGATGATCAAGTAACTAAGACCCTATTTTGTGTCATGATTAAGAGCCTTCATTCAGTTTATCATGACATGATAGTTATGCAGCCTGTTTCGACTTTGAATTCTGGAACAATTAAAAGATCATCTTTGATCAAGTGATCAAAGTTGTAACGGAAATTGGATTTATTGTTCGAGCCACCATTTGTGACGCCCACAAAGTGAATCAGAAAACATATTCCATATGCCATGGAAGCATCAATACTTTTATTCATCATCCTCTGACTCCGGATAGGAAAATGTATTATTGTTTGATTCTGTTCACATTATGAAAAACTTCTATAATAACTTCGTGTCTCGTGGCCATTTTGTCTGTCCAAATTTCAGAGGCCAAAAAATAGAAGGAAATATGGCACATATTGTAAATCTATACAATCTTGAATTAGGGCAACCATTAAAAATAGCTCATAAGCTCACAGAACGAGTATTGTACCCCCGTACATTAGAAAAAATGAACGTTAAGCTGACGAACAGTCTATTTCACGAGTCTACCATTGCCGCTTTACGTCACTATGGGAGTGAAGAAGACAAAAAAGATTGGATGGTTACGGCAATTTTTTTGGAGGTAATATGGACGTGGTGGATGATAATTAATACCCGTTCTCCGCAAATAGGCTTTCATAAAAGAAACCCTTGGAAAAGAGCCATTACTTCTAATTCCTCCCAATTAGAATATTTGCGAGACTTTACATCATGGCTGAATGAATGGGAGGCAGCGGGAGATAAAGCCTCAAGTCTTACTCGTGACACTTTTTTAGCAGCTAAACAAACTTCAAAAGGCTTATGCGAATTGGCTGAAGATTTGCTCGAAGAAACTGATGTCAATTACGTTCTTCTTGGCCACATCAATTCAGATTGTATTGAAGCTCGGTTTGGACTCTATAAGAGAAGATGTGGGACGAACATTGAATTAAGCGTGCGCCAATATTTGGATTCAGAAAAATGCCTTCGAATGAAGAATATCATAAATTTAGGCAAAATTTCACTGAAAGATCTGGAATATCATTTTTCTGAGGATATAAATTCAACAAATGAAAAGATTAAGTCTTCTTCTTTAAATATATTTTCCAATTTAAAACATTTTACTTTTAAAGATTCATTTAAATATATTAATGACGTATCTATAGTTTACTTTTGTTCTGGTTATATCGCGCATTCCTTATGTAAAACTATAGCCTGTCATTCTTGCCACAATTTATTGACAGCTTTAAATAAAAAATTCGATGTAAAATTATTCTCCTTAGAAAATATTGATGATGAAAGTAAACTTTTAGATCAAATTAATCGAGGTGGGCTGACTCGTCCTTCTGATGTTCTTTTTTTAACGTGTTCCTTTGTTTATGCATTTTTTCAGAAATTCAAAATTCAAAAAGTATCTTCAAAGAGTTGATTTCTTCCCCTTCTTCAAAAAATATTTTTGTTCTTTCGTTTATTAAACTTTTGGAAAATGATACTTACGCTTTGGAAATTATTTTAGCAGAATGCGAAGAAGACCATTCCTTTGAAAAATTTATTCCACAAATCGCTGCTAAAATTTTAATTGTATGTCCAAAAATTATGTTTCGGAAATCAATGATCAAATTCACAAAAACAAAAGAAAAACAAGCAGTCAAAATATGACAAATAATTCTAAGAGATTGAAAAAACTTAAAGGAGAATAAACAAAATGTATGTATGTTATTATAATTTTGCAGAATGTCTTAAATGTATCTATGTTTATTTAATATATGTCCATAAAATTTGTAAATAGTAAAAATATATATTTTGTTCTCAAAATCCTAATTTGTTATGAAATTAATAAGGAAGGGGAGAATGTACGCGTATTCTCCTTTTTCCTTTTTAGATCCCTCATCGTATTTTCCTCACGAGCCTTCTTTTCCTTATTGTTTTAGTATTCATTGCTAAAGCATATGAAAGTAAGAATTAAACGTTTGAACTTGAATATCGCTTTTCAATAATAACGATTTTCCATACCTTTGATTATTTCAAGGCTCATTTCTACTTACAACTGATTAATAAAAAAAGATTAGAAAAATAATCAAATGATAAAAAATGTCATCAAATAGTGAAAGAAAATATTCACAAATAAAGGAAAAAAATAATTTTAACGAAATAGTTATATAACGTTTCTTGAAAAAAAGTAACTTTTTATAGGATTGACATTTTTTCTTACGCTTTAATTATAACTGGTTTGCTCGTATTTATTAAATAAATATAAAGAAAAAGCAACGGATCAACGGATAAAATATTTAATATTTTTCCTGATTTTTTTGCTTGCCAATAACAACATAGCTTAAATGAAAATTAACAAACTTCATTGCATTCTAATACTTCTCACAACTACCTCCCTCCTTCATACAATTATAGGATTTTGAAGGACTTTATTTCTCTTAAGTATATTTTAAGTTTTTCAATTGTTTTCCATGATGAAAAATGTTTCATTAATTATTATAATTTTTTTTTCACTATTGTCAAGTGCCTTATGCTTTACTTCGTTTATAAAGCTCTTCTAATATATGAAACAAAGAATCAAAATAATGGAGATACATTTAAATTTCAAGGCTGTTTTTGTTTGATAAATTAGCTCATATAAACTATTGATATGATATGGAGACAAATAATGGTTTTTGTTAATCTCTTAAAAAATATGGAACAGGCCCGGCGGGATGGGTGGGCCTGGGGAGTCAGGCCCACCCACCCACTGAGTGACGTGGGCCCGATTTTTTATGAATGTGCCAACTGTGCCCCCCCCCCATAACAACTGTAGGGCCCCCCAACAGCCTGGGCCTGCTGCCGGGCCTGCTATGGAAGCACCTGTCGGAGCTCTGCCCTAAGACTTATTGATCATGGGGCACGAGAAGAAATCAAAGGGCGGAGAGTATGTCACTAGCAGTGTGTCACGATATTTGCTGGGTCGGCCATAGCATCAAATTACCTCTTATAATTTCTTCTTACGTCTCATATTACTTATTTTAATGAAGTAAAAAAATCCATTATTACTTTTTAACATCAATTTACACATATTTACAATTGAGTATGTTTCATAGATAACCTAATGTATGGTTGCATTCTTTGATTTGATGTATGTATATTCTATATATGTTTGGTCTATAGTAAACAGTAATAAATTTCGAGTGAACAAAATATTTATATCAGTACACGTTGAAGTGAAACATACATTCTAGTTTACAAAGGACAGGCTTCATGGAGAAGCAAAAGTTTTGTAGGATTAAGAGAACGTCCTAAAATGTAAGCAAGCACAAACCTTTTGATGGCAAAACTGACATTGGCAGCTATTGCTTGATCCTTGAAATCAGCTCTCCAAAAACCTGAGGTTTCTGTGCGAGGGACCTGTTTCCTCCTTTCAAGTCATGTAGATGTAAATACTTCTTCTCTAGTCACTTCACGAACACTTCTTACAAATTTTGTAAGAAATCAAAGTCGATTATTCGATATTCGATAGAATTGCGGGATATAAATAAGCATACTAACATTTAAATTAGTCACTCGAACCTAGGATCTTATCAATGAGGTAGCGGACCAAAAAGGTCCATTCCCTCTCGGAGTATTCGAACCTGCGCCCCCAACATTGAGAGTTGAACACGCCTTAAAGCGCATGGCTATCGCACTCCCTTTCGAATTTGATATCTCTCTCATAACTACAAAGGCATTATCGGAGGAAACTTCAATGCTATTATATGTAATTATAAATAATTTAGATGTTTTGGGGGGAAGTTACGCACAGTGACGGTTCATTTGACCCAAACACAACAGGAGGGTTAGTATCCAATGCTTTAAGGCTGAAAAAGCTTATGAAAGATGAGCAAAAGCCCTACATTATGAATGGTCAATAAACTTCATTAAGATATTTATGAGATCATTTGGATAGTTAATTCACTATTGCGCAATTAAAATACTCATATATCTTCCCAAAAATGATGATTCAGAACTACGTACTTTTATGTTTTCTAGGCATTTTCAATTAGTATTTTATGAGCCTACGAGGATCTTTCATATTATGGGATAGTGGATTGTATGACCTATCTATGTACTACGCATTTTGGAGGACTTTATTGTTTGACATGCCTGAATGAATTCTAAAGAGTCCAAAAGACAGTTGGCAATTTTTTAAAGATAGCAAGCCAATGTTTATTACTTATTACTTATTGAGTAATTGAAGAAAAAAAATATACTGCAGTTTTATGAATAAACATTTTTCATCCAAAAAGGACATATTTTGTTCCAATCACATATTTGTGTACTTTTATAAAGTTGTAAGGATAAAATATTTGCTTCTATTTTGCAAAATATAATCATAGATAAAGTTCATATATGTCGTATGTATCGGGATGTATCATAAAGAAGGAACCTGGTTCTTTATTTTAAAAAGTAAACAATATAAGTCAAAAATATCATAATATCAGAGTATTTCTTAATTCACTTTCATTGTTAGGAAAGACAGGGACAGAAAGAAGGGAAGAGCGAGTGAGACTTCATGTTTTATCATGAATTAGAGGGGTTTAGGACTACCAACCCCCGACAATCTCCCCCCAGGCATTAACCCCCGTGCCATTCACCCTCCGTGCCATTTACCCCCTGATACTAATATTTCTTATCTCTTACAGTCCACTTATGAGGTTAAATATGTATTTTTATTACAAAATTGCATTAGTGATTAAAAACTATGTACCTAATATCGGTCATATGTTTTATATGACCGATATTTGAAACATAGGTTGAAAACCAGAGCTGGGATTCGGTAAATAAATCTACCACCGGTTCGATATTCGGTATATACCGAATATCGATCCATATCGGTATTCGGTAGATTTTATTATATATCGACAGTATCGATCGATATTCGGTACGGTAGATTATAAAGAGTGGTAAATTTATTTATGTATCTGCTTTTACTTCTTCATATGCGTTTCATATCGGACAGTTTATAACAAAGGACAATTAAATACATCATTTGTTATAATTTATTAGAGATTATTTGAAATTCAATACATATTAATCTTATATAAATTATGTATGTACTTGGATTTTGTAGGAAATGGAAGGCTATAGATTTTTTTATTTACTGTCTCCTATTGTCCGATATTAAATGCACTTTCAGGTACTCTAGTATTCAATGCATAGCATAAGCTTATATTGAATGTCTATGCATGTATCTGCTCTATAATACTATAAGTTATTGTTGTTTATTTATTTTCGAAGTTCAAGTTATTCCACACAAGGGAGCGCTTGGGCAAAGCGACAGTTGAACGATATTTCTCTGCTATTGAAGGGAATAAGCTCTCTATATCGTTATGTCTCTATGTGAATGCTACAAAAGTCATACTTTCAGATATACCGTACCAATTGTCAATAAGTGCGGTATTCGATATTCCCTACAGAATATCGTATAATCGGTTCGATACTTGAAATCTACCGTTGGTAGTATCGAATACCGATTTACATTCGGTAGTCGCAGCTCTGTTTAAAACACTAATACAAAAGAAAACATAGTTAACTTCATAAGTGGACTTTAAGGATAATAAATATTAGTAACAGGGGATAAATGTTACCGTGGGCGATTGTCGGGAGGTGCTAGTCCGGGGGGTGATTGTCTGGGGAGCGTAAGTCCTGTTACAGAGTTAGGAAGACTTAATTTACAAAATTGCATTTGATGTAAAAAAAAAAAACATATTAGATAACTGATGTCTCTTTAGTTCTTTCTGTCTTTCTCCAACAATGGAAGACTAACAAATACTCTGATATTCAGCGCACCATACATTGTTTTGGCACTTTATATTATCTATGGAGAATGCGTAATGACGTCATATCATAAAAATATCATTGCGTTATATGAAAAAAGTTCTTTAATAAGTTATTATTCACATATATAATACCATTGTTTTTGTTTCTCTTTAGGCATCAGTTTATACAGAAGATATTTTATTTTATATTATCTATGGTAAGGTTCTATATAGTTTTTGTGAAAGACCAAAAATGATCATGTGCAGGATTCGTTGCCTAACCATATTCCTTTTTTTTGCTTCAAAATCTTCAGTCTTGAGAGGCCCTTGGGCAACACCCTTAAATTACGTCAGTGTCTGTGGAGTTTCATATTACGAGAAGAATTAGTTGTTAACCTATTTTTGCATTGAAATCTTATATGTAGTAAAACAGCTACGGATGATATATTTTCTTCATACGCCTCTGGTTTGTTTTGTAGCAAGGATGCATTTTCACGAAAGCCATTCTCATTCAGAGCCGCCGGGTCTTTTTCCTCGATGCAGAGGGTATTTCCATGTGTGGACACGAGTTGGCAAATGTCTGGATATCGCTCCGACAGGGTTATTTTTTTATCCGTCTGACACGTGGATCGAACCTTCTTCAGAACGGCACAGAACTCTCCGTTGGATGAAGAGGAGGCAAAGGTGTTCTGGTTGGGGAAGACGGAGGTCGTGACGGCCAGTTTATTGCTTTGATCTCGGCATGGCGAGTAGCAGGGACGGAGGACGCCATTAATGTCCTTGACGTGGGTGTGTGAGCCGATATCACTCAGTATGGTGTTCATACAGTAGAGGCCCTTACCAGAGCATACTTTGGGATAGTCATTATATGCTATCGTATGAAAAAAAGGGACGCACTCACAGCTGAAAATAAGAAAACCAAAATATTATGTTTATGCGCATTGCGTTTTAAAATTTATAAGTAAATTCTTATTTTCTTAAATATTTTTACCAACTATAATAGAATATACTGCCACTTAGGTGTAAAAACAAACAAATATAAATAATGTTTTAACTGATGAATGAATGAACACTGTAATTTTCAGATGATAAGATCCTTTATTTCGGATCATGTTCGGGGCTTATAAGTTATCCTTTAGACTGATTAACACATGTCAAATTCAAAGCTCTAACGAATAAGACGGATAAGTCTTATTTTTATGGTTCGACTGACAATTTGTTGACAATTATGTGTGGAATTTGTAACACATATGCTATGGTTATCTGAATAAATTTTAATGTGTTATATCATAACTGATACTATGGAGTACCTATGTAAGTTATGTGACGTTAGTATATTGTGCACTCATTCAAATTATATATTTTTTTAATTATTTTCAGTTTTAAATGTAATTGCATTAAAAATACAACATAAATATATATTCTATTCTAAATTATTACTTCGGAGAAGAACAACATCAATTATAACAAAAAATAATTAAAACGATAACAAGCATTTTACATACTTTAAAACAGGTTCTCAATTATTTGAAAAATATATTCCTTAGAACTTGTCAGAATCCAACGTTAATTGAGATTTTAATTATTTTAAATACTTCCAATTCACAATTTAAAAAATACATTTCTGATGGAACACACTGTAAATATATATATATACACACATATCATGATATAGAGAATGTTAAAATAAGTATTAATGATGATATGAGCTCCAAAAGAGTCGAAACGCATACCAATATATTCTTCTTCGAGACCAAAACATATTTTCTGTGATGAACCATTTTTATAAAAGTATCAATTACACAGAGAATCAAATGAATTTAGTTGCGATTGTTTAAATGACTATAATTACGTTGCGATATAGATATAGATATGTGATGCATATTTGTTAGCATATGATATCAGTTGATTGAAGACTTTGATGTAGGTAAATGAGCTAATATTTCAAAAGATGACCTTCACCTCCATTATATTCTCAACATTGTCATTCAAATAGTATTATATAAACTGAGTGTATAACATTGATCTTTTTAAGTTTTCTGAATAAACAAATATATATATATATATATATATATATATATATATATATATATATATATATATATATATATATAACAAGTATATATTCAACCATAAGGATAAATAAACAACTGAGCGAGTTAAGTTCTACGTATAGTGTAATTTGTAGATATTTTTTGCACTTTAATATATATATAAATACATATTTAAGGTATATTTATATAAATAAAATAACTATATCGAAAAGTTAATTATTAATTAAGCATATACAATTATAATATTTGTTTTTTGATTTCTCTGGAATTGCATCGGATAGAAATAAGAGTTATAGAATCAAAATTGGTCAGTTGAACCTAGGATCTTGTCAATGGGGTGGACCAATATTGATATTCTCCTCTTGAATCTATCTCTCAGCATTGAGAATCAAGCAAGCCTTCTCTGACCTAACTTGCTTCAAGCTAATACAAACATTCTTAAATTTGTGTTTCGTTCAATTGAGTACCTTGAGGTCAAATAATGACACAAGGACTTACCGCCTCAGAATGGTGTCGTAGGTAGCTGCGAAAAGACAATTGGAAAGACCATAGCGGTACATGGAGTCCGGAAGATATTTGAATTTGAATTCCTCATCGAAGTAGCAAACCCTCTCATCCGGTGTAAACCTTTTCTTTGCCTCCTCTGTGGTCACGGTCAGCGTAGGGGTTACGGATAGTTGCGTCACAAAGCCAGGACTGATGTCCACGTCGCTGAGGGCCATGATGGGCTGGTCCATGTGGTGATGAATGGCGAGCTTGAAGCCCTCACCTCTCTGAGGAGAAAAGCCGTAGTCATACACCTCTGCATCCACGAGGAAGCTTAAACCATTTTCCTTCCCCAGGCGGATCCCGGGTGCAATGCTGCGACTAAAGTTCTGAATGAGTTCGTTGAAGGCCACTCCCTCCAGGGAGGCGTTGAATGTGATTTGTGGCTTTATGAGCGTGCAGAGGCCGTAGTCCGTTCCAAAGAAAGGAAGGAGACTCGTGAATTTATCCACGTTCTTTTGCATTCGTTGGTAAGTGGCCCGAAGCACGACGTTTTCGCCTGAAGGAAAGAGAAAACAATAGTTGATTATTAAATAACAATAGAATGGAAATTCCTTAAGTGATTAATTCTAAAAAATAGCTAAATATTAACAATGAACCCGTAGAAATTATCCTAACAACTAAATCAGAAAACATGGATTGTCCACACCATTCTTATTATTCAAATTCATATAACCAATTATTTATTTGAAGCATTTTTTTTAGGTTTTAATTTGAAGGTTACAGTGTATGATTACTTTGCACTATCAATTGAAAATAGTGTTTAGATTTGGGCCTTGTCTAAAAAGACTGCATCGTATTCACTCAAGGTCTTTTTGATGCCATTATTCCAAGTCAATCAACACAATTGCTTAAATTGGAACAAATAAGTATCATTTCGCTTGAGGTTATTGTATATTAGATTTCACTCAATCAAGAGAACAATTTATAACAATAATGTTGATTGATATTAATATAATGTTTTATACATAGCTTATATATTATTCATTTACTCACATTCATTATATTATACCTTTATTATTTACTTTGAATTTTTTGTTGGTATTTATATAAATCTTCTTGCCAATAAATGAAGATAAAATACCCTTCCATCCCTTACTCGAAATAGTTTAGTTTGTCCAAAATTTAATCAGCTTATTTTGAAAAATGCAACTTTCTGCTCGATATCATAAAATTATCATGATTGCTACTAGTACTAATTTACAACCATTTGTAGGCAGCAAAATAAGTTGAAGCGCATATTTTTTTACATATTCCATATTATAAAGTGTTCTTCGGTATGATTCTAATTAATCATTTACGTCATACATTTATTCTTTTTTCAACACAAATCGAATGATTCAGGGAAATAACGATGACCTATAAATAAATGACTATTGTTGCCTCAAATTAAATATCTGAGATAAAAAGTACACCTTGGTGTTTCTTATTATAAGTATATCTCAAAGGGAAAATGGATATTTGATAGACAAGGGGAACTAAGAATAAAAATGTATAACAGTTGGATCTCTCTTGTGTGACTATTTGAGGTCATAATCATACTTGAGGAATCAATCTTTCCAAAAGTTATTTTGTTTGGAAAAATATTTAAAAAAATATATTTTAGTTTGGATAAATATTTTACACAGTTATTTAAAAAAATAATATTTCAATGTCAATGTTAAAATATATTTATATATCAATACTGACATACCTATGAAAAAATAGCTCATTGCTTTGCAAAGTATAAGCATAGACTTTAATGACATTGGCAATTGTATGTCGAAGGACATTATGCATATTTTTTTTATCATGATGAATTTTTGATGTTTTGAGTTTTAGTTCCTAAGAAAACAAAACACCATGATATTCAAGCTAAAAGACGTCATTCTCAAGATGAGTTCATAAAAACCCTTACATATTATACCTACAATCAATAACATATTTCTTACATGAAGCTATTAATGAATGGACTATATTTATAAAAAAACATCCCAAATAGGTTCTCATTGCAGAAATCGAGACTTTCTTCCCTATACATAGGCCTAGAATACAAGAGACATATTTTGGTACGTCAAAATTTCGATAAATCAACGTTATTTCCCACCCAAAAATGTCTTTGTATCGTCACTTCCTTTATATATATATATATATATTCTCATAGCCAGATAATAAATGAATCTTTCACCAATTTATCCTTGTCATAGAAAAAGTCATTAAATAAAACTCCTTTATGCCTCAGTGCTGTAATATGGCAAGGATTATTATTATTATTCGTACATTCATATGACATTAAATATTCATATATGAAATACATTTCTACATGAATTGAGATAACTTGAAAACGCTCAAGTGTACATGTAATGTTTTCCCAGTTTTATGAGGTTATCCCAATTGGTAAGTATGCTATTAATTAAGCATATGAAAAAGGAAAACTGATTGTGCATTTTAATATATCTTAGCTGGCATAATTCGTTTGAATGCAGTTTCATCGAATAATAGGAGCAAAAAAGTAATTTTAGCCTTAAAGGTCAACACAAGACGTTACACTTTTGGTTGAGATGTTGAATTATGGAAAATCTTTTTAAATCATATTTCATATTTATAATTAGATAGCGAAAAGAATTGTGATGAATTTTGTTGATAAATCTTTATCTAAAGTAAATTATGAAAACGACAAAAAATATAATAAAGAGAAATAAATGCGGAAAAATATGATTTTATTTCCCTCGCAGAGATACTTGATTATAACACCGAGGCGGCTAAGGTGTACAAAACTCTTTCTCCCTAATAAGTGTCAGCGGTAGATTAAACCCCATGAGACCCCCAACTGAGCCCACGAGATTATGTCTACAAAGTAAAAAAATAAATAGCGCGGGAAATGCTTCATGAGAAAAAAACTTTGCAACAAAAATGTCCTCGATAAAAAGGCGAACAAGGAATATTCTTCACTACAAAAAAACTTTGCAACAAAATACCCACGACAAAAAGAAGAACGAGGAAATAGATTGACTATAAAAGAGCAAGTGAGGTAAATACCCACTATAAGAAACGGCAATGTAAAGGTCCACGAGGATTTTACGCGCGATAAAATTACTGGACCCCATTTGTAAAATGTCCTCATTTGAAGAAAAATATGAAAGTAGTCCTAAAAAAATGGAAATATATCATCAAATGAAGGTAAAAAAGGTCTCTGTATATGCTTCGGGTATCATGAATTTATCTTGTTTTTGGGCTTACATAAAAATAACAAACACAAATAACTTCCATTCAAATTAGTTATTCAAAACAAAAAAAATATATTGCTTATGTTATTTATGTTTTCCCCCGCTACACTAATAATAAATGAATTCATTCGAATTTTATATATAAACTCCAAAATATTCTCAAGTCGCATAGACAGAGTAGGGAAAGGTTGAACAAGGAAAATTATCGATTACTAAGTCATGTTACCCTCTATATATTTCATACATCTAATTGATAGACTGTACACATATATGTCTTCTCTATTCATCTGTACGATACTAATTCAATGAAAATATATATGATGTTATAATATTATTAATTTATGTATATATTAGGAATTCAAAAAACAATTTATAAATACTATTATTTTTTAAATTAGTATAACGCAGCTGTAAAACTATAATAGAGACATTTATCTAAGCTGTTTTGTTAGAAATCGATACTTACGTGACGTATTATTTATATCGGACAATGATATTTTAACTTCTTAACTTATTTACTTATAATATTTTATATTATAAATTTGTATGAACGAGTTCTTTTCGATTAATTGACTAATATATTATTTGATTGTGTAAATAATTAGGAAAGTTGAGAAGAAATATTGAAGTAAAGTCTATTGCAAAATAATTTCATATTTTAATGCTTTCCAATTTCATTGTTTTATTAAAAAACCTCTGAAATTGCTGACTCTGATTCATCCGTCTGATTGTAACTCTTATAAATACAAATACGAGAAAGCCACAAATCATGTCTATAATTATATATATATATATATATATATTATATAATATATATATTATTATTATTAATATTATCCTATTATTGTATTAGTAAGACATTGTATTTCACCCTTTCACAGCATGTTTTTCATTTGTCTCAGGCTTCGAAAGCAGCTGTACAATAGTTTGGCTCTTTATAAGTTTTTTTTCTGGAATTCTTAGTCTCTGACTTATGTTTATAACTTTTACCAAAGCTTATTTGGGGTAGTAATAACTTTTCTCAATCCAAACTAGTTAGATTAATAAACTTTGATATGGATTACTTTTATATCAGATATTTATTTTTGGATAATAAAGGAAAAGTTAATCTGGTAGGTTTATTTTTATAAAAAGTCTAAATTATTATTACGTGACATAAATGGGTGTATTATAAACTATAAGTCTGATAATTAATTAATTTTTTGATATAACTATTTTTATAAATAAATTCAATACTGAGATACTTCCCTTCTACTTCTCCCCTGCACAACCAAATCCCTGGAAAAATCATCAGACAGTTCAAGAGTTCAAGAACAACCAATGAATTTTGTCCATATACTTACATTATTTGTTTTTTTAGTGTGTTTTTGAATATTTTAT
>CP045896.1:23646528-23699456 GCA_013387185.1 Caligus rogercresseyi | reverse complement strand
TTAAAATATATATATATGGGTCATTCCAAAAAATTACTTCAATGAAATGTTGGGTTCATGGATTCAAATGAAATTTACACCATAGAATGATTAAGTCTTTTCCATTATATGTTTTAAATTCAGTTCGAAATTGTTGTCTGAGCAAAGTTACATGCCTCTTAAATTTGGGCTTTTCCCGGCCAAAATCCCGGTCTTATTTTTTATTGGAAATTCTCGAGTTCCTTATGGAGTTTTGAAAAAACTTAATAAATTGAGCATATTTTTTTGTTTATATCTTAAACTAGAATTGCCCATTTTGAGCATTGAAAGCTCTATGGTGATGAAATTAAACTTTTTGTTTTTTGTCTTGATGCCACTTTTTTATAGCCAATCGGCTCTCCTGATTTCCTCTTTGTTTTGGACAAAAAAACTGAGGCCTTGAGTTGATAGAAGAGACTTTTTTCTACAAAATATCAAAAATTCAGAGATGTGTTTTTTGTTTAAGCCGAGAAATTAAGGATTCATTTTGGAAATTGAGTAGATCTTTTAGATTGCCTTGTCATCATCATTATTTTTGTGTATTATGATGACGTAAGTGGAATATTGAATTCCTCCTTATATAGAGTATATTGATATAGACACACAGATAGAGAAAGACACAGAGAGAGAGAACTATATAATTAACTTACTCCCATCCTGAAGAGTCTCGGGATCCAGAAATAGTGAAAAGTGACTTTACACATCGAATTGGAATCTTTGGTCACCTGGATCGTGATAAGAGGAGGTTCTTCATGACCTATTCCTACTCATTCGTCTTCAAATATCTACCCGCCCTCCCTCCATCCCCCCTCTTCCGGATCTGTCTTGGATGACTACGGAGACTCCACTCATGAAGCCTCCTCTTACACTTCTCTTGGACTCGTCAATCACGAAAAAGAAGTCTCTCAGGCATGTTTCTTCTTCAACAAGCAAATGAAAGAGTCCTCCTCATCTTCGAGTCTCATCTCTAAAGGCTTGCAATTTGGAATGCTATCAATGTCCATGATATAATATTCTCAACCCGGATCAACCCACCATATTAGTCTCGGAGTCCAAAACAAAGGACTTCATGCATGAAAAGGAAAATTTTGGACCTCTTGATTTAAAAAGGATGGATACTTCAAGTCTTTTTCCTTCCCCTTTTCATTTGCCTTCCTGGATGGGAGCCATAATTTTGACAAATTCGATCATCTTAGAATTTGGTGACTTATTACCATTCGTTACGTCGCGTTTCGACCCTAGAATCTTCAATTACACCAAGTTTTTCACATTTGAATCCATGAGAGTGAAATAAACTCCTTATTTTATTTCAAAGATTCTACAAATAATTTCAACGGAGTCCCTTTCCACTTGGGATATTTGTTTCATCCTTATTTTATATTTACCGCATGTATTAGTACAAATACTCTGATTGATACACCCGAAATATACACTTGATCACTCGTTCGACATCTATTTTTATACTTATATCTATACTTTTAATATTTGTTATTATTAGTGCAAAACTCAGTGCCTTGCTTTTTCATGAATTTTCTTTGTTAAATATCGAGTCACTGTGGGCTGCGTTGAAGAGGTTCATTCAGGGAAATGAGAGTAATAAACACAAAAAGGAACTTTTTTCCTTTTACTTCGCGTAGTTAACTTGGAAACGGAAGTGGCCAGAGTCAGATTTATGTGTTTAAAAATTATTACAGAGCAGTATCTTGTCTAAGGACTCCATTCTAGTTCCTATAAGTGAAGTAAGACAAATTATGTTTTAAATAAAATCAAAACGTTTAATAATATAATTAAGTAATTAATACTTTTCTGCAATTCCTAGGCTAGACAAGATTAGGTAGGACCTTAAGTGATAAATTAACATCAAGTATACTCATGATAAGGTCAATGATAACTATTTTCATTTCAGATTTTTATTAATGGGCTATATTTTATTTGTAAATTTTAACTATAGTAATAAGCATTTCTACGTTGTGATAGATGCCCAGGTGTGTTTGAACAAAAAAAACATTTAAAAAAGAATTAATGCAAATTTTTTTTGATTATTTTAAACAGTGGTCTTCATTGAGTCGAGCCAATCTCATTACTTTATAGTTCAGGATGCAGTTCAAGGGTTTCACTGGAATAAAGATCAATGTTCTGTCCATCCACAAATAATATATTACAAAGAAGTAGGGGAAACCAAATCTTCATGTACATGTTAAATTTCAAAAGATCTTAAACATGATGTGGCTTTTGTATATGAAACTAGAGGCAGACCTCCGCCGATCCCCACTAAAGCTTTAAAGTAAAGTAGCGCATCGGGGCAGATAGCTTGGAAAGATTTTCATTGAGTCTCTTTTTTCTTTTTGTCCGGCAGATGTCGCTTTGGGACTTACTAGTATGACGTCATACCGGGTTGTTTTCGATCTCCTTCATAACATCCATTTAAATAATTGCATTCACTACTCTTGTTTTTTAACTTATTATAACAACGATAATTAATATTTTAATGTACAAAGCAACTGCATTAGAAAACATTTGAGTTTACTTGAATGTTCTATAGATAATTTAGGTGGTGAGGTTTCATGTGGAGTATCGAGCGCAAAGTTCCGCGGAGCAATAAAAATAGTTTAGTAAAAAATATCCATCAATCATATGTTGTTAAATATATACATATGATTATGTTAGTTCCTATTTATGGTTAATTCTTAATTTTCATATTATACATATTAAAATTATATAAATCCAGATAAAACTTTTAAGTTCATAGAAATAGTTCTTTTCATTTAATAAAATATGTTTGCTCATTTATTGATACCGTGAAAATCTTAAAAAAATTACTTCTTATTCACATTCAAATTCCTTCCACTCTGATCAAAAGTTTTTAAGCTCACACCATTGGAATTTATATTTATAAAAAAATGAATTATGTTTCGGTATACACCAAATAGGTCAATTAGTATGCGGGAAATATTGTCATGCATATACATAAAAGTACTTAGAGCAATACTCTACTCATTTTATGTGTAGCTTTATAGCTTTTTTTAAATATATAAGTGAATACTTTTAATGGGAAATTGAGGTAACTCTTTTACGTAATGTCTTCCTTACTCCTTATATTGAGAATTAGCCCTGATTTGCATGGCATGGATGAAAATTACATACAAGATTATAAAGCAAAACTTTGTAATTTTATATTAAATAAAAATCAAACGTCATTTTACAACATTGCAAAATTAAATAATAATTGGCTTTCCACTGCGTGTCTTCGTCCGTGCTCACGACCCGCAGAGACAAACCACTTGGCAGGCATGGAATTGACGGAGCAGGCGTTGATGGACTTGACAAAGACGGCGTGGGAGTCCTCAATCTCCGAGGGCAGCGGGCTCCAAAAGGAATAAAAGTCCTTGTCCTGGATGTGTGGCATGTTGGATCGGGGGCAAAGGCGGTGGACCACCTGGTGGACCACTTGGTTCAAGCCCAGGAGCTCCCCGGCGGAGGCGGAGCTGCAGAGGACGGCCACGTTGCTCCATATCTCCTTGACGCGAGCGGGCCACCAGCCAAAGGTCTCAGAGTCCCGTACGGTGTTGAGGACTTCCACTTCCACCCCGATACTGAAGCTGTGCGTCCCCGGGTGGCTAGTGGCGGGAGGGAGGGGACCTCCGGACGGAAGAGAAAGGGAAGCGTAAGAGGGGGAGCTCCGGGAGTCGGGAGTCGAAGCTAGCTCACGAGTCCCTCGGAGGAAGAGGGATAGACTTCCTTCCTCCACATGGCCGCTGTCATAAGCACCGCTCTCACAAAGCACCTCCACATGAGAAGAACCGGAGTACCCAAGTACCCACGCTCGGAGACACGGTAGAGGGGGAGACAAGAGAAGTGTAGGAGGAGGCTTCATGAGTGGAGTCTCCGTAGTCATCCAAGACAGATCCGGAAGAGGGGGGATGGAGGGAGGGCGGGTAGATATTTGAAGACGAATGAGTAGGAATAGGTCATGAAGAACCTCCTCTTATCACGATCCAGGTGACCAAAGATTCCAATTCGATGTGTAAAGTCACTTTTCACTATTTCTGGATCCCGAGACTCTTCAGGATGGGAGTAAGTTAATTATATAGTCTCTCTCTCTGTGTGTTTCTCTATCTGTGTGTCTATATCAATATACTCTATATAAGGAGGAATTCAATATTCCACTTACGTCATCATAATACACAAAAATAATGATGATGACAAGGCAATCTAAAAGATCTACTCAATTTCCAAAATGAATCCTTAATTTCTCGGCTTAAACAAAAAACACATCTCTGAATTTTTGATATTTTGTAGAAAAAAGTCTCTTCTATCAACTCAAGGCATCAGTTTTTTTGTCCAAAACAAAGAGGAAATCAGGAGAGCCGATTGGCTATAAAAAAGTGGCATCAAGACAAAAAACAAAAAGTTTAATTTCATCACCATAGAGCTTTCAAATGCTCAAAATGGGCAATTCTAGTTTAAGATATAAACAAAAAAATATGCTCAATTTATTAAGTTTTTTCAAAAACTCCATAAGGAACTCGAGAATTTCCAATAAAAAATAAGACCGGGATTTTGGCCGGGAAAAAGCCCAAATTTAAGAGGCATGTAACTTTGCTCAGACAACAAATTTCGAACTGAAATTTAAAACATATAATGGAAAAGGCTTAATCATTCTATGGTGTAAATTTCATTTGAATCCATGAACCCAACATTTCATTGAAGTAAATTTTTTTTGGAATGACCCATATATATATATGATACGATAACATTATGAAAAATGGTTTCCAGTGCAAAGTGGAAATGTCGATTTTCCCTCCAATCATGAAGAAGGTCTTACCCTAAAATAAACTTTATCATCTTGGCTATTATGTATTGATGTATTGAAGGTCTATCTATAAATGCTAATATTGAAATGCATATAATAAGGCTTCAAACGATATGGGAGCTTTTTAATAATACATCATTTATGAAGTGAATATTTAAAGAAAATGTTCATAATATGTCATGATCTTTTATTGATATTTATGTAAGAATAATATGGACCTGGAATATATTAAGCCTTCAAGCATGTTCCGGAGTATTTTTATTGAAAATATTTTAAATAAATAAATAAATTGATGAAAGGTCACCCTGTTTATGATCCCCGTCATAAACATGATGGAATTGACGGAAGGGCACCGCGATAATCATAAAAAACATATAAATACTATCACTGTTGACCATATTTATCTACAGTATTTATAAAATGAGATTTAAAGTTATGTTATGACTCTTATTTCAAGACATTGTTGGAATTGAATCATTGATCAATCTTTTGTGAGTCTGACTTTTAAAATCATTTAACTAATATATTCATATTTGTGTAGTTCTTACCTTTTATTATTTTTCACCAGCAACGTTGTGCGAAAAGAAAGGAAAAAGTACTCATCCTGTGTAATGTTATATCAATTTCTCTTTGGATCTTGTTTTCAAACATGGCGTAATGTCTCTCTGTCATTGAGTACTTTGTTATGTCATTGCGTCTTCTTTTCCTCTTGTTTATATATATTTATTCCTTTAACCCTTCAATACCGCTATTAGAAATACCGGGAATAAAAAAATTCTCACTGACATTTTCGATTATTGCTTTTATTTAAGGACATTTTTACAAAAAATTGGTGATTGGCCTCGTGACCTTGAAGTTACAGCTTTATACTAAATTTAGTATTCCGGACTGTGAGGTATTAATTTTTTGTTCGTTTTAACAAACATATTTTATTTTACAGCTTTATGAAATAAAATAAAGCAGTTTCTTTTGGAGTTTAGGCACAGGTGAACTTTACACTTCTGGCACAAGATCTTGGATCTTTCTCCGCATGTTTCCAGTTTGCAGGTTTGCTGTTTCGGATCTGTGGCAGGCCAGTGACCAAATTGGTCATAGCGGGAGTCTTTCACAGGACAACAATCGATCTTTCTCCTCTTGTTCTCTACCTAAAATGATGGTGAAGGACAGGAAGTGGAAGATGGGCGTCCTCTTCCCGGGACTGAAGTTGAGAGGGCTTCCGCTATCATTTGAGTAAATGTGAGTAGGTCCATGCTTTTGATTTGCTTTGCTGGTAGCTTGCACAATGATGCATCACGGCGCCACTCTAACCAGGCGTTCGACACCCCCATGTTAATTAAATGAAAGATCTCTCAAAGGCCACTTTCTACTCCTGATAAATGTACGATACAGTTGGACCAGTTGGTCATGCTTGTCCACCCCCACCCATTGCCTTGTTGTATCGAGCGATTACTTCAGGTCTAGATACTTCAACAAAGTTTTGTCCTTCTTGCTCCATCTCCTGGCCAAGTCAGTCTTACCAATGCCTACAAAATTGCTGGCAATGGTAACGGGTTTATTATCCTGCCACCTGACAATTACCAAAGTATCTGAAACAAATTCGACGCAAGAGCCTCGCACCATTTTGTTCATTTCCTTCTTGCTAGGCATTTTGCACTTTTCGGTACGATTTTCTCGAATTGTTCCGGCTGCATGGATGCCTTTTACACTAAGGGATCGAAACATTTTCAGGTCAGTGAAGAAATTATCCATGTAAAGCTTGAAACCATGATGCTCTGGTATTCGCTCACTAAGGGACTTGACGATTGATTGAGTTGAGCCCAGTTCTTTGTACATGTTCTTGATATTTGGTCACGCACAGTGTTTATTCCTTGATGAACCAAAAAACGATACACAAGCCCTGAGCTTCCACAGAGGCAATAAATCTTGAACCCCCACTTGTTGGGCTTGTTTGGAAGATACACCTTTTCCCTAAATTGGCCTTTGAAAGGTACCATTGACTCATCAATTGAAAGCTCCTCCTCCAAGACCAGTTGCTCACATCTTTTGCTGAAGGAGTCCAAAAGTGGCCTAACACGCCAAAAACTGTCGTCATCCTGCTTGTCCTCTTCGCTTGTAATGTGAAGGTTATTACGGAGCAAAAAAATCTATTCTTTGATATATTTATGTTATCCATGAGAGCAAGGTGTGTCGAACGTTGCCACAGCATTTCGACTCGAGGGAATTTTACCACCCCAAGTAAAAGATGGATGCAGATCAGCCTTTTATCTCATTGGCATTGGTGCAAACCTTGTCTACTCCACCATTGTTTCGTGCGCTGTAGAGGTTTGTTTTTAGGGCAAATGTTGAAACACTTCCTCAGGGAAATATCTCAAGAAGTATTGTAATGGACTCAAATCCAATGCATCCTTGAAATTTGGCTGATTTTCATATTTGAACTCTAGATCGTCTGGGGGGATGTACTTTCTTTGGTACCAGATGGTTGGCTTTTTCTTGGGCTTCCCAGAAGCTGCTATATTACCACCGATTTCCCCCTTTTTGCTCACCTCGTGTTTCATCTCCTTCAAAGGTAACTTCCGCTTCATCATCCTCTCCAACTTCTTCACTTTCACAGGCGACCTCTTCCTCTGTCCCAAGCCATGACGGGCATTGTTCTTCATCGTCAGATGTTGAATCATCAAGGTCAGAATACTCCAAAATATTCTTAATCTCCTCAGATGTCAGCCCTTTCTTATCAAAATCTTCCTTGACATCTTGACCATAAATGTTTTTGATGGGCTTCGGCGGTTGGCTTTGCATCTTCTTTGAAGATCCAAAATTCTAGAATCCATGCAAGTTGTCCTAAAGAATGTTTCAGGGTCCAGAAAACAAAAATGAACTATCCAAAAATCTTATCCAAACACTAAGAGTCAAAAAAACACAATGAAAGTATTCAAAGAATATATCTAAACAAGTTTATCTTCCAGATTTTCCCCCTTTCAGTCCAAAGAACTAAAAAAGTATACAAGGAATTTGTCCCCTAAAGTATCCTGAAAGGTTGAAAATATTTAATTAAATTGGTTGATTAACCTGTTGAGATGATAGAGAGTTGGAAAAAAATATTTTAACTCGAAATGATAAAGTTTGCCCAACAATTAGGATCCTAACTAAGGCATTGACCTACTGCTGAAGTGTCACTACTTATTTTACTTTCAGCATGTATAAGAGGCAAAAAAACTGATGACATCATAAAAGCTCACTAATATTGCAAAAAGATGAAAACTTGGGCTATTACTTAGAAAATATTTTCTTGATTGATCAACTAGAACAGTTTTCACAGCAGTTTAATTTTGTATACTAAATTTAGTGGCCCGGAGCGAAAGGGTAATTACCTCCGCCGAAGGAGGTATTGTTTTCACGGGCGTTTGTTAGTTTGTTGGTTTTGTCAGAGTGATAACTCAAAAAGTACTGAACGGATTCAAATGAAACTTTGTGGAAGTTGTTGGAAATGCCAAAAGGAACAAGTAATTAATGTTGGCACTATCTAAGGCTTTTTAATATGCAAAATGAGCAAAATAATAATGAAATGGGGGGTCTCTATTCAGGGGTAGGAAAGAACAAACGCTAAAAAAATATTCATTGACGTATTATTGTTCATATATCAGATCAGGACTATGTTAACCCGTGACGTAGCTTAAACTTCTTCCTCTTCCCGTACTTGAGGCTGTTTTAATATGCAAATGAGCTAACAGAGAGGAAACAATGATTAGAGATAGTAAATCGGGCGTACTAGAGTGAAAGGGAGAAGGTTGATAGGAATGTTGTTGGGATCGCCGGAGGTACACACTCTCTGAGTGTATATATTTTATCTTGTGTTTTCAAACATGGAGTCTGTCTCTCGTATGAGTATTTGTTATGTCATTGCGTCTTCATTTATTTCTCTTTGTGTATACAAGGTTATATTAATTTCCTGAAACTTTTTAGGTAAAATATATACTTCATATTGCCTCGCTTCACGTTTGCTAAATATCTATGGCCCACTTTTTTTTAATGAGACGATAGAGGTTTTTTAAAGTAAGAAAGGGGAAAAAAGAAAAACTATACAAATGTATATATTTGTAGTTATAAGGAGAGAACTTAATACGAATTACTGGATAATTAAAAAAATTTCACTCTACTTTTTTTTGTTGAAAATACTCATATTCTATCTCATAAAACTTCTTTCTATACGACGTCTCCCTCATCATAAGCTTCAAAAATTCATTGTTTGATGCAAAGTTCAACCTTGCCTCAACATATATACAAATGATAAGGATACAATGTATTAATGCTGTGCCGTAGGCACCCACCGCCTGGAGGGCTGCACCAGCCGCGGAGCGGCAATGGCGAGTAAAATTGAAAAGTATAATTTATAAAAAACAAAGAATAGAAAAATTATTTGAATATGTTGTAACTTTTAAGTATAAAACTAATGCTTGACGTCATACCAAAGTTAATGTTTATAGATGACCATAATGTGATTTCAAAACTTACGGTTATTTTATTAAATTGCTACACTTGCAATGTGACCAAATAAAAGAGAACCAAGTGCGTTTAAAAAATAATCAATTAATTATATTATTGGAGGTTGTGAAATGAAGAAATAAACAACAAAGACGTTGCAATATTATGGTAAGTTTGTATTCTATAAAGAAATACTACCGACCTATATAATATAGTTCGGAAATACTAAAGCGTTAAAGTAAAGTAGCGCATGCATAACATAAAATTCTTCCTTTTTTCCAAAAGGAATTGGCCAAAAAATTTCGTTCTTCTTTAGTCCGTAAGGGGCGCTTTTATGCTAGAGCTCTTTGAAAATAATAACAGTCCTTTATTATTTATATTTGGAGACGTTTTTTTATCTTGTAGTGATTTGATATATTTCAAATTTAATCCTTTAAACCGGGTTTAAATAGGATTGTGACGTAATTTCATGGACAACGACTTCTAACGTTAAAGGAAATTACCAAAATTTAGGCCAATTTTTATGTTTACTTTTTCCTTGCATGCACCACTTTACTTTAACGCTTTACTCAAGACGACGTAGATTCATGATCTTTTACATATCCCCCCCTTTTTCTACTTCCTAAATATTGGAGTAATCTTGATAAATAGACCTTGCTAAAAAATCCCCTACGTACTCACTTCACTTCTTATCAAGTTTAATCATGGATATATATATAGAGCTTATTGAATTCTCCAGAGAAATACGTCATGTGTTCAATATAAACAAATCTTCTATCTCTATGATCAAATTATGATGACGTAGTACAAATGACTTTGTTTATATTGGGCACAGGCGACAGCTGAACAATGTTTCTTTGCTATTGAAGGGAATAAGCTCTCTATATCTTTAAAACTCTTAATACTCTCACAAATAAAATAATATACCTTCAACGCCTTAACATGATTTTTAAAGAATAAATCCATCAACTTCCTTCAATAATTTATTTAAAAAATCAGTTTCTTAAAAGAAGAGTTTCCTCCGCAATGAATAAGCAAATTATCGTCACAAGTATCACACTACTATCAGCGATCCTTGCCTCATGTCACCCATCCGGGTCAAAAGCAAACGACAAATTAAAACGAGTTCCCCATTCTCTTCCACTCGTCAAGGCCCCGAGTCGACTCTACCAGCTCTATTTGGACCTAGAAACAGTGGGACTCAGCCTGGATGACTTTGATTTAATGGAGCCAATCCCTGTCCTCGGAGACCGCCGACCACGATTATCGATTTCAACAATACTAGACATTCTCCAACTGGAGTCCGAAGGATTTGAAACCTTCCCAATTGTGGAGTAATATTACAAACATTATTTTAAATATATGTAAGTAATTTTTTAAAAAATATTAAAAATACCTTCTTACGGCCAGGTTTGACCCTTCATTTTAAAACTAGTGTCATTTTAAGTCTTAAAAGTTTAATTTAAACTTGACATTAAAAGACTTATGAAGACTTTTGCTTGATATGTAATGAACACAAAATATAACTGTGATATCTGCAGTTATTTCTTCAACTAGTAAATAATGATAAATCGATAGACATAAACATATTTTTACAAAAATCATTTTAGAATGTAGAGTCTATTGTTCCTCGCTTCTGGAGACCAGCATTAAGTGATGAAACATAACTTTTTAAACTTAACAATAAACGATAAAAAGCTTCACTTCAGTGATAATTATCTTTCATCGAATATAGCCACCACCAAAAAAACGGTCCGCATTGATAACTTGAGTTAATATTCAAACCCAAAATAAGGAATTGTTATTGGAGAAACTATGCTTAGTAATAATATTGCCATGAAAAATTACTTTGAAAGGATGGGTGACAAGCGGCTATACCCTTGATCTATGGTATGAAATCGACTTTGGTTTTTAGTCGATCCCTCGATATATTGAAATACAAGGGTATGCCCATATTGCCATGAGAGCTGATTATTCGCTTGCTGGTGATATTTAAGGACGTCCAACCGACCTCAAATTATCATGGATTATAAGTTTTAGCATTGACAGCATAAGCCAAAAACTGGTCAAATTAAAAATCCTATTATAAATATTGCACATTAACCAGAAGAAATGTTTTATTTTTTAAAGGTCGGTTATGTCGACTTCAAAATTAGATATATATTTAAAACAAGTCTTATAGTTTGAATTAAAACATTATGATTCATGATAATTAGGGAAAAGACAACTTTTTTTTGGAACTAATATGCAGAAATGTAACTTGTATTGCTAGTAGGATAACAGCTGCATTGCTAGGTTTAAATTCGGACACAAAGTATCATTGCGGGCTGGCTTTTATTTCCATTATTAATCGTAAAACTAAGGCTGATTGGCCTTGATACAAAACAACTAAATTTTATGTTGTCTATTTTTTGGATCATGCAGAAAGTCTGAAATTAGTTTGCGTATATTTTACTGACTTTTTATTCACAGTATGCGATTCTTAACGAAACCTAGTCCATATAGACACCTTAGAACATATGACGTCATAGTCGTACCTCTTAAGAAATTACATAATTACAAATAAATAATTTCATAACTTTATATTTCTTCATTTAATTAAATTATTTTTTAAGTAACACACTTAATATCATTATATGAGTAAGGGAGCAGCTACTTTCGCAGTAGCAGCTTTTGTGGCCTTTTTGACGGCAGCCTTTTCCATTTCAGAGTCCCGCTTCCCGTCAATTTGATCTAGTTCTCCTTTGAGGCCGTTAATAAAGGGATCTGGTACGAGGCGGGCTTCGCTCTGGTCTTCTGTATGCTCGTGAAATAATACCTGGATCCCCGAGGGAGTAGCCACTTTGATCATGTCCAAAAGAACGGGAGCCTCAGTTGACTTTAGATTTTGATCTGAAAATAATAATTGATAAAAATATTTTTATAATGGATATTGTATAACATACTTATTATACATTTACAAATTTTATAAAATAAAAAAATAACATTTCTTAGACTTTGAATATTTCTTTACTATCCTGTTGTCCGATAAGGGAAGATTCTAAAAGAATTTACGATTGTGGAGACGCCTTAAAAGACTATCTCATTGTCAGTTAAATGAAAAACCAATTCCATGCCACAAGAGTGATATTTTTAGGTTTTTTGTGTACAACGATTCATATAACATCTATTCGGTACTGCTTTGTATTATAACAGCTGGAATTCGGATAGTCAAGCTCTGAATCAATAATGCTTATATAAATAGATTTACTATTGATATTAGATGTCAACGGATAATTTGACAAGTTGTGGATATATTTCCCCGAAAATTTACTATAAAATTAGTGCTTAGTTCTCTTAAGGATGATATTTGTATCCCTTAATACTGCTCACACCTCAACAGCCACAAATGAAATGATGCCGTATTTCATAATGGCAACTGTTATTAAGTTATATTTTTGTTTGCCAGAAGGCGTTCCTATATTTCATGGAAATATACAGAAGTAGAGGCATAGAGTCAGGCCTGGGGGGGGGGGGGGTCAGGCCCGCCCACCCACTGAGTGATGTGGGCCCGATTTTTAATGAATGTACCAACTGTGCCCCTTCATAACAACTGTAGCCCCCCCCCCAACAGCCTGGGCCTGCTGCCGGGCCTGCATAGAGTAAATCAAAAAACATGTTGAGCAGAAACATAAAATAATTTCATAGAATTAAACAATTAAAAACATGAGAAATGAGAAAATGGTTTTAAAATAATTGTAATAGAAGTTGTAAATATCGTGTTGTAATGTTTAAAATAGAGTCCGGTATATCTTTTTTCTTCATGTATGCTATATATGCAATGCTGTAGTTTTAAAATAACTGCATGCTCCAGTATTTCATTTTTCGACGTGAGAATAAAAAAGTCCTATTTCTCAAGCAAAGCTCCAAGGTATGTCAATGCAAAACATTTTTTAAATAAAAAGGCAGGCATCAATATCAAATCCCTACTTTTGTACTTAATAGGAGATATGAACAATTCATTTTTTATTCTTCTCATAAAATGCAAACAAGGGCAAATGGAGACGCTAGCGCCGTGAACACTTTTTAGTTTTTATATCAATCCTCTTTAATGTGCTGGTTAATTGTTTCTCATTTTGGGGGAGTAATGAATAGTAATGAGGGATAACTTTTTGAACTTAGCGATAAACGGGGAAAAATGAGTTTAAAAGATAATTATTATCTATCGCTGTTTTTTCTACACAGCAGATCCTGCTAATATCTATTTAAAAATAATATGAAAGACTAATGCACGTATTTAGCCGCCTAGGAACCATGCAGACAAATTAACACCTACTTGGATTTAAAACCACCTCAATATTTCAAAGTAGACCCCGTGACATGGAAACTAGTACTACCCTTAGAGGCATGTTAAGCAGACATACTACTCGATTCTCTTGAAGGAATTGAACCTATTTGGAGCCAAACTTCGTGGCTACTTCATAGGTTATACAGGGTGCGGCAACATAACTTCCTTTTCAGAGGGCAATAAAACAAAATGTATAAATCAGAAAGGTTTTAAGTTTATTTCATGATTTAGTACATATTTAAAGTTTTGTTTCACATAGTTTTGAAAATTATATCAGATAGGTGACGTCCCCCATTGTCCATACACTGTATATACCGATTTCGGGTGTTTGCCATGACCCTCACCAGCGTATCAGCGGGTATATTGGCAATTTCTTCTCTGATGTTGGCCTTCAAGTCTAGTAGGCTTCTCGGGCGGTTGACATAAACACAGGATTTCAAATATTCCCACAAATAAAAATCACAAGGGGCCAAATCGGGGGACGGGCTGGCCACTCCAAATCGCCCATTATTGAAATGAGGCGCTCTGGAAATCCGTATATACAATGTATGGACTATGGGGGACGTCACCTATCTTATATGATTTTCAAAACTACGTGAAACAAAACTTTAAGTATGTACTAAAATCATGAAACAAAATTAAAACCTTTCTGATTTATACATCTTGTTTATTGCCTTCTGAAAAAGGAAGTTATGTTGCCGCACCCTGTATAAGTGACAGCTCTTCATACATTCAATTCAACTCAACACTTTATTTTTTCAAGATAAAAATATGCACCATTGCTCTAGTTTTAGTCTGTTAATTTAACAATTTAAATGGGCTTAAGTCCCATGTATTTAAAGTCTTGGAACAACAATGTTTTGCTAGTTATATTTTAGGAATGAAGCTTTTGTTTCATACAATTAAAATTAAGCAATATAATTTGTGGGGATGCTTTCAAAAACATAAATAATGTCTTAGGTAAATATTTTATAAAACATGTGCGAATTATTCGTAGAAATTCACACCCATATTATTGCAACTACATACTTTGAACTTGTATCAAAAAAAAAGTATTTTGAAAGTATCAAAATGAGTGGCATCATAACAATAATCCAATATAAGTTTTAAACATGACGTAAATTTATGTTTTTCGTTACCAAATTTGTCTTTATTATAAATTGTTATGTAAATAAAGGCAATATTTCATATTTACTAATGAAATATAACGGTGCTTAAGTCAAATATATTGATTTAAATTAGCCTAAGTCTAATCAATAAACAGTCTTGGAAAAATGATGTTATGCTCTTCCGAAATACGCTAAATATTTTGTTTTTTATATCACAATCGTTTAATATATATAAAAAACCTAAATAAATTAAAGTTAGTGCGTAAATATACGCAATTAATACGCATTATAAAAGACAATATACAATTCAGTGTTCAAAAATCACAGTCATATTTCTACACTTATATACTTTGAAGAGCTTTAAAGGTAAAAAAGGGACGGATCAAAAATGTAAAATAATACATCTTTCAACACGAAGCATTTATTTTTCAACTTAAATATGAATTTATGATCTTTGTAACCATAGAGATATAAAGATATAGAGAGCTGATCCCCTTCAACAGCAGAGAAACATCGTTCAGATGTATTCTGTGTGTCCACTATAAACAAAGTAATTTGTACTACGTCATCGTAAGCTGATCATAGAGAGAGATTCTATCTCTACGCTCAGCTTACGATGACGTAGTACAAATTACTTTGTTTATATTGGACACACAAATACATCTGAAAGGAATAAGCTCTCTATATCTTTTTATCTCTATGTTTGTAACACATTTTTTCCTTAGTGTCTATTGATATATAATATTTCTTTAAATATATTTCTGCAAGATCGCTCCAAATAGAGTCACAAAAAATTCATATATATATTAATGGTTTTTTTATTTATTACAAAATTGTAATTTATTTTCTTTGTGACAGTTTTTTCCTACTTTATATTCAGTAATGTATATGATGTATTGTTATGTAGTAACTAAGTAAAGACATAAACTAGAATGAAATGAAATATTTATATTCAGATTGTTATTTTATGGTATAATGCTTATAAGTGGAGTTTTTTATAAAACTCTGAGATGGATGAATCCTCTTTTTAAAGCATCCAAAGCAATGATTTCATACCTGCACGGTTCGCTCATAGAGCGTGAGAAAGTATGAATCCTTGACTTCTGTGCCTCCGAGAGCAAACGTATCTATCTGAAGATCCCTCCCAGGAGATGCCCAACATTCGGACACCTCCAGGTCCATCTTGAGCGATAGGGATTTGATAAGTCTCTGAAAGTGCTCTAATGTATGGAAGTCGTAGCTCTTGGCCTGAATATTCATGGGAGGATACAAAACGGCTTCCGGATCGATTGCCTGCAAAGGACAATATTTATATAAATTAATTTGTAGACAAAAATAAGATATAAGCGTTGAAGTTACATCTAAATAATCTGGTTCAAAGGTTTTAGAGTTTCTTGAAGAACAATATAGGCCTCGATTCCCCTGAATGGAGGACCGCCATCCTCGAAATAGACTAGAAATTTCCTTCCGAAGCATTTTGCTTGACATGTGACGGATCATAATAAACATTAACTATTTTGTTTACAAATAGCGTCATCAAAACATATTTTTTTATTCAACGGAACAAAAAAATACATTATTTTGACAAAACCTCTTACTCTCTATTCTTACTTTTCTTTTAAATCATATTTTCAAAATATAATTTTATGAATGTTATATTTTTCAATGAAAGATAATAAAAAAATCTTAATTAATAGGATTTATCAATTTTTTCGTAAGCGTAGAGGTTCATTTTCCTTTTAGCATCCTCCATTGGTACCATCTCTGTCCTTGAGAGGATCAATACATTTGCCTTCTTTTAAAGCAGTTCTATGAGAAAGCCCTATTTTTATAAGAACAAGAAGATGAGATAAATTGTTTATATACTTTTTTGGAGGAAGTAACAAGAAATGAAGACTTGATTCAGGTTCCTTGGACGCTCAATTTTTGGGATATGGGAACTCGATCAGCGGCCTTTACGGCCAAAATTAAGAACTTGAACGACTACCAAATGCGTTTGGTCCAGAACACTGTTCCCTTACCTTCTGGGACGGATATTGCAAATACGTTCAAGTATTTCACTACGACTCTCCTTGGAGTCCTCAAGGACGTCCCTGGAAGACCCATGATCATGATGAAGAACCGTGAGAATGACACTGTGAGTATCTAAGAGTGTTGAACTATAAAATTGATATAAACGGGACTGGTATTGTTGCATATCAGTCCCATGGTTGTTATATTGTACTTTCCTCATTGGCCTGTTGACTTTCCTTGTTTTTGATTTCTTGTAATGAATTTTTTGTCAAAACATTTATATTTTTTAAACGTTCATTTTTAATACAATCTTTGATTGTTGTCTTTCACAAAATTGATTTATATATGTATTAACCTTTTCCCAATGTGGTATTTTAATAATGATTTTTCACTTTTGTACGCAAAAAAAAAAAATACTAAAATGTTTATGTATGTATATCATTTGTATTCAAGTGTACTCATTAGCCTCAATTTTAAATGCATATAATTTATCTAGCATATTCATAAACATTGAAATAAGAAAAAACCCTTCAAAAACATAGACAAATTATTTTTTAATATTTGCTAATTCTATAATTTACATACGCTGCTAGGATTAGAGAAACCAACACATACAACTCTTTACACTTAAACATGTGACCAATTTAACTTAAGAGCTATTAGAAAATGGACTCCCTTCTATTAAATATTCATATCTAAAATAAGTTAGTAATAATACCTTAAGATACAACCAAACAAAGGAATATTGATCATATTCTTGTCCCAGCTATTATAAAACATACAATCGATATGTTTTTATACAGTTTGTTAATTTTTATATTATATCAAACTGGTCTAGGAATTCAACGTAAATATAATACCAGTAGCTTAAATAATCATTTTTTGTACTAAATGTATTGTTTGCTTAAGTAATTACAAGGCTAAATCCTTTTAGATGTATTTTTCAATTGTGAATTAAGAGACTTCATATCCAAATTCTGGCAGTTCCAATAAACAACAATTCAGGCTTTCGTTCTGAAACTCCATTCCTTCCGGTTTATTTATCCTTATATGTGTGTTTTTAAGAGTGTGCTTACATGATAGGATTTAACATAATCAGTAGTCTAATTTGGTCAATATATTTTCTTTTGAACCAAAGCCTTTATTAGTCAAATCAAAATAATAATAATTACGATTAAAAATGAAATATTTTGTATATTGTAGAATAACAAATAGGATTATAAATAGTTATCAAATCTACTCTAAGATAATCGAGTAGACCATGGTTATAACTAACCACTGTTATTGGTATACCATTGACATATAAGATACCAGCTATATGATCAAAAGACTTTGGTATCCTCTTTAGATTTTTTTATAGACTTTTTTGCCATTATTTTTTTAACATTGTTACAGCTTACAATTTTTAAATATATGTTAAAACCGGGCAATATGATTCGGCTAGGATTTTTAATTATAAATGTTGATTAATTTCACGTTTTTTATTGAATGCTTGTTCTCTCTTAAAAAAGCAAAGAATTATTATTTAACGTTGTTTATTTATTAAATACTAATTGCTCTGTAAGAAAATAAACCAGCAATTTTATACTTTTATAATTATTTTTGCCAGGAAACGACTGGGTACCCGGCCCGGTGTCTCGGATTTTTTAGACACCGGGTCGGGACATCAATATTTTCTAGAAAATAATTTTTGAAATAAGAAACGTCATCACTTTTTTCGGAGATCCTTTTCTTTAAAAAAACGTCGTCACTTTTTTTTGGAGATTCTTTTCTAAAAAAACGTCATCACCTTTCACTTCAGAATGTCAAAGGAACGAAAATATATATTATGTCCCGGCCCGGTTTTGGCCCGGTCCGGCCTGGCTTGAAAAATTTAAGTCCTGGCCCGGGTCCCGGCGAAAAAAGGTGTCCCGGTCGTTTCCTGATTTTTGCCTACATGATTCGATTAAGCTGCATCCGTGAAAATATGAATTAGCATGTAAATGACTCCATCGAACCTGAGGTTTGGTGAATATTGATCTTCCCTTCTCGGTAGGAGTCAAATCTGCACCCTCAACATTGATTTCATATATATTCATTCCTAGGATCGCATGGCTCTTTTTCCAAATTTGGACTACAAGGGCCTTCATACTTCCCTCATTCAAATGCTGGATCTCGTACCACTTCTTCCCTCTGGACTCTATGACTTTGGAAAGGGATTCCTTTCCTGTCTATGCAGTCTCATTCCATTCCTTGAGAGGGAGCTAATCGATACACTACCTTATATAGTTGCTTCGACGCTAACGGTAATGAAAGTCTTTGGCGGTTTATTTCAATGTTAGAAATTTATTTTCAAACTAAAGAATCATATTGAATTATATGATTGGCGCTCTTTTTTTAATAAAAAATATGTTTTGTTTACATAACTACTGTTCTTTAAATCTGTCTTCAGTTTTGTGTTTCCTTCACAACTCTGGTACTTGATGTTTATACCTAACGCAAAAAATAAAAATGAAGGGTAAATAAATAGAAGAAAACATCTTCCCGGCAAAAATACATTTACGAATTTTCAAAGGAGTCCAAAGAAAAGGGTAGGAAACCTTTTTTGTGATGCAATCCATTTTATGATTACACCTATGTGTGGGGCAATCTTCTTACAGGAGGTGTCAGAATTAAAAAATAACTTCGACCAGGAGCTGGAACTCATGCAGAAATGTAAATGTCGCAGCAGAGATGGAGATCCAGAAGAATCGTTGACTCTCCTGGTAGGTATTACGATCCTTATCTCTTCTAGGAGAGATGACGACTTAAATATGGAGATAATAGTTTACGATGTTGTACAAACGTCTTATGTAATTTGCAATTTCTAGTCTATATATCTTGGTGGCAAAGATTTCATTTTTGTGTTCAAGGAAGCAAATGCGATGCAATGTTTTACTAACATTGTATCTATATCACCGACCTTTATAATTATTATTGGATACTCATTTGAGAAGATATCAGACATGGTAAAAATAGTTTTAATAGCATCGTCAACCCATCTCCATATTCAAGTCTTCATCCCTCCTATAAGAAATAACGCTCCTGATCTCTTCCAGCAGAGTCGTTGATTCGTCTAATATAGATCACGATCGTTATCACATCAAGGAGAGGAAACGATCGTGATCTCTACCAGGAGAGTCAACGATTCTACTGGATCTCCATCTCTACTGTGACTTTACCATATATAAATCATCCAACGCTTTCAATCACTTTCAACATTAGGCCAGATATGTATTAAAACGCCTACCTAGGTATTTGGAAGTAAGAGGTTAATGGCCAATATTTCCTACTCAAAATGGACAATTGAAACCTTGATATTTATCATTTAGGTATAATGTTTGAGAAGTGTATAAAACTAAAAAGATATCTTTTTCTATTTACAACATGATTTTCAATAAGTCGTAATATAACTAAAGGGGCAAATAATCTTGCCAAGAAAATGGCATTTTGCAAAAAAGAAATGTAATTTATTGTTCTTAGGTTGGGATATATGCTGGTTCTTTTTGAATTGGAACAAATGAATACAACTGTGTTATGTTTCTTCTTTTTTAATGACATAAGTACACAACTTAAGTTCTTGCAAAGCTAGGGTACTAATGACCATTAAGTATTAAATTCAGAAGGTTTTTTTTCCGAAGTCACAGAAAAATACAAAGTTAAGTTTTTACCTTATATGTATGTGTGGTTTTTTAGCCCATTTTAAATTAATTAAACGTAATTCTTTTGGTTTGGTTCGTAAAACTGTTTAACTACTTCTTTTTAATAAAATAAACTCACAACTCTTTGTTTTCATAGGTTTTCCCGGCTTCCCTTACAGAAGACATAATAGACGTTCTCTGTTGGAATCTATTGCCGTTTACAGTGAGTAGCGAGAAGCCCATTGATAACTTTGTTTTACCCAAGGACGGTGAACACGTCAGGAGAGAAAACTATGCCTCAAATTCGGCGGCAGCTATTTTGATGATGGTATTTCAGTTCGTCAATGATGACACGACCATTCATCGCAAGATCACAGAATGCTTCATGGCGCTAAAAGAAGATTTGATCAAGGATCTGCTCTGTGTTATAGCTCATGGCACACCAAGCTCTCGCATTCCAGCAGCAAATTTGCTCTTTTACTACTGGCCGGGCCTGAATCCAACACATTATGATAGACGAAATGCTATTGGAAGGTTTAATACGGGGGAAACTTGGAGTCCTCCTGCTTGCTGCTATAAGGATTGTCCGGGTAAGCAGAGGGTATTTTTGGAATTAGCCAGAGCTGGAATTGGTACCGCCGATTCGGTATTCGATAGATTTTATTATATATCTACCGAACATCGATCAGTGCGATAAAAAGAAAGAAAGAAAAATTTATTTATGTATCTCCTCAGTGACTTCTTCATATGTATTTAGTATCGGACAATTTATAACTAAATGCAATTAAGTACATATTACCGCCGAAGGAGGTACATGGCGTTTGTTGTTTGTTAGTTTTTTTAGATAACTCAAAAAGTACTGAACGGATTTGATTTTGTGGAGTTGTTGGAAGTGCCAAAAGGAAGAAGTGATTAAATTTGGCATCTCTGAGTGCAGAATTAAGGCGCCAAATGAGCTAAATACTACTAAATTTTCAAGTTAGCTACTCTGCCAATAGATGTCGCTGTGCTGTAAAATTGGGTGCCGGGAGCGTCTTCCTCTCGGAATTTCCGTCTAGGGGAACCCTCACGCCTCCCCAGTCGTGAAAAATCCGCCTCGGAAGGCTCATGACGGCGGAGGATTGCACTCTCTGAGTGTATATATGCCTCTAGTTTGTTTTATTTTTTAGAGATTATTTGAATACCTATAATACATGTTATTTTATAAAAATCATATGTACACTCGGATTTTGAAGGAAATGGAAGACAATAGCAAACAAATGATTTCCTTAACTGTCTTTGTTATATGTTGTCCGATAATAAATACGCTTTCAGCTCCAGAGGTGTTTATTTATTTTGCTAAATTCAACTTCTTCACACCAAGCAACGCTTCCAGTTCTAAATACCGATTTGCATTCGGTAATCGGAGCTCTGGAAGTAGCAAATGAGCTACTGGCGTGTAAACATGAAAATGCGTATGTTCACGCTAAAGCGTGAAATTGAAATTTCCACAGAGAAGTACAAAGCTATACTAAATGAAATTGAAGATATTATTAAGGTGTAATGGTTTTATTTTATAGAGAGGAGGTTATACATTGGTAATCGGGCTCTCAATCATGATAATTATAAAGACAATCTAAAACAAAAACTATCTTTACAAATTACCCGACCTAATATCCCTTTTCTATTTAATCTTTTTCTAACTAATATACAAATCAAGTTTATAGCAAAATTAGTTTTAAAAGATACAACTATAACCGTGTATTATGTATATTTATGGAACACACCACATCCATGTTATTTTGATAAAAAAGTGTACTTGGGAGTGAATATGTACTGGTGAAATTCTAAATAAAATCTATAAGAATGTAAAAAAAAATTAAATGTATTTCATGTTTATTTAAATACAACACATGCTTATTAAATGAATTATTTCTATAAAGAAAAGAAATGAAAAGTCTTTACGATTATTTTAAAGAATTCAAGCAATGGAAGATAGAGGCTACTATCTAATATTCGTCGATATATCCTTTCAGGAGTGGTTGGCAAGGGAAACAATGGCAACAACAACACAAACCACCATCACTCGCAAACCCCGAACGACGCCGTCAAGGTCTGTCTTGACCACAGTGTTTCCCTCTTCTTATATCCTGACCGCCCTCCCATCACTTATTTCTGCCATGAATGCTTCGTGACCGTGAGCAAGAAGCTCTTATCCAAGTCAGAGCTCAACGCCATTTCCACCCTCTTCGAAGACATCAACCACCCAATCAAACAAGTGGACATCACCTGCGAAAACAAAAATTGTCGGGCCCAAGAGAAAATAGCCGTCTCCACCTGTTTCTCTCCGGAGTGCTCCTCCTATAACGGAAATCGACCCATACGCTACTGCAACCAGTGTCACAAGATACGTCACAACACTCGCCGTGGGGCAGATCACGTGATTCACGTGCCTCTCACGTCCCCTGGGAGCTAGAGCCAGAGACACAAAACTATTTGGTGAAGGCTATCATCAGCCTCTTGAAGGAGGCTAGACCCTTTGGCTCCGGGAAGCGGACGGACAAGGAGGAAAGCATGCAGAGAACCATGGCGGTTCTTGACGTGGACGATGAAGAAAATGATGAGTCATTCTTGAATGAGCGGCGGCTTCTCTCTAGATATGGCGTATGGCTCCTCGTAGGGCTCATCAAGTTGGAAGAAGACACACCACATGAAATAATTGGTCATATGCTCTCAATGCTCTTCGAATGGTTCAACACAACAGCATATCTTCCAAATGATAAAACAGGTTACATATATTTTTCGACTTGGGTTTTTAGGCCTGCTAACATGTTTTTTATTGGTTGTTTTCCTTCTTTATTTTCAACTCTTTGGCAAGAATCAAGGAATACTAGAGCTACCTAGAAAGAAAAGGAAAAATCGTCACTCCCAAACAGAGGCCGTGATACGTGGATTCGAATAAAATGAATTAAAACTTGAACATGATTTAATTACTTTAATCAATCATTTTCACTTTAATCTAAGTGACAGACAGAACCAAAGAGAGAGTTATACTTTATTTTTTAAATTAGGAAATGGAGAGTGATCATTGCAGTCCCTATAATGGATAAAAATATATTATATATGAAGTCTCACTCTTTCATTCTTGTCTGTCACTACCTTTCTCTAAAAAAATGGAGAGCTACCAAATACCCCGATATTCTGCGCTACCATACCTTACTTCGTCTCTCTATATTCTCTATGGATAATAATAATCTATAAGTATTTATTTTAGGCTACTCGTAAAACTAGAATTCCAAGTCTAATAGTTTTTATCACTGCTCCTTATTCAAATGCTGTCTTAAACCATCATAGGAACTGCACTTGAAAAGCTCAAGTCCGAGTATTTACCATCTTGGATACAAAAAGCCTACCGGAGCCACCCAGATGTTTTTATGGCATGCCTACTACCCAACCCTCCAGATTATGCCAAGGTAAGCTTGGAAAAATAAATTGAACCCTGACATTTGATATATGATTGTAATATAATAAGAATTTGTTATTGCCATGAATGGTTAAATAGGATGTTTTGACAATATTTATGAGTATTTATCACTCTCCATCTTAAAACCTTCAAGGTATATTGAAAAACAAGGTACGTCCATATTGTCAAGAAAGGTAACTTTTCACTTGCCGGCGATTTTTAATGACGTCACACCGGCCAGCGAGAATAATATCACTTAGTAATATTATTTTTCTCGCTCACGTCATCAAAAATCCATTTACACAATAGACTTTTTGATACGTCCAAATTAATAAAGTGATTATTGACGTTTCACTATCCCGGAAACATGAAATAAATGTTCCTGGTTTTTTATGTACCTTGAATGTACTTTCCTTATGGTGATATTTTTTATTGGCAACCCAGGTCGGAGGGCATTGGGACGTGCTGACCTCAAGGATGACCCACATAAAGGAAGGACTAATAAGACTGTTTTGCCTTGTCCCCTATGACGTTATCACTCTTCATGTTTGGAACAAGGTCATGCCTCACTGGATGGAAGCGATTCATATCGTGGTTCCAAAAGACGATCTATATGAGCTGAAAAGGGTATTCTGTAAGGTAAGACAGGCTTTTGTTTAAAATATTTTTCTTTTTTTTAGAAATATATATTTCCCAAGGCTAATTTTTATAGGCATTTTTAATCCCTGTGAATATACATAAAAATGTATATACCATAAGCAAAAAACCCTAACCAATATAATGAAAAGTGTTCAAATCATATTCAGTCAAGCTGAATGTAATTCCATGGAGCCATATTGGTATAAGTTAGTTATGCACAACGTCCTCTTGATTTAACTAACAGTTCTGCAATAAAAAAGAAATGAATTTTAGTCGGCAAAAATTATGTGTTTATCATTCAGTTTATATTTACAAACATAAAAGCTGACTTTCATAAAATAAGATGAAAAACATCATTTTACATATCTTTAAAAGGATTTAGGTCTATGAGAAAATACACTTGGTGCTTTAAAGGATTAAATTGTTAGCTCTGACTTGATGCTCACACGGCACATATGAAATAATGTCTTATTTCATATTATAAACAACTTTATTCTTACTAATCCACTTCCTTTTCTTTCAACCAATCAAATTCAAGAAAAAAAGTTTAGTAATATATATGTAATTAACATTATAAAGTAAAACATCACTTCATGTAAAGTAGCTGAGGTATATTATCAACTCGGTGTTTTTCAGGATAATATTTTTCGTATTGCTCTCGATCCAGTTCTTTCACTAACTTTTTGAGTGGACTCTTCCAATAACACTTATAAACTAAATATAATTATTGGTCATGCTAAGGGATGAAATTAATGCTTAAACAAAGGTGAAATGAGTGACACCTTTATTTATTTGATCTAAACTAGGATGAATTGCTTTAAACAGGATATATATATATATAGAGAGAGAGTCTATTTGAGAAAAGAGAAAGTAACTTCTGTCGCCCCATCTGGCGACGTATTTAAATAAGACAAGGAGAGAGGGACAGACAGAAGCAGAGAGACAGAGAAAGGGACAGAGATGAGTAGAGAGAAGGAGAACTTGTGCTAAAAATGTATATCTTGCGAAATCGTATCTGACTCTAAATGCATTGTAAATCTGACTACATATAAGACCTAGAAAAAAATATTATAGAATTATCAACCAAAAAATATATATTTTAGGATACACAGAATGATTGACATTCAATAAGTATAAATGTTGGTGACAATAAATGACAGTTCTCGCGAACTCATCAAACATACATTTTTTCAGATGGTAATGTAGTTTTTTTTTGGCGTCTAATAGTCAGTTTGATGATTCATTTATCGTCAGACCGAATGAGACAAAATAACCCTTGTTTTTTCTGGAGTATGAGCTCATAATAATATGTGATATAGTAGGAGTCCATCCAAAGGCTTCACAAATAACATGGGTTCAAGCCCATGAGAAGATATAATTATTATTTTTAAGGATGAATTTCTTCTCTCTGAATTGCTGATGTTCACTCCTAAATAGCCACGAGTGGAGTGATGCTTTAAAGCATAATGCCAACTGCTTTTTTATTATTCCCTCTTCTTTTCTTTTAACCAATCACGTTTCACAAATATGACATTTTTTATCCTTAATAATTGCTCATATATAATTAAAATACTATTATTAATACAATTTCCTCTTATAGATATTCGATCCTGACATGAGCCCTCTTGGATTTGATGCTATAGAAATGTATCAGTTCATTTCCATCCGCTTCAAGTCTACCCCCATCATTCAAAGGCAGGCCCTTCAGTGGCTCCAGAAGCTCTGCCTCCTTCACATTTCCATACCCCTCAACATCCTCTTTGAGATGTTCAACTTGGGCGTTGACACCATGTCTCGGGATGAGGAGGGATGTCCTCCTGATCAGAGTGAGAAAGACAGCAACAAGGAGCCTCTCAAGATCAACTTTGAGTGGGAAGTGGAGGATGTGGGGTTTCAGGGCTACTCCAAGTACGACTCTGGAGACCACCTTAAGGAAGAAGAGGAAGAGCCAAACGCCACAATCTTGTCCGGAGAAAATAAGCTAAGCTGCTACAATCTCATGGTGGATGTACTCAACAGTCAACTGGAGCTACAGGATGTGGAAAAATATGTGGGGCTCCTGGGGGCTCAGGCATCGGAAGTCCTGGGGTGAGTGAACAAATAAATGAAAATTATAATCGATGGTTTTGAACATCCGACCTCGGAACTATTTTTGACATAGTGATTTCGTATCTCCTTGTTTATAACCTCCTAACTATTTATAGTTATATCCTTGTTCCAAATCCGTATGTCTAAACCTACCCAATCTCCAAACCGTTTATTTGATGGGGGTGGATTTTAGCGAGGAAAAAGAACGAACGAATCACGTACTGATTCTGAATAAATATCTCTACTTATAAAGCGATTTTTGAAGACGACTCCGTATCAACACTTTCCAATTTTGGGTTGGGTAGCAGGTCGAAGGTTCGATTGAGGACTGGAATCACTCCACTCTTATTATAAGTGTAAAATCATCACAACCAGAGAGAATAGAAAGGGATCTAGGATAATTGAAAGCATTCACTGGGTTAAACATACATCACGTTATAATATCTTTTGGTGAGAAAGGTTGGGTGCTTCATCAAATGCACCTGATAAAATTAGTATTTATTATCATCCTGTAGATTTTATTTGGGATTATAACTTTATGAGCAATGGGATCACTCATTAGACGGCTTATAAAGCAAGTCAATATCTTATTTTTCTTCCTCTCTATAACAAAGAGAATATAGAGTGGCGAAATAGCATTGGGTAGCGCTGAAGGAATATGAATATTTCAAGTACTCCGATTTCATAATTAGAAGTCTCACTTTCTATTTAGTTATTTCCGTCGCTGTCTTTCTCCAACAATGGAGAGCTATTAAATACCCGGATATTCAGCGCTACCATATGTTGCTTTGGCATTCTATATGCTCTATACTTATAGTATTGTTGCAGTTGGTATATATGATAAAAGGGGTGAAACACTTAAACCATCCTTATTCAACTTGTATTTCGATTTAGTCAATAATATAAATGTTTTATTTTGCCACTCTCTTTATTCTGTGATTACAAAAAACCCATCAAAAGCTTGAATATGACAAAACTTTTTACAAAATAAATAAGTATAATAAAAAGTAATAGAAAAACGGATATAAAATATAAATAGTAAAAAATTACTCACTTTTTACAGAGGCATGGTGCGGGAAATTTGATTTATGCCATGTTTTGCCACATCTCTATTCATGTGATAAATTAAGTGGTTTTTGGAAAAAAATCAATGACATTATAATAATTATAATATAAAATTCCAGAGGCCACAAATGTCTTTTTTAATATTCTGGTGTCTCTCTTTTTTAAGGCTGATAAACAAAATGCTCTCCGCGGAATGGTTTGGCTTAATGACACAAGTTCTCTCGGAAGAAGATATCTCGGAGGAAGAAGAGGAAGCCATATTTGATATTTCGGATCTGATGGCCGACTTTCTTCAGCTTACCCATACAGCTATCAAGTAAGATATTTATATTTAGAAACTATATATTGACAAAGACGTTATATTTTAGGCCTAACTAGATTACTGGTGAACGAAAACCGTATTTAATATATCGGTACTGCAATTATGGTAAAATATTTAAACTGTAATCATATAATCCATTTGAAAATAGGAAAACAAAATTTGTTAAAAAACAGCTGATTTTTGACGATGGCATGATATAAATATCCGAAAATAAAGTTTTTGAATAATAATAAAAAGTAACATAATGATGCACTTCTCTCATGTTTTTTTACTCAACAACGAAGCAAAAAAGGCTGAATCATCGCCAAAGAAAGGACTTTTCTAAAACATGCAGCTGATTAAAGTGATATGAGGAATAAAGGGACCAGACAAATACGGTCTAGGAATAAATGGACCAAAAAAGATGGACCAAGGTAGAAAAGGAAAATAATTACTCATGGAAGAAATGAACCAAATACATAGGTAGGCAAGTATTTGAGCGGAATACACTTAAGTATGTTTAAATACAAATTCGCATATAATTGAGTAAATAATAACATAAGTGATTTAATTTTTGCATTTTTAAATAAATGCTCTCGTTTTTGTTGTCAAATTAAGTTCAAAATTACCCAATTATTGTAAATAATACGAATTGTCTTAAACATCAAACATACCAATGTTAGAAGCACTCAAAAAGTAAATACAAAAAGAAGAAGAAATATGTTTTGAACTAAATTTGACAACAAAAAGGGAACATTTATCTAAAACTACAAAAATAAAATTATTTTATGTTTTATTTACTCAATTTATATGCGAAATATTATTTAAACAATACTTAGGTGTATTCCATTCCGATACTTGCCTACCTATGTATTTGGTCCATTTCTTCCATGAGTCATCATTTTCCATTTCTTACCTTAGTCCATTCTTCCTAGGCCGTACTTTCCTGGTCCATTTCTTCTGGACACCGATTAAATTATATTTTGGATGATATCGATCCGAATTAATTTAAAAATGACTAATGACATAAACTGACATAAGCTTAGGATTATCTCTTTCTCTACTTCATAGATATCATTAATATTTAAATATTGAGTTATACTCATATAACAACGACATTAGACATTCATAATCATAAAATACAAGATATAGCTTTGATTCAATTATGTATTTTATGGCTATTTCGAACTAAAACTGATATGAAAGAAAGTGATAACAGTGCCTTTTAGTTAATATGTGGTTAATTACTATTAAGATTAAATCGAATATGTTGACCATTACACATAAAACAATGTTCAATTGCATCGCAAGCAAATATAGGGATTTTAAGAAACTATTCATATGTCTTGTATTGATGATATTTTTGTTTTCTTAATTTTATTGTTTCTTTTAATTGATGCTATCATTCCTCAAAGTCTTAAATTGATACCAAAAACTTATTTATTTGGTTTTTAAGATACTTGCTTCCGAATATTTTATAACTGAACTTATAATAAAAATATAGGTTTTATGCTTGAATTATTCTTTTCTTTGACACAAAAGTCAAAGTAGTTCATAACTAAAATAAAGGATTTGCTGTAAAGCTTAGGCGACTACTGAATTCTTTCAAAATAAGTTTCAAATCGCTACCTTTCGAATAGAAACGTCGTGAACTCGGATCCTACAGGAGACTCCGATGAGGACATTCAAGACACGGTCCAGAGTGTTTGCTCCGACCCAAAAGACAGCAAAGAGAAGCTTCTCAAAAAGGGTCCCGGCCTAGGGGGCCTAATGGCCGCACTCACAACAATGCAGTCCACCGTGGAAAAGGCAAAGGACAACATGGAAGAGACTGCATCCGAAACAAGTTCCGTAAGTCCCACTTGAACTGAATCACAATATAATGACACTTCTCCTATTTCTATATTTTACTATGGAAGACGTATTTCTATTGTTCACAATTTATTAATAGTTTAATTGTTACGTTCTTTTTAATTCATAGGAAGATATTCAAGAGTTGTATCTCGAGTTGGAAAAGGTAGAATATTCAGTTCTTGTTGTTTTAATTTGAACTGAATTAATTAAACATCCGTGCAATGACATTGCATTCATTGTCCTGAGGCTTATCTATTTTAAGTTTTTATAAATCTTACTCTGACTACTAATGGACTGCTTTAAATACTCTAGACCTAGACTTCTTTTAATGACAATCTAAAATGTTTTCTGCTGCAATACCATGGAAAAAGGAAGGTCTAGAGTATTTTGCCTACTCACTTCTGACTAATTTAAATCGACCTCCTGTGAGATAAAGAAGGAGAACGTCCTTTTTGGGTGTATCTCCTGCTCTTATTATTGTTTCAGCTTTATTTCAATGGAACCATTTGTGTACACACCATTTCCTCCATTTGTTTTCTTCTTCATTCCTATGCTTCTTTTTTTCCTGAAGGAAAATGAGGGAATATTTTCCCTCACTTCCTTCCCTCGTGAACTCTTCTCACTCTTTGATATGCTGCTTACATATTCTTCTTCTTCTTAAACTCTTTCGTGCTCAAAACGCTACATGATGTCCTTTATTTTATATTATATAAAAAATCCTAAGAAATTATCAATAATAATAATAGCGTCATGTGGCGCTTTGAATTGAAGGCCAAAAAGAAAGACTCTCTAAAATCAAGAAGGAAGAGGGGGATTTTATTGTCCGGAAAGAGGGGTCTAAGAGAAAAAAAATCAATTGGTATCCTTGATGTTAAAGGAAATACTTAAATATCATCTATACGGTAGACCTTTATGAACTTTAACTAGAATCTATGTTTATTTAGATTTTTTTGGGTAAATATGAATATAATTTATATTTTTCATTTGTATTATTGAAGTGTGTTGGTTTAGTGTATGTAAATTCAAACCGCACTGAGTTTATTACATGCCGAGATAAAGGCTGTGAAATTTCTATTTAATCATTACAAAAAAAAATATTCATAATAAATATTAGTTTGAGTCATAAAGAACGAGCAAAGTTCATTATCTCGAAATATAAACCAGACAGCTCAAAAATTTCAACGGGAGCGTTCTTATCGCATATTATTGTGAGGGAAACGACTATGTGTCGCCACTAAGGTAGTATAAATAGTCATCACTCGCACCATTTTTATCTGTTACCCCACAATCGCCGCTGCAAATGGATGCACCCGACTTTCGCTCCTACTTCTTGATCCGAATCAAGCTCGCCAAGACAGTCAACGAGATCCTCGGGGATCTCATTTCTACTTTCCCTGACTCCTGCTCTGGCCTCTCTACTATCAAGAGATGGAGAAATAATTTTCATAATGGCAATTTTGCCCTGGAGAAGAATACGTCATAGAGAAGACACCGGTAGACGAAGACACCGGTGACGATCGCCACTGTGAAGCAACTGATTCATGATAACTCCTGGATGACCACTCGATACGTTGCCACCGAGGTTTCTCTACCACAGAAAACCGTTTTCAGGCTTTTGACAAAAGATCTTGAACTAAGAAATGTCCTGAGTGTACTCGTATCTCACCATCTCTATGAGACCAACAAGGATACCAGGGACTTTCTGATCCGAAGAGATGTTGAACAGGTGAAACAGAGCCCCTACTCACCCGAACTGAACCTTTGTGACCGGTACCTGTTCCGGAAGTTGATATACCTGCTCCGGAATGATGAGTTTGTGGGCCACGAACACGCCACACTGGCCGTGCTGCGGACGATGAAAAGGGTCAGCGAAGACGAGCTGTTCGACCATCTCCGAAAGCTCTAGGACCACTGCCACGACATGATTGCAGTTGGAATGGATTATGTTTACTGAATTTGAAGTATTTTTATGATTTTGATGAAAATTCCGAGTTTTACAGGGCCAGGCTCCTTCTTTATGACTCAACCTAATATAATAATAGAAAACAATGAATATTTGCACGTATGATACCTTTGGCTACGTAATACTCCTGAGAGATGTCTATGTGACGTTGAGATTGAGTTCGAAAGTAGCCTGAAATTTGATTCGTATGGAAAAAGCATATGTGTTTGAACTAAAGGATTTATTAAAAATATATTTTCTATGAGAGCTCAAAAAACGAGCTAATGTGAATCCAGACTTACAAACAATTTGTTTCTATAGATCTAGGCCTTTCAAAAAATGATATTAATTGATAAATGACTTAACATCTTTGCCTTGTAATAAGTCTGAAAATACATCTCAAAATGTCTTGGTTTGTATAATTTTCCAACGCTTTATTTAGTTATTCGTAAATGAGCTTCATGAAAATTAAGTTGTATCTATATTTGTTAAAATATAGAGTTGGTAAAGTACCTTATTTGATATGTATCAATTAAGTTATTAAAAATAAAGTTGGACCGGAGTAAGTTCAAGTAAAATGAATCCTATTCATAACCAGGGATACCAGTCATCTCTTTCTTCCTTTCTTTCTCTTGATAAAAATCCTCCTCTACTCACAGCAATGACACTTTAAATTACAATTTAATGCAATATCGTCACTAACTTACTCAATATATGACTATCTTAAGAGCTACAAAGGGAATCATAAATTATTATCATTATTATTATTTATTTTGCATTAACAAATATTTTATCTGATATTATTTTATTATTATTTTAAAATTTGAAGGACAACGTTTGAATTCATTTGACGAACATTGTAGGATTGGTAGATCTGCATTTAAACTACTTATACATTAGTTATTATAGCCTGACATTTAAAATTAAGTCATATTATATTATTAAATAGAACGAATTTCTTTTTTCAGATATATCTATAATTGAACATGTTTAGTAATATTATTAGGATTAGATCCAAAAAACAATGCCTTCTTCAGCCTCTTTCTCTCTCTCTCTCCCTCTATCCATCCTCTGTCTATCCTTCTATATAAATCTTTCAAATGTTTGGTAGAGTATGAAAAATAGATGTATAAATACATAGAGGGCTTTTTGAGAGAATTACGAGTGAGCCCAAAACAAACAGATTTTATATACGCATCCTGGGATAATCGGAATCAAACGCAGGGACGTAAATCACAAAACCTTTCATTTATGAAAAATTATAAATTCTTTTGTTAATCGCCTCTTTCGGCAGTTGATTTATGAAGGGAATAAGCTCTCTATGTTATTATATATCTGTGGTATGAAGGGGTAAATGTATTGCGTGATAGAAAAGTGGGAATGCAGCAAAGAAAAAATAGCCATAGGAAGTACCAACTGGACATAATTTTACTCTCCTCTCTATATTTCTTCATTTCATCACCTGATAAGCATGATTTTCTTAATAATTCAAGACGGTCTCTTATGTACTCTGGAGTCAATTAGCTTTTGGTATACATAAAAAATATCAACTCTAAAAGCTATCGTTAATAGAGAGAAATAAATCCCGTTCTAAGCAGGCATGAGAATCAGAGTTTTTATTGACCATCAATTTCGATACTCTATAATATAGTGCGTATCACAATATTGCAAAATATCACTGAATGATTCTCATGTTTAACTCACATGAAAAAGAATTTATTTTCCATAATGAAAATGAAGATTTGTTTTTTCATCAATATTGGCATTTCAGTCTACTTTTAATGAAATCGAAAATTTGACGTTGGTTTAGCTTTGAGTTCCAACGTTTTATTTCACATAAATATGCCCATAAGACTTTTATATTTTAAAATATTTCTCAATTTGTTCTGACTATCACTGAATTGATCGGATCGCTAAAAAAAAGATCAACAATTACTAACGGCTAGGATTGTAATGTTTTTATAAATATTGCCGCGAATATTGGATCACTCACAAGCCTGATTTTTTTAAAGATAAATACCAATTGTTTCGATCATAGTATTAAGTGTGCGATAATACTTTCGCGTATGATTTTTCATCAAGAGCCAAAATCAGGGGAATGTATATTGAATAAAATCTAATAAGAAATTCCATTCTCTACTAATGTTTTTGGAATGGAGCTTAGGAATAAATATAATCGTCTGAGTAGCCCTGATATAATGACTGGAACATTTTTAACTTAATATTACTTATTTCTATCACTAATAGTTACCCTATTAATTCGACTATTTTTATTTTTTCCTAGATCATTAAATTCTGGCTTCTATATATTAGAAAGTTTTGATGGGTCAGTAGATTTTATGGATTGCTAACAATATTATTCTCAAGAATGATGTAAAAAGACAATCTCTAGTCTTTATGACTACATAATCAAAAGTTGGGTGATGAAATATATAGAGGTTGAGAGAGTAAAAATGCGCCATCTTTTAACTTGTTAAGCTAATTTATCAAATTTCAGCCTCCCCTTTTAACACATTTTTCCATGAAAATTTGGGTATTATTTTTTCATAATGTTTGGCCAACATTTGCGGTACCTTTTTTTTGTCGTCCATCCCAAGATAACAGTCATCCAATTTATATATGTACATGTTTAAATTAATTATTGTGTGCTTGAGTGTGCCCCGCATTTAAATGTTTGAATGTTGTTCTTTTTTGAAGCCGGAATCAATGTTGAACCACCCTCCACCTCCATTTCCAACCCAATCATTTAAATAACTTTCCTCATTAACTCATTAATACATACTGGTTAAACAAAACAAAAAATGCCGTCCTATTCAAAGCATTAATTTTAAGACTTTGCAGATATCGCAGATTGGTTTGGGATGGCATAATGTGTTCTTTAATATGATAATCATAATTGTATCGTATTTATTTCAGATCCTAATGGTTTAAGATATTTAGATTTAATAAAACTTTTAAAATGGCCTTTCAAAATTCAAATTATCTCCTCATATTTTCATTTCTTAAACTTTGGTTAGGAATTAATCTATTTAACGTGACGTCAGAATGTGGCGAATATTTTTGTGAATGTCGTTATTAGCTGAAAGTTTAATTTGATAAAAGCCAGAATATAAATATTTTTTTAAAATTCTTTCTTATAATATATTATATACATTCAAACAGAAAAGTTTAAATAAATACATATATATATATATATATATATATATATATATATATATATATATATATATATATATATATATATATATATATATATATATATATATATATATATATATGAAATGAAACAAAGACACTGCGTGACATTTGGTTATCTTAACGGAAGGTAATTGGGATCACCCTCTTCAGAAGAGACTGAATAACTCCTCATTGTTATTTGCTCCTCTTCAAAAGGGACTCTTTGACTCTTCTATGACCAACGTTAACAAGAATGTTGACCACATTATGACTTTATATTACATCGATTCATACAATGCCAAAGAGACTAAGGAAAAAATAAGTGTAAACTGCTAAAATATGTGGTTTTTAATCTTACTTAAAAAAACAATACTTTATACACTAATTTTAACGTTACATCTTTGTGTATATGATATTACAGAACCATATAGGGATAAAAAGCGATACAAGAAAGCTCATTATTACCATTCCAAAACTCTCTTAAACTAATGTTGGCTACAAAAAGTAAGATCATACAACATATGAAAGCAATCAAAATTAATCACATCAAAGTACCGACTTTACCGACTGCGCACGAAGAAGAAGAACAAGAGATCGATGCGTCACAAACTTCAGTCTACTTTTTTCCTAAAGTAATTAACTTTAAATAGACAATTCGTTTGATTGATAGTTAATATTTTAGTGGCATTTAGAAAAGAAACAGGACTTGATGAGTTTCGATTAGATGTAACCGTAGACGTATCCTTTTCTAAAGCCCAACTTTACTCTCCGATTATTGGATATAGGAGGATGAAAAGGACTATTCCCCAGAGATCGACGAATTGGATATCCCAGTCAAACTTCTCTATCATTTACTCATACATAATGCTCAGCTAAATGAGCCCGATATGAGATTCTATCTACTTGACTCCGTGAAACTTCTCACACTGCATGCTGATGTCTTACAAAATATTGCTCGGAAACGGAAGCGCTTCATTCGTTGGTGTCAGGAGCCCCTATTGGTGGGGGTCATGTGGAAAATATTGGACTCTAGCCAGTCACAGGTAAGGTTGGTTGAATAAGAATATTTACGAGGGAAAAGCCTTACAAAATAAGACTTATAATTTGACTCAGCTGAAAGTAATATATGACTGGTAGACATAGAAAATAGACTTAGGACCATTCCCCCCCCCCCCCCTCTGTTTCCTTGTAATACATAATCGTACATCTCCACAATAGCTGGTGGACAATACGGCTTTTTTATGAAAAGATATTCCTTTTCAATATCCATTTAGCGAATATTTTTTCTTCAGTTGTAAAAGTTACTCAAAAAATCTTAACTCCAAAAATATGGAAAATATCCTTGTCATTTAATATATAAAGTACATTTATTCTAGCTCAAATTGGTGAATTCCGTCACCATTATATTTGTATGTGAAAAAATAAGTGGATATAATTCATTGACATAATTAAACTATATTCAATTAATACTCATAAAGAATGTTTTCATCGCTTCTCAAAACAATTTGAGCAATGATAAATTTAAATGAAGATGTTTACTTATAGAACCTAATATTGTTTCATTCTGAACTTTATTAATATATAATTAAAAACCATTTCGAGTTTATTACTAATCTTATGAGAGTATGTTATAACTAAAGTATTTAATTTAGTTGACAACTAGGCTCCAAGAGTTTTATTAGCGGCCCTACTTACTGGTTAAAGGACGGACAGTTGACCTATGACCCAGTGGCTCATAATTTGCATCATAATTACATTATGATGCCAGGGCCTCAAATTTACTAGGACCGCTCCTGGTTTTATTCAGGATTAGACATCTTGGGGTAGGAGTTTCATATATGGCTGGTGCAAAAAGCATCACTACATATTACTTATCTTGACAAGTTTAAATTCTTCAACAAGAACACAATTTGTCAATTAGTTCAAAAGGATCTGTCATTTATTGCTAAAACATTTTATTAACTCTATAGTTGTTTATTTCTGTATGCTCAATGTAGGTCGCACAAGTTGCAGTCCCGATTTTGTTGCACTCCATAACACTTCCGGGTGGTTCAGATGCCTTTTGGAAGTGTGTGGATGAAGACTTTCAGGATGAGGATTGGAGAGTACGATTCGCTGCTGTTGAAAAGACAACGGTCATATTCCGTTTCCTGGAAATAAAGTCCATTCGAAAAAGTCAAAACCTTCGGTCTTCTTTATCCCATGCCTTCTGCTGTCTCATAGCATGCATGAATGACATTAATCCAGAGGTAAATTACACACCTCTGTTTCCGAAAAATTCAACATACGATTAAATCTCACTCCTTTTTCCTAGGTTTCTTTGAGAGCAAGTCTCTACTTGGGAACAGTTCACGACTCATCAATTAATTGCCTCATCCACTGTCTGGAGAATCAATTCGACAACGTTCCTATTGATCGTCCAGTCATCCTTAAGCGGCTCTATCAGCTCTTCAACTGTCTTATCGACCGAAAAATTCTTACCTGGCAATTCTTTGCAACTCGGTTTGAAAACCTTATTTGGAGCTTCAGAATTCAAATGAGAAACATCCTCCGGATTCGGCTTATGTAAAGCAACAATCTACATTTCATAAGAGGATTCAACTTTGATTTTTTTTTCAGCAAACCATGGTTCGAAGTACTGACATGAGCCAAAAGAAGGGGAAAGATGGAAATCCCTCCACCACGGTACATTCTCTATCGGCGTCATTAAAGTACCCATACAAGAGAACTATATCCGCTCCAGCAGGAATGGGATTGTCCACAAAGGCGGGAACATACCATGTAAAGTCTAAGGGTCCCACTATATTTCGGGCTTTTATAACTGCATATTTATTTTTTCTTATTAATAGAAATCCGTTGTGGAAAACAATCAACTTTCCACTGGACAAACAACTCCTGCAGGAGGATACTATCGCCAGCAGTCGGTACCCTGCTTAAAAGAAAGGCTAGCAAACAAGGTCATGACTCTGTTCACCAGCTCAATAAACAAATCAGCAATGTAGGCACCGGTAAGAAAAATCTCTTACTGATATTGTTTGTTTATATTTATTACTATCATCCACGATAGAATACACACGAAAACGCACATATAACACTAAAGTAGAGAACACTACGGGGTATCTGTGTTACAATAATAATAATAATAATGATAACAATACCTATGTACATATACTTATTCCTACTTAAATACTAAAATTATTTACAATAATATTTTTCATTATTTACTTTGCATAAATTTAATTATTCTAATGTTTTCGTCCTCCTCTTGAGAAACTTCATGCCTCTCATAGGACAGAGCAGGACATCTGTTTATGAGGTAATCTGCAGTCTGCGGTTCTTCCGTGCAGAGATCGCAAATTGGACTGATGTTCTTCCATTTGCTCAAGTGCGAGAGAAAAGGTCCATGGCCAGTGACTGCTTGAACAAGCAGTTTCATATTCTCTCGTCGAAATTTGATCGTGTTTTGTTGAGGAGTTTTCAACATTAGACGAGTGTGCTTCATATTTACGCTGTTTTTGTGACGGCTGCTCCACCTTTGATAAAACAAACTATCTACTGCCTTCTTCACGTAGCTGGGCGGTACTCCGGTACATATTTGATTTTGACTCTCACAGCCACTTTTTGCAAGCTCTTACTGATATATCCAACATACTTTAGCTAAAATACCAGTAAACAATTTTTGGGCAAACACCTATAATTGGGGGAAAGATATAAATTCTTATGCATTCACTGACCCCAAATTTGGTCTCGGTTTTTTTCTGGCACGTTCAGATGTATTAATTTTCACTTTTTAAAGATTGCCATTTCGACTATGAATCTAATTAATAAAGAATCTGGATTTATTATTTGACTTTGTCAAACAAAATAGCAGGTTCTAGACCCTAGGGCGAACCTTTATTTATACAGTATGACCTCCGCAAACAGGCTTTTTGTACACTTTATGTGATATATCCTCAATTATTCGTCAATGTTCCGTACTTTTTAGAACAAAGCAGAATCAACGACCGCGAGTGCAACTAGACCCAAGTTGAGGCTTGAACAAAGAATACACCCAAGCAAATTTTATTTTAACATATACTCCTCTAAGGAGGCCCAAGAATCTTAAAAGCACCCGTTCGAATGAGAAAAAGCCATAGAGATATAAAGATATAGAGAGCTGATTCCCTTCAATACGAGAGAAACAACGTTCAGTTGTATTCTGTGTGTTCATAATAAACAAAGTAATTTGTACTATGTCATCGTAAGCTGATCATAGAGATAGAATCTATCTCTATGATCAGCTTACGATGACGTAGGTCAAATTACTTGTTTATTTTGAACACACAGAAACAACAGAACGCTGTTTCTCTGCAATTGGGGAATCAGCTCTCTATATCAGTGGTTCCCAACTGGATTCGGCTCGTGGACCCCAAACGGTCTTCGGGCACTTTCCGTGGACCCCGCCTCAATTTTGTCAAAAACGCGAATTTCAATTTCAATGCGAGACATCTGCGAACTACAATTATATTTTTATTTTTGACTTATATCCAGGCTTGTGAGCGTTCAGCTTTTTTGCGTTCAGCGTTCGAAAAAAAAAATAGTGTTCCGTTCAAGAAAAGAATTTCCCAAAAAAGTAATGCGTAGTGAGGACGTTTTTTAGAAAAGAATTTCCAAAAAAAGTAATGCGTAGTGATGACGTTTTTTTAGAAAAGAATTTCCAAAAAAGTAATGAGTAGTGATGATGTTTTTTTTTGGGGGGGGGGGGGGGGGAAAGAATTTCCAAAAAAGTAATGCGTAGTGATGACGTTTTTTTAGAAAAGAAAAAAAAGTGACAACGTTTTTTTAGAAAAGAAAAAAAGTGACAACGTTTTTTTTTAAAGAATTTCCAAAAAAATGAGGACGTTTTTTTAGAAAAGGATTTCCAAAAAAAAGTGAGGACGTTTTTTTAGAAAAGAAATAGAGAAAAAATGGTCATTACACGTGGACCCTGGCCAGGCCTTCGTGGACCCCCAAGGGGTCCACTGGACCACTGTTGGGAACCACGGCTCTATATCTTTATATCTCTATGGAAAAAGCTCAGTTCAACAACAAAATTCAGAACTGTGTGGACTGAACTGGATAAACTGTGTGCACAAACCACATGTAATGAACTGGTTGTATAAGCCGCATATAAATAATAAAGTTTTGAAATATCATTCATTGAATATATATTTATAAGTAATACAAATAACAATTCATCATATTTAAACATTCTTTTTTAAGTCATGGATGAAATGGAATATATAAACGTAGCGGCAAAGACCGTGGACTTGGATGAAATCGATAAGGAGACCCTTCATTTGACCGTGTTCTTGTTCATGCAGTTCTTATCCCATCCTGAACAGGCAACCCTTGCTTCAACTGATGATAAGGTATATTTACAAATTATTTTACTATTCTATTAGTCACACTGTATTTTTTCTTGATCGGCCCTTTTTTAGCAAACAAGTAAGGTGAATCCCAGTGCAAAAGCTATTCAAAGTCTTTACTCACTATTGGGGTTAATGAACATGAGAGACGCTTCACGACAATGCCACATAAAATCAGATCAACGCCAGCCGTAAATGCGTTCCTTTCCAATCTGCCCCAGGTAAGCTTTTAAAGGTTGTTTTTATAAATATTGTTACGTATAAGGGTCTAAGAGCCAATCAGAGTATCCTTAATGTGACCATTGTGTTTTGGAATGGTTATATTCTTTTTTAAATTGTAAAAATGATTGAATTATTTAATTTTCCCAAATAGGGCTATTTTCAAATTATGATTTTGAAAAATGGCATGCAGGAAAATGATGGGCATTAAAGCCTTATATATCAGCAGCTAATGGAATCATGTGCTTTTTAAATGTAATGTTATGCTATTTAAACTATTTTAGGTGCCATCAATCATGAGTTTCCATTTGAGCTATTGTTAAAATACAATACAAAAAACCCAATCATATTTTCTAGATGAATTTGACAGTCTTTTGAGTATTTTATAGCTATTTTAAGTGTATATTTTGATAGAATGCTGTGTTTAAATCATATAATATATCCGTTTAAACCATTAATGTTCCGATGTTTATACCTCATTTGAATTTTCGGTATAGGTTTTGGACAACAATTTCAAAATGGGCGAGACTCTTCTTCCAAACATTATTCTTGTGCTTCAGAAGTTGCCCTTCCCTCAACTGTGTGCAACTTCCTGGCAAACGGGCTATACCTTAATGCAAGAAAGTCATCTCTTCCAAGGTTCGTATAAGACTTATTTTATGTTGGATTTGACACTTAAAGAAAAATGGTCTTATGAAAAGAAACGATAAATAGTTCAAAGTGATATGTAACATAAATATGTTAAAGTTATGAAAACAAGAATTATGGATTTTTTATTCCCACCCACGCCTCGTATTTTATATATTTTTATAAGTCCCTAAATATTAACAATTGTAACATACAATAACTTCATATCTTTAAAATATTGGCCAAAATCACACCATACGACTTTTAGAAATTGAGACCTTGGCCCAGTTGTTAAATCAGATTTTGATTTTATCCACCATTAAACAATACCAATATTATTAAAATCAGTGTCGATAACAGTCTTTATTGATCATAATATAATTGAATATATTATTATATAAGAAAACCTCGATCGGTACTTTCGTTTCTTTTTGTGGTGATACAAAATGATATAAAGATCATGGGCAGATGAGGATATTGCAACTTACGCTAAGACATTATCATACTTCAACTCATAGCTCATCATTAGTATTTCACTAATTGTGAGAATGCACCCTTCTTAATACTTTGTACATATTTGATTAACATGGTTTTGCATTTTTCAGGTTGTGGATATAGCCTCTGGCAACTGGAGCCGTCAGCTCGTAAAAGCTGGCTCTCCTCTGCTCTAGTGATGGTTTATAAGTACAACTATCCCCAGAGGAGATTGTTGGAGAAAGACTCACGGGCCTCATACGCATAATAATCCATACCCTAGCTGCTCAAGCCCACGTATGCGATCGCTTCTCAAAGCCCGTATTGGGCATAAACGCCCGATCAAGAGATCTGAGCCAAATATCTCTAGGTCAAGCTGACAACGACAATGATACGGTTTTTGACGGAGAATCCAACCTCCAGGATGATGAAGACAACAACGATAATAACAAGGAAGAGAGCGTGGCTCCAGAGGAAAACGGCTTAATTGTCGTGAAGGAAGAAGAGCCCATTGAGACAAACAAGGAGCCAAATGTCATGGGAAACCTATTTGAGCTTCTCCCCCGGCCAACAGGGACATCCAACAATCCTGCACCCCCATTCGCCCCTACGCCTGACCATCATCAAATGACTTCAGAAGGCCTTCCTGATGGCTGGGCCATGCAGTTGATGCATAGCGGGCGGACTTTATTCATAGATAACGCGAATCAAACGACCACTTGGATGACCCACGGACGGGTCGACCTGCTCCTATAAAAAATAACATGTCTGGAGGAGCGGCCAGGAGCCGTGGCCTAGGAGGTCTTGTAGAATCACCCCCTTCTCCACTATCTCTCATGGACGTTATTACAGTAGGGAATCCCATTGCTGTGGATCGACCTTCTACATCGAGCTCCAACGGATCTAACAGTGGCGTTCTTTCCTCGCCTCCACCACTTCCCCCAGAGGAACGTCTTCTTCCTATTGGCATCTCTCGGAATTCTTCTAAGAAGAGTCATCGAGCCTTCCAAAACCGGGGAAACACGCCTAACATCATTGATCGGGTCTGGCAGGTCCTTGGTTCTCTGGATACTACAGAGGTCAGCGGGGAGTCCATTCCTCTGATTGAACCCAAGTCTGGGGAGAAGATTCAGCTTGTTGCAAGTGTGAGCCGGAATGAGGACGATGTTCATAGCCGGGACGGGGAAATCACAGAGAAGTACACGGGGACGGTGACGCATATTAGTAAGGCCAAGCTGGACGCCTTGTTGCGGGGTTCCAATGGTGGGCCACTCTCACAGGAGACTCCTCCCAATTCGCCTCCTAAGGGGAATGAGAAGAAAAAAGCTGAGCCAAGTCCTAGCTCACCACCACCTGTATTTGAGCGACCAGCCCCGCCCAAAGGAGGGACCAACAACGTGGATAAACTTCCTAAAACTGAAAAGAGCAGACGAAGAAAGTTGAACTCAGGTAGTTTACATTTGTTTTAGTAAATAAAAAACCCAGTGAATTATTATTTATATCAGACTTGTTGTCGTTCGTCGTTATTTTTAAATTGAATCGTTCGTCGTTCATCGTTTGTTTGTCCTTGTTCATTCTGAAAAAATTGACGACGTTTTTTTAGAAAGGAATTTTTTCCCGCCATTCTGAAAAAAAGTGATGACGTTTTTTTAGAAAATAAATAAAAATAAAAAATCTGTGTCATATTTTGGCGCCAAAATTCACAAACAAAATACAAAATAATTTATCTTATCGTTCGTCAAAAACTTTGCCGTTCGTCGTTCATCGTTCAAGAACGACAACAAATGCACGATAAATCAATAAGTCTGATTTATAGTATATATGAAACCCAGAACCTCTTTTAATTATTTACCAATTTTTAAAGAAAATGGTTCTGAATTTAGTTATTATTAATAAATAGAAAACAAAGGCCACTTCTTATTGGGACCAAATCATGACTCCTAAAAACAAATCGGCAGCCTTTTGGTTTAAACAAGTCTAGGAATTTTAGCTGGTTTGATTGGTTATGAATTGTTCAAATCATCAAACGAGACAATACATAATTGAGTATTTCCCTAACATAACTAAAGGTATCATTACATTAATAACTTAACAGATGTTTATAAATAGTAGCACTGTATAGGGTATACTTACCTATTAGCTTATATATGAATTTTAAATATTTATGATGTAACTTAATTTTTTAAAGAGTAAAAACGAGAATTTTAATGTGACTATATGAATCACAAGGACAATAAAATTATTTATCGTCTTTCGATTTCTATACTTTAAAATGTTGTCTTTTTTGTTCTATTTTTCCTATTTGATTTGATAGAATTGCATCTGTGCGGATATAAATAAGCATTTTAAAATCTTATAACAGCTGGTACCTTGTCAGCAATAACATTTATGCAAGATATAAATATTTCCCCCCCCTTAATTAACATCCTAATATGCCAAAAATTGGGGAACTTGGAGCCTGTCATCCATCTAAATCTATAGATGTTGTAAAAGATTATATTTATTTCCAATGAGCAACAAAACTTAATGCAAGCTAACGAATAAATATGTAAATAATCAATTGCTATTGTCTGGGGCGCCAGACGTTATTTACCACAATATTTAAAATCAAATTTCTCTACATTCCATAATTTAAAGTAGATATGAACAATTGTCGGTTGTTTTTTACCGATACCGCTACCAATTGTATGATTTCAGTCGATCGGTAGTGGTATATTTAAAAGAAAAAATCATAGTTTTATTACAAAAAATTGTCCAAAATCTATTTCAGTGTTTGAGAAAATAAGTTATTTAATATTTGAATTTTAAAAAAGAATATCAAAAGGATCGAAATAATATACTTGCATTCTTGAGTTAACCCAAATCAGAGGCATAATTTAGTAACTACATTATGGGTCTTTAACATAGCTTTCATTTTTATTGATCTTTTTTTAATCTACAGATAACGCTTTAATCGGTATATCAATTATAACTCTACCGATACCAATTAAACAGAATTTTCTATCGACTACCGATACTGATGGTAATTTCTTCTGACTCCCAGCTTTTTAGTTACAAACTAACGGTAACAAAATTTACTTATGAATAAGCATAGCGAAGATAGCAAGCCATCCTAAATCCTATATCTGGGTGAGAAGTACGGTTGATTTCACCAGCCTAGAGAAATGCTAGCTTTTTTTGGTAAATTTTTTATTTAACTAAAGATTAACTCAAGAATTTTGAAAGCTTTAAAATCGTGTATTCATAGATCATCTGCACAAGTTTTTTTATATTTATAGATTAAGACAGTAATGTACCTCCAGGTTATTCTTTCTCTGCCTCCCTCCTCTTATCATAATTTTAAAAACTGTATTCATGTCATCTTTCTACTTATTTAATAGTAAAAATGAAAGGAAATCTCCCTCAGTATATTTTGTTTGAATATCACTCCCACGGATCAATAGGGGCCCATTATTTTTGTATCATTCTACATTTTTTAAAGTCTGACAAGCCAAAGGATCCCTTCACTAGTGTGATCCTTAGGCTGCAGCTTAGAAATGCATGTGCATTCCCTGTAAAACAACAACATTATATTATAAGCTTTTATTACTTCATTCTGTTTTACAAAAAAATATTTTTATGTCATTCAGTTCAAATGTAAAAAAATATGTTTCTCTCTACAGCGAATCATCAAGAACAGAGCGGTGGAAATGCCGTAGACAACAACAGTAAGGCCTCTAGCCTCTGTGGGAAGAAGATAAAAGCAGCCAAAACGGACTCTGTGGGCTCTCTATCATCCACACGAGATAACCCTCTGCTTCTGAAGCACAGTGCTCTTCGTGTCGGGGAAGATGCCGTCGTGGATAGGTGTTCTCAGTGCGGACACATCAAGGAAGAGTACTCCGAGGAGGAAATCGGTCTTTGCATCATTATACTGAACACATTCATCAATAGGGAACCAGGTAATTACCGTAGCTAGCGAATAATAAAAGAGTATTTAAGGTCAAATCAATGTGTTATTATAGCTTATTTCGAAGGGCAACAACCATTTTAATTAAATAATTCTTATTTAAATAGGAGTATCAAGGTACCACCATGATATCATTGCAAGTGATTTTTCATATTCAAATTAGTTTTATAATTAATAAAAAGTTTTTATTTTCCGCAAATTTAAATTGGCGAAGAAATACAGGAACATAAAGACCTTATTTTTAAGTAATCATATGGCAAACGAATTTTCCCGGTTGACACCCTCTAAAACAAAAACACGTCTCCCCACCTCAAGACCATCCACAGAAAATTTGGTCAAAATCTAACTCGGCAATTTTAAAAAAACCGACAAAAATATTTTGGCGAATAAAATAAACATGGAGATGACGAATTTTCCAGGAGTTTACAACCCTACTAAATCACTTCCTGAGCTCTCAAAACTATTCACTGAAAATTTTGCGAAGATCTAACGAATCGTTCGGAAGATACAGGGAAACGAACAAACGGAATTCTTTTTTTATTAGTATAGATATATATGTAAATGAAGCATGTTCTTTTGTGCATATTATTTATATTAATATTTCATTTAAGATTGGAATAAAATAATAAGGATATCAACACTCTTGTATAAGCACTTGTAACGGCTCATCGTGTAGATAATACAATAAGGCATTTCTCCTGTAGTCAATGCAGTTTATACATACACTTAAGCAACCAAATATGGAGTTCTACATTACCGACGACATATTTTACAAAATTAAAGTACTTAAAGAGAGGGGATAGTAACAAAGTTTTTTTTGAAGTGATTGTCGCGTGTGATAAAAAAATGACATTTGTAGCAAATGCTTAAATTTTATTATTATCACTAAATTCGAAAAAGTTATCGCTCATCACTAATATCACAAAAAGAGGAACGATAAATTCAAGGACGTATTTTGTCAACAACAAAAAAATGAGTTCGGGCCAAATAACTTCTTCATTTTCGCTTTTCTGTATGTTTCATTGGAAAAATTTAAAAGTTAATTAATCATGTCTCCTATTATCAACATAACTCTGGCTTCTCTTATAGCACCTGTCACTTCCGATGAACTTGTGTATCGGTTTGTTTCTTGTTTATCATATCCTATGAGGTACAAAACTCAGAACCTAGTAGTACTGGTGTTTGACTGATCTTTATATACATATATACGCCTTTACTGCTTGTATGCTAAAAATATTAAATAAATATTAAATTTAAGATATACAGTTTATTGCATGCAAATATTGTTACGCAAGTTGAGTTTTTAACCATATATCATTTATCGCAAGATGAACAATAAGTTAATAGTTACCACATGTAGAAAAAAAAGTCTCCGTAGAAACAATAACATTTTCAATATGTTTGCTCTTAAGGAAGTAAAATATACCATGAAAAACATTTATCAAATTGAAGGTTAAGCTATTCTTAAAACTGCATTATGATAGGTAAATAATAAAACTTGTATATTAAACAAGCATGTCCGAACGTGTAGGTACTTGTATTAACACACCTAATTGTGATACTAATTGCCTATGAATATTCATATTTACCAAGACCAGGAATTTCCGTTGCTACAAATCATTAAATGATTGATACTTGTAACCATCAGGATCTCTTGTGATAGTCTTTTTAATTGGCTATCTATTTATCTATGTCAACAATAAAAACTTTTAAAGTCGAACACGACGGATTTAGAGGTAGTAGCAATATGAAAAAGAATCTTTCAAATTCACTCTCTCAAAAATAATAACTAAAATAAATCCACTATGTATATTTTCAAGCTCAGGTTCCTGACTTTGAGAAATGGTTTTGTTGGTAGCACAATGTGTCTCTAAATTTATCAATTCAATATGACTGTTTTAATAATAATATTTTCTCGTCATCTTGTACAGTTTTTACCTCCGCCGAAGGAGGTATTGTTTTCACTGGCGTTTGTTGGTTTGTTAGTTTGTCAGCAGGATAACTCAAAAAGTACTGAACGGATTTGGATGAAATTTTGTGGAGTTGTTGGAAATGCCAAAAGTAACAAGTGATTAAATTTTGGCATCTCTAAGTGCTTTTTTAATATGCAAAATACTACTACTAATAATAATGAAATAGAGTCTCTATTCAGGGAGTAGGAAAGAACAAACGCTAAAAAAATATTCATTGACGTATTATTGTTCATATATCAGCTGAGGACTATGTTAACCAGTGACGTAGCTTAAACTTCTTCCGTCTTCCCATCTCTGAGTGCTTTTTTAATATGCAAATGAGCTAACAGAGAGGAAACAATGATTAGAGATAGAAAATCGGGCGTGTGAAAGGGAGAATGTCTGAATTAAATTAGTTTGAATAGGAATGTTGTGGGGATCGGCGGAGGTACACACTCTCTGAGTGTATATATGCCTCTAGTTTTTATTGAAGACAAAAACCAAAAACAAATATTTACTATGACCTCCAAAACTTCAATAGTGCCCATTTTTTTACTACTAAAACAATAAAAAGATGGGTTTTTGATGTTTTCTATGCAGGTATATTGATAAGCAGTTATGAAAACTGAGTCGAGTCTAAATACGAGGGTATCAACTTCGCCTCTTGGGAAGTTTGTTGACTCAATCCTGTTTTTAAGATAGACTAATAATTTTAATATGCCATATGAAAATGTTCACATGAACCAAATAAATGACACCAAAAATACACGTAAGAAAGTATTTTATTATTATTTGAGGACAGGATCCAGGAGTAGGAATTGAGGTCGAGTATTTGATCCAAGGCGGAATCGAATATCTTAGCCCATACCTTTTAACACAAAACCATGTTGTTTACTCATTCTACCCCGGCAACTAGCCATACAGATACCAATGTTACAATAAAAATGCTGATATCTGCTTTAGATCTGAAGTATGATAGTTAAAGCATTTTTAGCCAAAGATGAAACAAATTACACTCAACCAACAAGTGGTAAAACACTCTGCAGACAAAAAAAAAACACTCACAAATGAGAAATTTGCTCCATAATGACTGCTTATATCTAAGAAAGCCAAGACCATTAAGCATTTGTACTTGAATACACGACAGAAAAGCAAGATTATTTAAACAAATATCTTTTTTCGAGAATGATTCGTTTTGGCATCATCATTTAATAGAATTTTAAACATTTTTGTACAACAATATTGAACACTGATACATTTTTTCGAAATTCATATCACACAATAATAAAAAACAAAGAGCTTTTTCTTCACTCGACTTGTTGCTCATCCTGCACTCCCTGATTGTTGCCCCAGTCGAATCCTCCGGGTCGCTCCTCCGGTGGGGGATTATAGTCAGGGTCATCTTCCGTAGGGTCAAAGAGAGCCTTCATGAATCGAGGCGGCTTGAGGAGCCGTGCACCCCGGGGCGATGTGGAAAGATGTCTTCGAGGAAGTAGTAGACGTGCCCCGCAAATATACCGAGTAGGTCCACCGCAATAGAATGCCCTGTGAGGAAAAATATGGCTAGGAGAACGAAGGGCTGATAGGGGGCCTGGATCGTGACGAGGCCTAGGATGCTGATGCGGAAATGCGGGTTGCGACGGGACCAAATGTACACAATCATGATCGTGAATGCCTGAAAACCAAATTAAGATAAACATTAAACAGTTATAATACTCTGGAACGTATAATATAAAGAGGGGAAACGTTAGCGGGCTCAACTCTCAATGTTGAGAGACCATTTTTCTACTCTCGGGAGAGGAAAGTCAATGATGATCAACCTCATTGAAAATTGGCAAAGTCGAAAGAGTTTTCTTTACTTTTTTCTCCATCAACACACGACGATTAATTGTATATATGTTTGATTATATATATATATATATAACAAAAACAATCTATGACATGAGAGCACTAATAAAAATCCTATTGCTTATTGATTACAAATAAAAAACAATGTTTTAACTTGAATCTCCTATACAACCGTATTTAATATTTTATAATTAAATATTTTATTAGCAATCTTAGTTAAACAAATAGAAATAAAAATATATTGTAAAAATTTTCTCTTACTATCAATATTAATATATACAATATTCAGTGCACTCAAAATTATAGTGTAAATTTCCTTTGATATTATATATATATACTCAATAAGAAAACCAGATAATAATTATTTTTGAAATTGCATATCAACATGCTGGGCTCTGATAATGTTGATACAATACATCACAACTATTCGAAGTACAAATCCCTTATCAAACTACAAAAGAATCGGGGGAAATATTAGTATATGACGCATACATTCTACGAATCATCATAATATAATCAATATCTCTTTTATAGTACTTAAGCTTTACTAGTCTGTCGAACATATAATGATTCATATGCGGATTGAACGTTTAAGAACGAAAAAAAAATGTACTATAAAAAAAGGAGTACAAATCTAAAAATTGATATTACGCTTTTTCATACAAAATGAATCATAAATTGGAATATTGACCACAGGTTCCAATAAAACTTAAAAAAATAAATGTCTAAGAATGTACATGTCTACGACAGCGTACAACTTTGTTGTTTCTATAATTATGACTAAAAAAATTTAATATATATATATTTATAGGTTATATTATTAAAGCAACCATGGGGTTTCTCTATTAATAAAGATAATTAAAAAATAATTAGGCTAGTTTATAAGTAATAATTAAATATATAAATATGATTACTTTACTTTACTGTCGTAACACAGATACCCCAATGTGTGGTTGTGTTCTTTACTTTAGTTTATGTATATCTGTATATGTTTGTCTATTGTAACAGTATAAATTTCTAACTAACAAAAAAATAAAATAATAAGTAATAATTCTTTTCATCTCCAAATAAATATTAGTTTTGTGTGGAAAGGATTTCAATGTACATATATACAATTATAATGAAATTTCGTTGTCTTTTGTAAATAGAAATTGATTTTCAGAATAATCTATGGGATTTCTTTCACATTTTTCCGAGAAATATGGAAAAATCTTCTTTCGCTTAGATTAATTAAGTGATGAATATCTTGAAGAATATCCAACCGACATTATTCATTTTGATGTTAAGATAAATATAATGCTTTTGTTATTTCAAATGTCATAATATCACATGTAAAGATCCATGAATGTCTCTTTATATTGTTATTTTAATTTGACGTTTTGACGTCAATTCTTTGGACTTCCTGAATGATTCCTTTACCTGTCCCAGGAAGATGAGATTGTTGACAAGGAAGGCAAAAGTGAGCATGAATATGATTCCAAAAATGAATAGAATGACGAACTCCGTGGTTTTCCCTCTGAAGGATCCCTCTTCCAGGGCTCGACAGTAGCGATGTGTGAAATGGAGGCTCAGAATGAAGTTGAATCCAAAGTTACCAAAGTAGAGGAATGAGGTGAGGCATCTCCAGATCTGTGCCTTCCGGAGGACGAGGAAAGGATTAAAGTAGAGCCTCAGGGGGGACACGAGATCCAGGTGAACGCTCAGAGTCGTGATGACGATCCCGGTCATGTAGGCCTCGTCACCGGAGGGATCTCCAAATACATTTGCATGGCGATGGCCGGCAAGGACATCTTGAAGACTAGGTCACACTCAGCTATTCCGAATGGGGATCATTGACGACGACGAAAAGGCATGAACTAGAAGTGGACTCCTAACTCAAAGTAATGACAAGAAGAACATAAACAAATATGAGCTGAGAAAGATAGATGACGTCAGAGTAGAAACTCCTGCTGCCACGTCAGATTAGGATGGATTGAAAAGAAGAAAAAAGAGCTCGATTTCTATCAGAATGGGGAGAGGGAAAAATTTAACCATAATATGTCAATTCGTACTTTTTAACAACGACCTAAATAATTCTGGATGCAAAATAGACTGAATAAGAGGAAGGAAGGGCAATCTTGATGTTAAAAAACCATGAATTAAGAAAGGTATTATTATTATGTCTATAACAATCATAGAGATATAAAGACATAGAGGGCTTATTGGATTCTTTTGAGGAATACGTTTTTGTCCAATATAAACAAATATTTATATTTCTATGATCAGCTAACGATGACGTAGTACAAATTATTTTGTTTATATTGGGCAATGGTAACAGCTGAACGATGTTTCTCTGCTATTGAAGAGAAAAAGCTCTCTATCTTTATATCTCTATGATAACAATCAAATCCCTAAGGTAGGTAAAAGTAAAAGGACAAATTGTAAAATATCTATTGTCGCAATTGTAATAATAATAAAAAGTTTTTCTAAATAATCAACCTAGCTTAACATCACTGGTATATTGTAGAATTTCTCTAATTCTTTTCCCTTGTATTCTATACTATTTCATTGTTTAACTCGCTTGGCAGTCATTTTAATTATATTGATGAGGTCTTCAAGTGTTTGAATGTTTCTTCTCAGACAGTATCACGTTATCATATGAGTCGATGCTTTTTTTCCTTTGTTATCTGATTAACATAAATATGAGAGCTAAAAATGGGTCACATAGTCATGGGTATTTACTACACTTATTACGCACTTATTACTTAGACATGTCAGACTATCTATTGTAAAGAACCGTAAGTATACTAAAGTGTTACTAATAACAAAGTTAGCCAATCTACTTTTTATTACTAACGTCATGGTCTAGCAAACGATGTCCAGAAGAAATGGACCAGGAAAAATATGGACTAGGAAGAAATGGACCAAGAAAGAATGGACCAAGGTAGAAAAGAAAAACTATGACTCATGGAAGAAATGGACCAAATACATAGGTAGGCAAGTTTTGAGTGAAATATATCTAAGTATTGTACAAATCACTATTTCTCATATAAACTGAGTAAATAATGACATAAAATGATTTATTTTTGCAATTTTAGATAATAGTCTCTTTTTTATGTCAATTATAGTTCAAAATCCCCCAAATTATGGTAAATAATACGTATTGTCTTAAACAACAAACATACCGATGTTAGAAAGCACTCAAAAAGTAAATACATAAAGAAGAAGAAATATATGCCTAATTTCGGGCACAATTGTTAAAAATGGAATATTTGAAAAGATAGTGAGGAGTGACGTCAGAGTCACAATAATAAAATGAGAGAGCCTCCAATGATCCGAGTCGAGTATTCAATCTTTGCAATCCGGCCGAATGAAGGCATCAACACATAAAGACAATGCCTTGGACCCCCTCGAGCCAGTCGCCTCCATTCCAGAAAGACACTAAATTCCCTTCCCTCTTCATCATTAAAGGAGTCCCATCCCTCTTCTTCGATAGGAGTCTATCCTCGTCTTTGATTTAGAAGTCCCTATCCCTCGTCTCTGTTATAGGACTTCCCATCCTCGTTC
>CP045896.1:23622290-23646428 GCA_013387185.1 Caligus rogercresseyi | reverse complement strand
GTTGACCGATTTTGTTCAAACTTTGTATGTCGTCTTCTTTTATCATCAAGAAACAAAAATCCACAAAGTTTTAACACTTCAAACATTTGAAAAATAAGAACACCCTAATATATATATAGATATATATATATATATATATAGGGGGGGGGGGATAATCATCAAGTTCAAAATTTCACACGCCCATTTGGGATATGATTAACACTATAAATACAAGAACTTTGACACCAAAATTAACTCTGTATCTTGAAAATAACCCCCCACCCCTTGAAAATGAAAAAAAGAACCAAAAAATGGCCTTTTCTGCAAATTCCGCCTGGAATGCATATGCTATTCTTACTGTTTGCCTATATAGTGTTGAAACAATGCTTTCAACCCCATTTGATATTTAATAAACACTAATAATAGAACTACTGTTACACCTCAAAGGGACTCTGTATCTTGAAAATAATCCTTCATCCATCTTTAAAATAGAAAAAGAACACAAAATGAGCGTTTTTTAAGCTGTTCAGCCCTCAGTTTGCCAAGACTAAAACACTGAACTCATTTGCATTTTTTTTATTTCAAATACAAAACAGTTTAATCATCACATAGACATGGAAAGAAATTGAACTTTGAACTTGAACAGTTTTAAGTAGCATCTTATATTTCTCTTAGCCTTTCAAGACTTTCTTGGAATTTTGCATATTCCAGTGTGGTTCGGTCACTCCTCTTGCCTAGGTACGCCATGAGAGCATCTCCAAACTCCTGTGCTGTTTTCATCCTCCTCTTCCCACTGGGCAGTGTCACCTGGATTCTGAAGATAGGATCGACTTTAGGCAGAAGTGTGGTGCTTTCTCTGGCAAACTGAACCTCAACCTTCATTCTCTGCTGCTTTGCATTGTTGTTCAGACTTTCATCCACAAGGAACTTTTCAACTTCTCCACTGTCAGTGAAGGGGCCACCAAAGGATTTCAGTGTGTCCAGCATGTTTAATCTCTCCTCCTCCTTTCTTTGCGCCATTTCCTGCTTTTCTTCTGCCCCTCTCTCAAATTTTTCCTTCATGCGTTCAGTCTTTGAGCTCGACCTCTCTTTTCGCCTGGGCTGCTGCCTTGAATCCTCTGAAGGATGGAACCTGTCCATTCCTCAGCTCCTGGCTCTTTTGTAAAATGATTGACCTACTCACTGCATTCAGTGTGCCTAGCTTCTTCAGTCTGTAATCCACTTTGCCACATTGTCTCTCCATTCCAATGTTGTGCACAGGGGTGCCATCAATGTTACTAGCCTGTTCACTGACAGGGTAGTCCATTGGGAAGGTCTCCTCATCTATCCCATAGTCCCTCCTCTGCCTGGCCAGGACAGTCTTCAGATGGGGTAGCATGAGATCTGTCAGCTTCTTCACTTCATCCAAGTGTTCGGCAGCCACGTCTGACACTGAGTTCAGGACCTCTTCCGTGTAAGTCTTCTTTAAGCTACTGAAAAGCTTGTCAGACACTACAGGATACTCAGGTGTTGTGAACGTTGTGTTAGTTGTCGCTGATTGGCTGCCCCCAAGCCTGTATGCAGTCTTTTGTAGAACTCCCTGAGCTGAGTATGGGTAGCATCTTTCTCTATGGTTCTGGCATAGAAGGTCCACAAGTGTACACCCAGGCAGGCGAACGCCACAAGGACCACTTTGAGATAGGGAAGCTCCATCACTTCTCTGACGAGGCAGGCCAGGCGGTTGTTTATGTGAGGGTTCTGGCTCAGGAACTCTGTCAGATGGTTAAAGTGGTATATTAGGACTGTTGTGCTGCCCTGGAGATACATCCAAACCTGCTGTCTTTGTAGAAAACAGCACACTGGATACCTGCCTTTGCTCAAGGAAGAGGAGGAATTCCCTGTAGCGGTTCCAGGGTTTGTGGGAATACTCAGGAGCCACCAACTTGAGGCACATGTCCAGTGCCTGTCCAGCCACACGGCATTCTTGCTGTCTACATCCAGGTCCACCATGAAACTCTGTAGCACTTGCTCCATCTTCATATCGGCCTCCACCAACCGCATCACTTTATTCATGGCACTGCTGAAGCCAGTGTAGTGTGGGTTGCCACAAAAAGATCTGCCCTGCTGGTGTTTCCAGGTTTGTACATCTCTGCTAACAGTTTTGAAAAGCCTTTGTTGTGCTCTGTGCTGTCAGTCATATGTGCATCTACAAGTTTATAAACATCCTCCACACTGACTCCTCTGACCGACGCCAGTATTTCGAACCCCCATATCCACTTGCATTGCTATGTCCTCAGTGGTCTCTCTGTGAATTGATAAGATAGGCAGAGGAAATGGGCTATCTTGACCCACATGCAGCCCTTGACCAAAGTGTTCTCTTAGATATTATTTATTTTTTAATGATAAAAGGGAGAAAAAGGGGCAAAAATCATGTCCGATTTAGTTTTTTGAGTGGGGTGGGGGTTTATTTCATGATAGGTACCAACTTCCAATACAAAAATATCTCTCAAATGACCCAATGCACCATCATGAAGTGGGCGTAATCATTTTCCATTTTTTTCATTTTAGGCCATTTATCCCCCCCCCCCTAAATTAATATATTTATATACACTACATAAGAATGCTTAAATCTAAATTTATGAAATCATTTCATTAAAGTAAATTGAAAATGTGTCCCTTGTTTCCAAGAAGACCCAAAAATTGGTCCCTGCCTAAATTATAATAAAGTTAACTATTATTTATTTTGTGTTTATTTATATACATTATGACGGTATTAATGCTTTTTTGCAAATGTCCAAAAATAATCCTTCACTTAATTAAGTTAATTTACTTTAAGTAGTCAATTAAGAAAGTCCCTTTTTGAATTTCAAACTTTATGCTTCTATTTTTCAAAGTGTTACATTTATTTTAAAATTGTTGATAATGACCGAATGGGGCATAATTTGCCTTCATGCAAAAAAGAAAACCATTATTGTATTTGAAATTAGTATATAATATAGGCTTGTGAGCGTTCAGCTTTTTTTGCGTTCAGCGTTCAAAAAAAATTAGCGTTCCGTTCAATGTTTTTTGCGTTCAGCGTTCCGTTAGCGTTCAGCGTTCAAATATTTAAAAAATAATTTCCAAAAAAGTACTGTGTAGTGATGACGTTTTGTTTTTTTAGAAAAGAATTTCCAAAAAAAAAGTACTGCGTGTAATGACTTTTTTTTTTTAGAAAATAATTTCCAAAAAAGTACTGCGTAGTGATGACGTTTTTTTTTTAGAAAAGAATTTCCAAAAAAGTACTGCGCAGTGATGACGTTTTTTTTAGAAAACAAGTATTGCGTAGTGATGACGTTTTTTTTTTTTTTTTTTTGAATTTACAAAAAAAAGTAATGCGTAGTGTTGACTTTTTTTTTTTTTAAGAATTTCCCTAAAAGTACTGCGTTAGTGATGATGTCTTTCCGAAAAAAGTCCAAGAAATGTTTGGAAAAAATTGAACGCTGAACGCAAAACTCTTTTTTTGCGTTCAACGTTCAGCGTTCAAAAATAAGTTGCGTTCCGTTCAGCGTTCCGTTCATTGAACGTGCGTTCAGCTGAACGCCGTCAATTTTGCGTTCCGTTCACAAGCCTGGTATATATACATATATATAGATAACACTTTAATCTATGTTAGTTTAACTTAGTTTCCCATGCTTTAAAAATCACAAATAAACATTTTTTATCATCCATGATTATTCCTGTTTTTGTAATAAATATTTCATCTACAACAATCGTAAAAAAAGTGAATGCTTCAATATTGATAAGTTATGTGGAATCGTCTTATTGTTTAACATATATATTTAAATTAAATAATTCAATAAAAAGATAATTCTTGATTATATTCCTAAAAAATACATATTTCTTTCTAGGCCTCAAAAAGCATATGAAGAAGAGGAGAAAATGCATTCCGACAAGGATCCCAACTCCTCCTCCAAATTCTTGGCGTGGTCATCATGAGCATCGGCAACTTTATCAGCGGTACAATCCATTCCCTTCGGAGCCGTGACCCTCCCACGGCTCACTCAGGTCAATGCAGTCAATGACACATTGTCCTCCTTCCCTAATCTCATACTAAGTCAAAGCGATCAGTCTCTTTACGCAAGCATCCCCTCATTCGGAATGCTACTCGGCAGCCTCACTGCCGGGCCCCTAGCCAATATCATAGGGAGGAAATGGGGCTGCATCGTGGGAACATGCGGGTCCCTGACCCTCAGTTACTCCCTCATAGCCTTCGCACCCAACGTACTCTCCCTCCAGGCAGGGAGATTCTTTTCAGGAGTCGGCTTAGGCTATGCCACAACGATTTCGACGTTATACCTCATCGAACTCTCCACTCCCAGCAGTCGTGGTCGCTCTGGGGTCATTCCGGCCCTAAGTGGGGCCATTGGAGTCCTCTCCTGTCAGGTCCTAGGGGCATACATATCCAACTGGCGCCTTCTTGCAGGAGGACTTGGATCCCTCAACATCCCCTTTTTCCTTCTCCTTCTCTTCATACCAGAGTCCCCTACTTTCCTCGTAACGGTGAACAAGTTTGAGGAAGCCAAGCGGATATTGACACTCCTACGAGGGCCCCAATGGGACTCTGAGAGGAGCTGAAAGAACTCATGACGTCCATGAAGGCCTCATCAACTACTTCTTCCTCCTCTTCTTCGTCCATATTGAATCTGGTTAGGGACAAAGAGAGGCTCTTCGACCCTTTCTGGTATCTCTTGGCCTGATGCTCTTCTTTCAGTTCTCAGGGATCTCTATCATACTCAACTATACCGTGGATATATTTTCCGCTGCGGGTAGCAGGGATCAGTTTATGGCTACTGTCTATGTGGGCATTGCTCTTCTCCTCTATAACATCATCACGCTTTTCCTCGTCAGCAAAATGCACCGACGCAGCATGCTGGCCTACTCAGCACCGGCGTGGCACTCACCCTATTCATTATGGGCCTCTACTTTCATCTCAAAGAAACCAAGAGCGAAATTCTGGGTAAGATTTACTCTAAATTGGGAGTTAGAGAGGAGTTAAAATTGGGAGTTAAAATATATATTGGGCTCCATTCATTTTTTGAGCTTCCATTATGGTCCTTATCAGCTATGTATATAAATCGGTGGTTGGGCTTTTATACGAAATTATGTTTTTCTTATTGTTGTTGTTGTCCCTTCATTCAATTTGCTAAGAAATGGGGGTTAAATTAGCAACAGACATAATTGATGTTTTATATGCTCTCATTGAGTCTGCGTCTTATATGTACATATATATATATATATATATACATCTTTTTTATTATTTGCAGTGTCTGTTGACATGGAGAATAAATTAACTCATCATACACAGAGTCATGAAATTCTCGTGTAAAATGTAATCATTTTCAGCAAATAATCAAGAGATTGTTGTTGCTGACGTATTGACCTCATTCCTTAGAATGAAAATTATTTAAATGAAGGAAGAATTACTTTGTATGCAGAAAACGTTCTAGATGATACGTTCTTATGGTGTGCATTTTAGACTGTTCAAAATATTTGTGGAAATACTACTATTACTACATGTAGTTCTGAGTGGATGACTTAAAAACATGGAAGAGTCCTTTGAGGCTCACCAATCATGAACTCAGAATCCTTCATAAGAAAACATAGACATTTTACTGTGCGTCTTTTGCAACTGTCTCTTAAATCCACAAATATGGTGTCTCTAAAAGTAAAGCGTTAAAGTAAAGCAGCGCATGCAAGAAAAAAGTAAACAAAAAAATTGGCCAAAAAATTGGCTATTTTCTTTAACGTTAGATGTCGCTAGTCATGAAATTACGTCACAATCCTTTTTTAAACCGGTTTAAAGGGATTAAGTTTGATGATTTGAAATATAAGAGATAAAAAACGTCTCCAAATATAAATAATAAAAGGACTTTGTTATTATTTTCAAAGAACTCTAGCATCAAGCGCCCCTTTACGGACTAAAGAAGAACTAAAATTTTGGCCAATTCATTTGGGAAAAAGGAAGAATTTTATGTTTTGCATGCGCTACTTTACTTTAACGCTTTATCTAAAAGCGTTTTCTTTAGTGGGCTAAAGTTCAAAATTATGTGAAATACAATTATTAGATAGTAATAAAGAAGACTTTTTCTTTCGAATGTTGTTGCTTACACGATCAACTTGTTACTCAAGCAAAAATACTCGATTTTCTTGGGCCTTTATTTACCAACGAAATAAACATAACGACCACTTATTGTCCTGTGGACCACTCTGCTATTCAATCTATCTACGGTAACTGTTTTGCCGCTCTTTCTTATTAATAGGTGTTGGCATAAACAATGTTATAACATTAGTAAAACAGAGAGGCATTAAATAAAATAGTCCATGAACATCTTGCCTTAATAAATAGGATTTTGAAGAATAAGAAAAAAGACTTATCTTTTAGTTTGTATCTATAATTAAACCATAAGGTTTTTGTACGTGGTTACCTTTATCATTAAAGATTTAAAATTAATTCAATTCTTATGTCAAGAAAATGTTCTTCACTTTTCAGTGATATGATTTGTATTTTAAAGCTCAAATAATGATTATATTTTATTTATAATATCCAAAATGTCAAGAATTTTGTTTACGACACTGCATATCTTTACAATATAAAAAAATTATGTGCAGTTTGATATCCAGATAAATTGAGGATATTGACATCTTGTAAACAAAAATGGTTGTATTACATAATGTACCTAAAAAGTGATAATAGGATATTAAAGTAAGTTTTGCATTCCCCCCCAAAAAATAATAAAAATATATCAGACTTGTTGACTTCCGCGAAAAATTGTCGTTCGTCGTTCGTTTGTCGTTCGCCAAAAGTTATCGTTCGTCGTTAAGTATAAATTGAATCGTTCGTCGTCCGTTTATCATTCGCCATTCTGAAAAAAATTACGACTTTTTTTAGAAAGAAATTTCTGAAAAAGTGATGACGTTTTTTTTAAAAAGAAATTTCTGTAAAAAAGTGATGACCGTTTTTAGAAAGGAATTTGTCCCATGAAAATTAAAAATCTTTTTTTGGGCGCCAAAACGAACGACGAACGATAAGAATTTTCCTTATCGTTCGTCAAAAACTTTGTCGATAAATCAACAAGTCTGATATATATATATATATAAATATTTTAAAATATATATATATATATACATGTGAGGAAAAAGGTAGCTAAGTTTATGGATTCCTCTCCTGCTCAATCTATTAATACTAAGAGTTTTTTATTAACACACTTTCTTGTTAAGCCAATCAAATACTAAAAATAAATCTTAGTGTGATCTCCTTACTGACCATTTCCTATTTTTCAGACTCCATCAGTTGGCTCCCCTTGGTGAACCTCATGATCTTCATCTTCACCTTCAACCTGGGCTACGGTGCCCTGACTTGGGTCACTGCAGCTGAGCTACTTCCCTCCAAAGTGAGAAGCATCGCAACGAGTATCTCCGTCAGCTTCGTCTGTCTTCTATCCTTTCTTCTCACCTACACATTTCCTTTACTCATCGAATGTATTCATATACGAGGCGTCTTTTGGCTCTATGGCTCTGTGAGCCTTCTGGGACTCCTCTACATACTCAAATTCATACCAGAGACAAAGGATAAGACTGAAAAGGAGATTCAGGAGCACTTCGAAGAGGGAGAAATCCCAAATCCGCACCTCTGGCACTACAAGAGTCCTTCTCATGAAAACCCACTCTAGTCCAAAAAAAAACCAGCCGACCAATATAAATACTGGATAGACTGTACCGGTGATTTACAATATAGCATATATATCTTAAAAACTCCAAATATTCTTCTAGAAGGGGAGGTGTGACGTCATCATAATTAGTAATGGCAAGGTGCGATCGAATGAGTAGTCATACGCTAAATTTGGTTTAATTGTCAGTAGTTGTGTTAAGTAACAAAGAAAAAAGTCACACAAATGATGGCTCAATGAAATATTTTTCGATCCTTTCCATATATCGTCGCCATGTCTCTAAGAGACACAAACTTTGTCACTAAGTGGTAAAAGCTATGAGATAAATGTATAAAAAATATTTGGCTTTTAATGATAACAAATAAAGAACATACTTACTCTAATCATGTGTAGTATCAATGATCATTGTTTGTAGAAATTTCTTGTTGTTTGAAGAGTAGTATTTATAGATTTAAAAAAGTAAATGTATTCATTTGCTAACAAACAATTACAGATATATTGTTTCGATTGTTTCTTGGCATACTTTTTACATGTTATATTGTACATCTTTTTATTATACTACGAATAAAACTTCGGAGTCCCATTGATGTATAAAAAACATGACTAGGACTGCTTGATCCACAAACAAATATCCCAAATTAAACTGCTTTATATTCAATTATTTATAATCAATTTCAGTCATAAAAGTCTAATTAAGAATTACTAGAATCCAATATAATATACAGTAGTATTCTACATATCTTAAAATAGTTTATGGCAGACTTGTTGACTTTCGCAAAAAAAAAATCGTTCGTCGTTCATCGTTGTTCTAGGATTGAATCGTTCATCGTTCGCCATTCTGAAAAAATTGACGACGTTCTTTAGAAATATTTTTTTTCTCGTCATTCTGAAAAAAAGTGATGACGGTTAAAGGAAATTTTACTAAGAAAAAGATTTTTTTTGTCTTTTTTTTGCGCCAATTTTTTTGTCGTTCATCGTTCGCGAACGACGAACGATTACAAATGAACGACAAATCAATCAGTCTGGTTAATATATCGCTAGTCAGAATATCCGATGACAACAGTGTTAATTTGTATGAGTTACATCTATATGAGAAGTATTAAAATTAATACCCTAAAATAACTTTACCAATTAAATCTTAGGTTAAAATATATATGAGCAATTCCAAGTACCTCATCGATAACATCCGAGTGGGCTAATATTACTTCATGATTTCATTTGTTGAAATAAAAAGTAAAAAATGTTTCTATTGTTTGTTATGCCGAGATTTTATTAGTAATTTAAATTAAGTAGCTGTTTTTATGTGTGTGTTTTTAATTGGGTGAATTATTTATTATCATTCTCTATTTTCTGGATACTCAATTATTGCAATATGTTCATAAATGAATCGGTTTTTCCTCCGAAATGTATCTTCCATAACAATTTTTGATTTTTTCTGTTGTTCGATAACTTCATTATGCTTTTTGGATGCGGTACTTTTTACAAATTTCAATAAATGTTTTACTTGTAACTTGACCATATTTTTTACTGAGCACATTGATTTTTATTTATTTATTGTGGTTTTAAAGATTAATACTTGAAGATCCGTACGTTATGAAAATTTGTTGATGCGATAATTTTATAATTGAAGATCTTGTAACACACTTTTCCCACCCAATATTGATATATAAAAGCATTTTTATTAATTTAATATGTATCAGAATGATCAAAGCCACGATTTTTTTTGTTGATAATAAGCATTTTAGATTATTGCAACCTTCAGTTTGAGCACATACGACCTATTCAACTGCCTCTTTGAACGACTGTTTCTCCCGCTAGATCTTATATTTGTTATTTAGTTAATAATTATTATGTCACTATGATATTCAAATATATATATTTATCTTGTTATATTTATAATATATAAATTAAACATAAATATTTTTTGTAGATATTTAGTGTTTAATAATCCTCTTGAATAAATGTTTTTATTTATAAATATATTTATTTATACAATACTTAATAAATGGTTTTGTACTTTTAAGAGAATTAAACCCGTTTGGAAAATTTGAATTATTTTTAATCTAATGTTTATATTAGGAAGGAGTGCAATATATTAGGCATATAAGTTAATATATTCTTAAATACTAATTTGGAACTTTATATTGGTTATTTTATATTATATTGTTTATCTTTAAAAGTAGAATATATTTGTTTATATATATATATATATTAGAATAGTCATTTAATTAGTCGAGGGGTTAGCTATATAGTTTGTGCGTATAACTATTTCTTTCAATATCATGTACTTTTTTAAACTGTGAAGAACTGTGTAACGTTTGATGCCTGCAATTCGATTTGCCCCATTTTGAACTGTAGACGCTGGAGCCATTTCTTAAGTAGATCGTTATGGGTTGTCTCCTCCTCTAGATCACCAAAGGATTGGGGCTTATAATCCTGAATAGCTGGAGTCGAACCTAAAACAATAATAATGATAATAAAGGTTGTCATGAAGCGTTCGATATCACTAGGTCTACGAAAATTAATTCTGCATAATGTTGAAGGATCCAAAGAGTTCAAAACTTTTTTTCATAGTGATTGTCATTTAATGAAGGGATGTATAAAAGATATAAAAGTCATATTTTTGCAAAGCCCTCTCTAGTGCTCTCTCATGCATGAACAAAATTTAATGTTTGACGATTTTTTACTTGTTTCGATTATATTCTTAGTTTTTATGCAGTTATTATATCATCGTGTTATAGAAAAACGTGTTAAATCAAGGAGGAAAAAGTAGATAAAGCTATCAATCAAATAATTTTCAAGTACATAAAAACGGATGCCACTTTTGCAATTATAGCTTTAAATATGGATCATGTAATTTGTGATTTCCGTATTTACCTATTATACGACGCTTATGACCAACCAAAATATGTTCAATTAAAAAGGGCGAAATGTCTACGTTGAAATAAAGTACAAGATGCATTTTAGGGCTATTTTTTTATTATGAAAAATTCAATGACAAATGCATACTTTTTATTCAAATTAAAATGAAATAGAGAAACAGTTCAATTAAAAACGTTACTTTAAAAAACTAACATACCTATACATGTCATCAAGGACGTAGCATATTAAGAATTATTACGATATCTCAAGCTCCGGGATTTGAATCGCTGTGTAGTAGTTTAGTGGTGCGCCATGAGATATATTGTTAGTGTGCCAAATACTGTAGTTAGAACCCTTCCCAAAGAAAGGTACAACAAAACACCTTAATTGTTCATAGAAGTAAACTTTCTGTTGGTCGATGTATGTTTTGATTGAGACAAATGTGATTTGGCTAAAGAAATTGAAGGTTAAAAATTCTGGTATACCAAAACTTTGAAGAAGAAAAAACTGCAACCTTTAATCCAAAAAATACGATACCTATGTTGACTATTAAACATGCATTAGGGTTCGATTTTATACTTTTGCCAGCCAGACAAATGAATTATTAATTAGCTTTACCCGAACATGATCCGGAAGAGTGGACTGGTAGGCAAATAAAACCGGGATCCAAAGGGGCATAGCTTGCCGAGTATGATGGAGTTACACTCCATAAATGCTTCCATGAGTCCTAGAAAGTGCAAATTGACCATTTCAGCGAGGACCTTTGAGTGAGACACAAGCTGGAGGATCCCTGGGGTAACCTTGCCCAAAAGTCCAGGAGGATGCCTAAAAATAAGAATGGTAAATATAGAAAATTAAAAAGAAAAAATATTTTAAAAAAAATTTGAGCGTTCTAATACATTTGGTTGTCCCGTTATGAGGTCTATCGCTTGGATCGGTTTTGTTCCAAGCAATTTCCCGATCATGGCGATGAAAAAGTGAATGTGAAATTTCAGAGATAAAAGTTTCTTTATGGGGATCGCACAATCCACTCACAGTTTCAAGAAGCCTGTTTGAAGTCGAAAATAGCTCTCTTAAAAGTAGCTGCGTTGTTTGAATTCAGTGATATCGAGACAAGAGATGCTAGAAATTCTACTTTCAAAAAAAATATTGGAGCAAACAATCTAATAAATAATATAACCATGTTTTTGTTCGATTTACATTGGCATCCCAATACCAGAATAGGCATTTTCACTTTTTTGGTATTATTGGTTCATAAAAATGTTTAACGGCTTTTTTAAATAAACCACATGTTGTCCAATTTTTTTTGTGGTTTCAATTTTAAACGTCCTTATCGCAAAATAATTTGATATTTGACAATCTTATTTTGTATATTTCCAATTTGAATGATACGACCAGTATATGATATTATACATAGCCATTGAAATTCTAAATGTTGACATTGTAAAAAATAACATATCCAAATTAATGTTGTTGTTGTTTTGTGAATAAAATACATCTTTATATTTTTTTTATTCTGCTGTATTTGTAGAGCAAACAAATACAAGGAAGATTGGAATACCTTAAATATTTTCAAAGAGAGGACGGTTCTTAGTTCTTAGGAGCAAGTATTACTGACGTTTCTAAAAGAAAATACCAAAAACATTACCAATTTTCAAACTTTTTAAACACTAAAACGCTACCTAAGAACAATATTATTATATTTAAAAACACAGTTAATGGATATTTAATAATTTTAAGTAGTAATAAATAGATAGTTGTCAAATGTTTTGATACTCTCTGGAGGGAATATATCATCTTTTATAATATTTAATTTTTACCCTATGGTTTTGACAATACAATAAAAAACGAATCCCACTCACTCCTGCCAAAACCTGACTCTCATCCCGAGGCTGAGAGTGATGATGGTTTGCTCCAGATACACCGTCCACAGTTGGCATAGAATGAACGCATGGAAAAGTGAGCACATGTGAACCACAGAGCTCTTTGACTGCTCCGCAAATCCTGCTAAATGACCTGAACGTGATCAGCAATATGTGTGGAGGCCTCCAGTGGGATCGGAGTGCATACTCCGTCCTCAATATATTGTTCCATTACTATTCCCGCTGCTGTTGAGGTTGAGGGAATGGAGTAAGTCCGGGCTTTTGTGTTTCAATGAAATGGTCACTGAGCCCAGAAGAAGCCAAGAGAGAAGTCGAATATGGGACACACAGTCCAAAAACTCCCTTGGGGCCTGAGTGAGGCATTGGGACTGGATATTAAAGAGCCATGGGAGATAGCGATTTACGCTCTGGACTCACGGCTTCCATTGCCGCCCCCGCGACTGATTTCAATAGCCATATACTGTGCAAGACCTAGAATGAAGGGTAAAACATCAAAGTTAAAATAATATTACTACAAAAAAAAACTAATATAATGCAATGACGTCGAGCATTGTAGTTTATTAAATCCACTCGCCGTTGTTAGCAGATACTAATAAAATTTACAACCAGTTTCTTAATCTATTACTACATATTTTTCTTTTCATATGTAGTTATAGTATATATACTTTTGAAAAGACAATACTTTGAATTCATAAATTACGCATGGTTATTACATTTACATTAACTGGAGAATCAACAAAAAAATTAATGCTTATTTAGTGTCATCGATTAGCAATTTAAAAAATCAAGACAATGGCCTCTTCAGTTGAAATTCAGGTGATATACATTTTCACTTCAGAGTAATATTTCTAATAATACTTTTGTCTGCAGAATTTCATCAGTATGATTTCCAATGTTTATGATTTATATTACTCACATTTTTCATTTCTACTTATTTTATTGTGTAATCAGTTATTGTTTTATTTTGTTGGTATATACAATAAAATAATTCACCCCAAGCTAGCGAACAGCCTAGATCATGGAATAAGTTCTTGTGTCGCGTTCCATTCGTAATTATTTTATAGCAATCATTGACAAAAAAAAACTTACTGGCTTTAATTATTCCTCCAAGTGTATCCTCGTTCAGTCCAATGTTCATCCTTTAACATGGCTTTTTACTTTGCTTAATGAATGAACGTCCGCCAGGAAATCTAAAATGTCACTCAAGTTGTTCCTTAAGGCCTCGCCAGCTCCAGTATTGAGCGAGTTGGAAGATAGCTCTAATGTGTCAATAACCTCTTCCAAACCAACAGAGGTTGTGATTCCCCTCCACAGTCCTGTATGATAATAAAATAGTTCATAAAAACTTGTTTGTATGTATTTTAGAAGTATTTACTTGAAGAACAAAGTTTGTAAGGAGGAGAAAAATTGTTGTCGGAATGGATGACTTGAACTTTATGGCCGAAATGAGCTCAAACACCACGGTGCGTGTGAGTTGAAGTCTTTCCTTTTCCTTGGCAAAGGTCTTGTTGCATAAATGGCACACGTTCAGAAGGTTGTAAAAGGAGACGTTTGAGTTTTGAATTGTGTGGCTGATGAGTTTTCCGAGGGATCCAAAACGGAGCGACTGCCTTGAATGCGGGAGCATTCTCAGCAAACTAGCCATAATACTATAAATAATGAATATTCTACATGATTAAGAATATTCAATGGAGGTTTGGAGCTTTAATTATACCTGAATAAAGAGTCGCTCTGGCGAAGAACGAAGGTGACGTTGGAATTCTTTTCAATTTTTCGTTAGACTTCCCACCGTTGAAGGCAATTGGTTGCTGATGATCTAAGATGGGGTCCGTTCACATCTCCGTGTGGACCTGATCTGTATGTGGAGGACTTCCCGGATTAGCTGATAGTGTCAAAGCCTTCTTAGGAAAGTCTCTACGTGAGGGAAAATGAAGTTCCAAATGTTGACTTGATCGTAAGGGACAAACTTTAAGTAGCATGCGAGGTTGCGTAGAGAGACTTCAAGGAGATCTGACGTCCAGGTCTTGCGTTCGTTCATCTCTTGTAGGAAAAATAATACCGGCACGGAGGGATTTACCTCGGAGAAGTCAAGCAATGCACTCACTATGGTTTCGAAAAACTTTTCGCGCTGCTGATTTGAAAGCTCCATCTAGAAAGTATCAATAGATAATAAAAAACATTTTCAGTTTCGTTTAAAAGACGTCTAATAGAAGTCTATGCAATACTTGGCAAGAAAAAAATCGCAGAGGTATTTTTAAACAAAATTAAGAGGATTGAACGGCACTGTTATCTCAATTCAAACACTATACCCGTTAATCTGTATCGGTTAAGTACATAATAAGTATCAATGCAACATCTTTAAAAGATAAATTATCAATAATAAATTTTTGCAAGGAATCAAAAGAGTCTATCAGGTTTATTATTAGTGTTCATATTTTTTTGATAAATAACAACACCTAAAAAAATTTTGTATGAAGAGTACAGTTTGCTACCAAGACCACAAGACTTTAATTTTTATAGACTCAACTGAAGGGAAATAATGGTTAACATCGATACTCAATTTGTTATTGCACAATTCCCAAAGCAAAAGACTATTCAGATATATTTTCAATATTATATGAAAGAAATGAACTAAGGTAGAAAAGGAAATGAAAGGTTCGTTATTTAAGCAATAAAAAATTATTTGGGTAATTTTGAACTAAAATTGAGAACAAAAAAAGAGAGCATTTATCTAAAACTGCAAAAATAAAATTAATTTATGTGGTTATTTACTCAGTTTATTATGAAAAATAGTATTTAAAGAATATTAGTGTAGGGCTGTGCCGGTTTGGAATTTTTCTTACCGCGGTCGGTAATCAACAAATTCCCGCGGTTTTGCGATATACCGCTTATTTATACACCCCCCCCCCCCCCGCCCCCGCCCAACACAAACACGGCGCAAGACAAGGGTTAAATAATATGCATTATTTATTTATATTCAATACAAAACAAGTGCAAATTACTCATGGACATTTAAAGTGAATATTTTTCCTTCAACATTTCTTAAATTTCAACATCAACAACTAGAAGAACTTCAACTCTATTGCACTGAAAATATTAACAAACACACAAACGGACAAAAGCCAAATATAAATAAATATGCGAGGTAGCTTACTCTTTTTAAATGTGCAAAGTCTGTAATGAAAATAATAAGATACTCCCCGAAGTGCAAATTACTTACGGAACATTTAAAGTGAATATTTTTCCTTCAACATTTCTTGCATTTCAACATTCAACAACTAGAAGATTTTCAACATCTATATTGCACTGAAAATGGTAACAGACATTACACAGATCGTAGGCAACGTAGGATAAGCTAGAAACGCAAATGGAATTTTATTATTGATTATGGAAAATTGCGCTCCCCAACATCCTAAGGTCGGGTTTGCTCCATCTTTTGATCAAAGGTTGTTTGAAGTTTCGTTTTGAAAACGGTGAATAGGCTACTGGTTATGACCGCGCCCCGCCCCCCCCCCCTATCCCCGCGCCCCACACCAAAAATATAACACCCCACATATACAGGCCAATGTTTCAATTTTTTTTTTGCCGGTCATTGACGGTGACGTGCTCAGACCCGCGGTAGGCGTCACGTACCGCGGTATAGCGGTATGCGGTTACCGTCAGCCCTACTTAGGTGTATTCCTCTCAAATACTTGCCTACCTATGTATTTGGTCAATTTATTCTTCGGCCATTGTTTTCCTTTTTTACCTTGATCCATTTCTTCCTGTTCCATTTTTTCCTGCCCATTTCTTCCTAAGCCATATTTACACGGCCATTTCTTCCTAATACCATATCTTACAATATCAATTTTTAGTCAATCACGCTACCAAAGTAGCTGTCAAGTAGAAGGTATTTCTTTAATTTCTATATAAATATTTATAGAAATTAATAAAGTATCGCCTATGGCCAAAAAAAAAATCACGCTACCAAAGAAGTGTATTAGCTTCCCTAAATCTTTTAAAATACGTTCTCCTATTGGGAAAATGGCATTGTTTACAGAATTGTCATAAGTGGCTTTTGTGGCCTAAGTTACCACTGACATTGAAATCATCTGTAATCCCTGGTGAAAAGGAAAAAATGGTATACCTGAAAGAGGAGAGAGAATATTCCATTAGGAGCTAATTGGTGGAAGACGCAGCGAATGAATTGTCGAGCAATGCTTCGGCAGTTGCTGGGTACATAGACCGAGGGTGCATCGCAGTACTCCCAAGCATATTTGACTTTCTAGCAATCCGGGTAACCGTGAGGAGAATCTCGGGAAGCAAAGGTGCTGCCAAACCTACAAAAAACAAAAATGAGTGGACAATAAGTATTGATATCAAAGAGTTACAGAGCTTTTTAAGCTATATTTATATTTGAATTGTAACAAATTCGTAAAAAACAAGTTACTAGGATGATGTGATGTAGTATTTTAGGAGTATTATTATTTCAAATCAACAGCCCCTATAAGGGTAATAATTGAGCGTAAATATATTTGAAATTATAATTCTTCGTCATATTTGAAATTTTTATGATTTATGGATATATAATTGCTTAGTATAAATAAATAATTTTGTCATTTGATATTTAAACCCCCTTGTAGATCTACAATAGGCAGTTAGGATTTTTAGTAATTGCCTAGCTACATATATATTTGTAATTAGGATTCATTCAAAATGCGAGAATGCAGTCTGGAAGAGTGAATTATATGGTATAAATAAATACTTACTTTGAATTAAAAACAATATATCTGGCATTCTGCGATAAAAATGAATTTCGTAGTCGGTAGGATTCGAACCTACTCTCCCAGAGGGAATTGATTTCTAGTCAGACGCCTTAACCACTCGGCCACGACTGCTTACATGTTAATGGGTAAATATATATAATAAAAATAACCTATAATAAACAATTACCCAAACTATACTACTACTTTTTGGTTCATTGTTATGAGATATGATTACATTACTGTGACATCAGACATGAAACGATTTAAATTCTACTTTTCTTTAAATCCCCTCTTTAAATTGATAAAGTATATAATTATCTATATTCAATGAAGGCAGACCTTTAGTTCAGTCGCTGGATGACCAAAATAAAGTCTACTTAACTTCTGACGTCATGATAAACAAAATAATTTTTAAATTTGATATAATTATGTAATATTTACATAATATTGATTTTTTCTCTTCAACAACAAAGTTGCTCGTGCTTTTCGTCAGTCGTTATAATATATATATATATATATATATATATCTATATATATATATATATATATATCTATATATAGTTCATATTTGACAAGGCTGCTGTTTTGGACTGATCAACATCAACAAAGTAATATTTTTGGGAGGCCTCTTGTACATTATGAAAACAACGAGTGTAGTAAAATGGGTTTAGAGCATCAATCATAGAGAACAAAGGGTAAGAAAATAATTTTGATTTGTAGTTTATAATAGATTTTTGTTTTCGATAGAAATGTCTTTTAGAGTAGTTATTATTATTATTTTCCTCTCAAGCGACATTTTATGATGAAAGTAGATGATATCTTCTTTTTCTTTAACATATATATTTATATACTCAATCCAAAGCACTTTTACAAGTGCAGAATTTGAGCTGCACCAGAGCAACACGATGATCCTTCTGTCTAAAAAAATAATTGCCTCAAGGTCGCTGTTCTAAATATCTGTCTATGAAGCTATCTAATTACATGCATGTACACACAATGAAATGTATATACATATGTATATAATATATATATAAATATATATATATATTAAATGTTATATATATACATATATATATATGTATATCAGGAAACGACCGGGACACTTTTTTTCGCCGTGACACGGGCCGGGACTTAAATTTTTCAAACCGGGCAACGCTTTGATACGAGGTTGTTTCGGATAATGATGCGAATCAGTTTATATCTTGCAAAATATTGCATCAATCTTCTAAATCATAGACTTAAATTAAAGCTCAGACAAATTGGATTGATTTCTTTCTTATGTATCAAAACCAATTTAGAACTTAGTTTTTTAATGAAAATCAAGCTTTTGTTTTTGTTATTTTGTAACATTGGGTCAAATTTTCACAAAAAAGAGAAATGTTGCGCATCAACAAGTTCGTCGAGGACCTCGCCAATGCCAGGAAGACTCCCAAGGAGATCAAGACCATGGTCGACACGGCCTTTGAGGTCAACAGCATCTCCCAAAGCCAATCTACCGCATTTCAGCATTAGTTAAGGCTGAGAAGGACTCTTCAGACAAGAGGAGCACTAACGGGAGGAGGAAGGTCCGTACCGACGACTTTATTGAGGCTGTGAGGGTGTACGTGGAGGCCGACCGTCGGGTGACAATGGAGGAACTGGCTATCAAGTTCGAGACGTCGATCAACACCATTTTCCACGTCCTCCATGACGATCTTGGGCTCTCAATCAAGTCAGCAAGATGGATCCCCAAGATGCTCACAGAGGATCACAAAATGAAGAGAGTGAGGTGCGCACAAGCCTTCTTGAAACTCAATTTTGAGCTCGGATTGGAGTTTCTGGACAAGATTGTGACAATGGATGAAATCTCTGTGTCTTTCTTCACTCCTGAGTCCAAACGAGGGTCATCTCAATGGCTCCTGAAGGGCTCCAATCCGCCCCTGAAGTTCAAGCGGCAATAATCAAGGAAGATACAGATGGTTCTCAGCTCCTTCGACAACTGCGGCGTGATCTTCCAGCACTATCTCCCGGTGAGGACCTCCGTCACCGTGGCCGTGTTCAATGATGTCATGAACATGTTTTTAAAGAAATTCAAGGAGAAGTGACCTGAAATGGCCAATAGAGACTGGTACTTCCACTTCAACAATGCTCCGTGCCACATGGCAAATAGCACGAAGGAGTTCTTAGCCAAGAAGGGGATCAAGGTCATCGATCATCCACCCTACTCTCCTGACCTTGCCCCCTGCAGACTTCTTCTACTTCCTAGTCATGAAAAAGATGCTCGAGGGCGTGGAGATCGTCGACAAGAGCGTCCAGAAGGAGTGGACCCGGGTCGGGAGGACCATCCCGGAAGACAGGTTCCGTGAGGCCTTCAGGAAGTGGGTTGAGAGGTGGGAGAAATGTATTCGAATCGGCGGAAGTCATGAGAAAAATATTTGTAAAAGTTGTTTCGTTATAATTGAAATTATATTTTATGATAATTTTTTTTCCCGCATATTCAACCGAAACAGCCTCGTATTTGTTCTTCGTCATTCTGAAAATGACGATGCTTTTATTTCTTAAGATTTTTTTAAATTTAAAAATTTATTTCTAAAAAAAAAAATCAAAACTTTTTTTTGAAAATATTTTTTTCTAAAAAAACGTAGTCACATTCAAAATGACGAACGAACGAGAATATTAAAGTCTTCAAAAAACAGCCGGGCCGGGTACCTGGTCGTTTCTTTATGTATATATATATGTTATATATATATAAACTCAACATATATTGCAATCCAAATAATAAGCACAAAGATAGACATTGCATTGTGGACGTTTTCACAAACTCGCCAATCAAGATAACTTTTTCAGCTGGGAACCCGATTTTCTTTATTTCTAATTGATACTTGATGACCCATTTATCGTCTGATTTGTTGACGCAGAATAAACTATTTATATTTCCCTGATTTTGAGCAGTGAAATATTTAATAGTTATTAATAGGTAATATTGGAAGTTTCCTTTCAAAGGATTCGTAAATAGAAGGGACAATTGGTATTCTTAAGCATGATATTCTTCACCTGGAATCTCTATTTGCCTCTCTCTCTCTCTCCTCATGAGATGGAATACTTATTATGATTACTATTTAAAAAAATATATAAATACTCTCAGCTTCTCCATATTTTCATATCTAATAGCCGTACTTTGCAACATATAAACACTTGTTCACCTCCTTTGCATGTGCAGTGTATTTATAATAATAATTATTATAAATGGACAACTTTGAAATGTTGTTATTTTATTTTAAGTAAGAAAAAATTGTGCTCCTATTATTTGACCCTAAACACAGTCATAAGCTTTTTACAAAATTATATGCCGAGCATTGTATTTTTTCCCATATTATATTTGCCATATTTGTGACTTTTATATATAATGTAAACTTTGGATAAGGTTATAGGTACACCATTACAAATGTGAATAAACAATTATACAACTATGAACAATCCTTTAAAAACCAAGCTTAAAGAAAAAAAAAACATAATACAGATATAACCCTATCACATATAAGACAATGAATTATCTACAAATCCTAAGAAGTATGTCTGCTAGCATGTGGAATCGTAATGGAGCCCATTTGAATGGTCCCAATGATTTTGTATGCGATAGAAACACAAAATCATGAAACATAAATAAACATGATAGTTCCGAAATGTGTAATCAAAAATATTTTGTGCCACAAAAATGAATCATTGTCTATTTTTTTTTCATTGACGTCATAAATTATTTTTGAATTATGATTCGTCAGCAAGAAGACAAATACATTTGTAAACAATAAAAATAATAAATTATCTTCTCACTAAAATTTACGAGGAATAGTTGTACGCCATACTTTCAATAAATAAAATATTATTATTTTGATGAAGCATAAAAATCGGATATCTATCGAAAACAACACATTATATCATTAGTCCATATAGGAAGGAGCCCACAGTCTTGGTCCTAATAAAATATTCCAAGGGAGCGCGATAACCGTGTGCGTGAAGGCGTGATCAACTCTCAATGTTGGGGCGCAGGTTCGAATCCCGAGAGGGGATGATCATTTTGGTCTACCTCATTGATAAGATCCTAGGTAGGGGTGACTAATTTAATGCTATAATACTTATTTATATCCTGTTGGATACAATTCTTTGGAGCCAATTAGGCAAATATATATATATATATTCCAAGAGGTTTTGTAGGATTTTTTTTACAATTATTGACTATTGTATATAATTCATCGAATATGTTGTTATTGAAGAAATCAAAGAGCATTTCACCACAATAATAATATTAATAATTGTAATGCTAATAACGATTTTCATCTAAGCAAAAACACTTTATTTTTTAGTATTCATATTTTTTAATATATTTCATAATAATATTTGTAAATATAACTTATTTATCATAATATGTAGCAATAAAGAATGTTAGGATACAGATATATCTGGAATAAATAAATATGGATCAATAACACATAGAAAACCACACCATCTTTCATTTATTGGGGGTGATGGTTCTTTAAATAAATAGTCTTGAATTTAGGGGTCTTTATCTTTAAATTTACAAAAGAAACTATTTTTAACTTCAATAAATGAAAGTTTTGTTAATTTTCAGTTTGGATATTCTTCCATATATTTTCATGGATAAATAAATTTCTGTATAGGGTTTAAAGAAATAACAGGATTACTCCAAAATTACTCGATCATCGCCTAAAACATATAAGAAGGAATACAAAAAGAATCAATATAAAAACTATGAATCTAACAATAAACTAAAGTTTTAAATTTTACCAACAATAACAAATCATCTTTCCAATTCATCTTCTGATGATCCCTCGCTTTGAAGCTCATGCTCCATCCGAAGGCAATGAATATTATAAAAATAATTCCTCCAAAAGTCTGCTTCATCGATTTCACTTGGGACGAGTTTATATCGGATGTCCCGAAGCCCGGATCCTCCCTCAGGAGCATCAAAGCATTCCCACGCTCTGTCCTCAAATCAAATTTAAATACTTCCTCGGAGGATGTTGAAGGGGGTGGGACCGAATAAAAGCTTGCCTTGGAACGAGATAAGTCCAGGATTGCCTTCTTGAAGGCTGCGTTCTTTGAGAGTAATGCGGAAAGGCTGGAGTCTAGGGGTTCCTCTTCGTCTCCACTATCCTCTGAGCTGAGTCCTATTCCATTAACTATAAGCTCCTTGACCTTGTTTCCGACTTTGTAGATCTCGGAGGGGGAGAGCCAGTTCTTAAGGGCTGCTAACTCTTCGAACTCTGCTCTGTTCATCCTGTTATTCCTTAATGATCAAGTAACATCAGCGTTTTAAAGGGTACCCCCACAAAGGAGGTGAACAAGTGTTGATATATGTTGTAAAATACGGCTATTAGATATTAAAATATGGATAAGCAGAGAGTATTTATATGTGTTTTACTGATAGGTAATAGTAAAAAGCAGACTTGTATAAATAGTTTTAGACATGGGGGCGGTCAGTGGCCAGCGGGAGTACCAGGACTATTCCCGGTGGGCACGCTGGCCTCAGAAACATAGCGGCCGTTGACAGCCTCCCAATGGAATATTGCGGCCTGTATAAGGCCGGCGAGGGCATAATTGTCCCGGGGAAAAAATTCTTCCCACTCCGTTCCTGGTTATAGTCAACAACAAAACTATAAATCAACAAAAATACATGTATTAAATGAAATGTTTCAGCAAAATAGTCTTCTTATGAAAACAACTTTTTTCTACATGATTTACAAATTCTATAACAAAAATATTTATTTATCTTGATAAGTACTTATGGAGTCGACCATATATGTTATAATAATTTAAGCCATGAAGAAGGTAATAAGGTATATATATATATATATATATATATATAGATATATATATATAAGTATATATACATAAGAAAGAATATTATTACTTAAACGTTAATTGAATAAATGGGTTTGTGTTTTTATTAATTTAATCTTTTTTTTCAGGACAAAAAGCTCATGAAATTGGATGTTGCAATACATTTAAGACAGAATATAATTAATCATTTTTGAGATACCGCTAACACTGCGTATTGATACGAATGGTTTCTGGATTCATAGTCCGCAATAGTTCATATTTAGATGTAGTATGCAGTTGGTAGCTCTTAAATTCACTTACAATATTAATAATAAAAAACTCTGACTCCGTGCATATTATACGATAGTATATATTGCATTTGTTTAGCTATCAATCAAACAGTATACAAGACCACATAATGAACTTAATGATAGCACAGTAAGACTAACAACAATTATATAGGTCATAAAGTAACATACAAGTTATCGCTTATGAACTCATGCGTTTCAGTATTTATTGTTGCAATACTATATGTAACTGCATTATAAATTTTGAGCGAGCTTTTGAGTTTCATAACAAAACCGCAAAACTACCAAATTAAAATATTGTGGGCCCTTGTCAGCGGCTTTTTGCCTGGGCAGAAGCCGGAAATGAAAATATTCACTGCCAAAGAGCTTCCACTTTGCAGTCTAGATTCAGCATCTCGACCTTGAACTTAGGTAGGTCCAGATAACGAACCAAATCGTTCAAATCATTCTGTGTGATCATATATATTCAGCATTTGATGGATTGAAGTCAGGGGTCACACTTTTTGGTGGTGCGGGGGCTGTCAACCCCTTATCATCTGAGTACTCTGAATGCAAGTAACTCTTACGGTGGGATAGAAAATAGTAGATCATTTTGATGGGATACTGGCCGTTTGGCTGAGGGAATGTACACTCCGAAGCTTCTTCTTCGTCAAACCTTTGTGATTGTTGGAATCAGACATAAATATTAGTCGCTGGAATGGTTAAAAATAGTGTTGTGTCGGTCCCAATGTTTCGGTTTGGTCCAGTCCAGTCTTAGGACCGGTCTTATCGGTCCTAAGTCGGTCGGTCCTTGGGACCAGTCCTAGGACTCTCAGTCCTTGGGATCGGTCCTTGAGATTTTTTTTGACAGTCCTTTTTT
>CP045896.1:23563415-23622190 GCA_013387185.1 Caligus rogercresseyi | reverse complement strand
TATCTATCTATCTATCTATCTATCTATCTATCTATCTATCTATATCTATCTATCTATCTATTATATCTATCTATCTATCTATATATATATATATATATATATATATATGTATGCAATTAATTTTCGAGAAATCGAGATTCTGATAAAAATCTACCACAACTAATTGATATAAATCAGACAATCAATATAATTGTGTAATAGTTTGTATGAGAAATTGATTGACTTTGATATAAAAATTATCACAAGCCATATCGATGTTTCTAAACACAACATTGGTAGTCCAAGCACTCTTTTATCATCTTTCATATATATTTATTGCATTGGCTTGTACGCCTTTCTTTGATTAAGACTTACAAAATCAAGATATTTATTATATCAAATTTGCTCATTATGGAGCATCAGATGATGAATAATGTCGACAAATCCCTAAAAATATAAGCAAATTTATTTGTTTTGCAATTTATAACATAGCCTTAAGCTTTGAAAACATTTGAAATTATTATTCTACGAAACGGGTTAATATTTTTAACGTTTAAAATATAATATTTATGGTGAATTATTTGTTGTTGTTTTAGTTTCAACTATGCACAAATAATTTTTCGTTGTATAGTGTCATATAGTAATAAACAAATTACATTATTTAATTAACCAAATATAGCACGATTCCTATTTTCATAAATTGTTAAACAGTGCGAGTGAAATCCTACCTTAATTATAAGAAACAAAAGAAAAGTAATAAATTATAATTAATCACCTAGCAAAAATGAAATAAATCCTTAGCCTTGAAATATTTCCAACGACACACTTTGAATATTAACCAAATATTAGTTACTTTTAACAAACTTGTTAGAAAATTGAAAATTTCTTAATATTTTTTAAATTTAAAATATCTTAGAACTTGAATAAATAATTTATAGTTATATGGATCTTCAAATCAAGAAATAAGATGATGCAATAAATGTTAGATATTTTAAATTGATATAATTTTATCTTATATTTATTTTACAAAGATTACATTATATTTTTATAGCAAACATATTATATCAGTCCATTTTTAACATATTTTATACTTTAAAAAGTTAGAAAACTAAAGAAATCAAGAAAAAAGTACTTTTAATATGTTGAGATTAGTATATAAATATATTATAAAAACTGTTCTCAACAAATACACATTCATATATACACAATTATTATAATTGTTCAATCTTGTTGCATATTTCTTTAAAATATACACAAACAATTAAGGCATCTCACAAACAAAATCTCTATGATCTTACCCGTCTATGAACATAATATCCTCTCCACCCAATTTCCCTCTAGTGAATCCTTTACAGACTTTTGACCATCTCACCCACACACAGTTTGCAAATATAAGTATGAATATCGTAGGGTAGAAGAACTCTTGAACTTGTCTAGATTACACACTAGAATGAAAAAAAAGTTATAAAAAATAGCAAGGAATACTAAAATAAGTTGAAGAAAAAAAGAAAAAAAATACTCGTAGCTTCGTCGTCGTCTCAAACGGAGAATAGTGAGTGCAGTAGCAGACCCCTTTTATATTTGCCGCCTTGTAAAATGTATGAGGAAGCTGGAGAGAGATAGAGAGAGAGGCATTAACTTTCTTCCTCTTTCTCCAATCCATTGCTGATTTTTAAAGCAATCCCTAAGGATACGTGATTGATATAAAGAAATGATGTGTGGATAATAGTTCACGCATCTTTTCACTTGGTATGATTCAATAAAGCGACTTATTAAGTGATGACATCAAATCAGAAGAGCCATCCTTAAAACACAAATTGTATCTATTGGCCTACGTCCAATGACGTCATTGGCGAATCCTTTGAATGGACTCCTCCTATTCATCTATTGATAGTAATTGAATAAAGCAAGTTTTTATTCTCATGGAATAATGAATATTTTCCATCATATTGGCCGATACATGGCTCATCACTCTATGTAAGACAGATTCGTGCTGAAGAAAATATTGCTGTAAAAGTGGACGGATAAATAAATTTACTTAGATAAAGATTAAAATATGATTTCATCCGCTGATAACACATTACGTTAAGTTAGGGTACGGTGGTGGGGGTTATCTGGAGAAATATTTATAAGATAAAAATCAATTACGAAATTTATATTTATAAGTAACTAAAATGAAAATTTAAATACTTGGACAAATAAAAATAATATTGACTTAGAAACAAATCCATTAAACCAAAGAAAACTGACATGATTTTCGTAATTACCTCCGCCGAAGGAGGTATGTTTTCACTGGCGTTGCGGTTTGTTTGTTGGTTGGTTGTCAGCAGGATAACTCAAAAGTACCGAACGGATTCGGATGAAACTTTGTGGAGGTTTGTGGAAATGCCAAAAGAAACAAGTGATTAAATTTTGGCATCTCTGAGTGCTTCATTAAGATGCCAAATGAGCTAAATACTAATAAATATTTCAAGTTAGCCTACTCTGCCTATAGATGTCGCTGTGCTGTGAAATTGGGTGTCGGGAGCGTCTCCTCTCGAAATTTCCGTCGAGGGGAACCCTCCCCGTCCCTCTACGCCGCCCCAGTCGTGAAAAATCCGCCTCGGAAGGCTCATAAGGACCCCGTGACGGCGGAGGTTTACACTCTCTGAGTGTATACATGCCTCTAGTTTGGATTGTGGTTTATATTTAGACCAAAAATTTTGGTAAAATATTGTTAGGCTACATAAGAGTATTTGAGGAGATCTCCTATCCGAGTTTAATTTATTATTAAAGAGGCATTGTCCTAAATTATTTGATTAATATATAAAGTACAATCAAACGAACAAACTTTCTACAATTTGGAATTATTGAAAGAAATATTTGATGTAATAAAAAGAAAATTTGGAAACTAATGATATATATATATATATGTGTGTGTGTGTATGAATTTGAACCCTAGTGCTCTATTTTCAAATATCAAAGTGCAAACATTACACTTTTTGGCATCATACTACCACATAAATAGAGATGTTATGTAGACCGGATCAAAGATGCAGTTTATTATCCTTGCTCTGTTACTGTATGTAGTGCAATGCAATCCATAAGTTATAAAATTAGTCGTAGTTGATATTGGATGATAAAATATCGATTTTAATTAATATACCCATGATACTAAGAAAAGAAGTAACCATCAAATGAAACATATAAGTGTTTTTTGCACACCATCATTTACTTAGATGCCATCTTGTGTCTAAAATTGACAAATATATTTTATTGTAATTAACTCCAACCCGCAATGAGTATACGAAAAAAATAACTTTTATGTAAGTCTGTGTTTTAATAACAAAATTAGCAATTTAAAAATATAGTTAGCACCTTCAATGTGAATTAATAATCATTAATTCGTTTTTCTACCCCAATCCTAATTCTTATTGGGCAAAAACATTACATTCCATCATATTCCATAAATATTTCATATTCATAAATACATCCGTTTATTTTTGCAATAAATATTAGATGTATTATTCCTTAGCCAATCAATTTGGATTCACGCTTATTGGTAACTCGAATTCAAACTAACAGATAAATTTCTTGTAATGGAAAAATAATATTAGATTTAAATACTGTCCAACCCACATATTAGAAGTGCTAAAGATGCAATATAATAAAAAATACATATTCGCCTCTGAAAAAGTTCGCTCAAATTTTAACATTGAAAATTAAGTGCTCTCAAAATATCGTTTTAGATGAATTGATTTTCATTATTTATTTAAATATATATCAAAATTAATTACTTTAAAACATTAATGTTTTATGTTATATCTATTTTATATTATTTATAAATAAATAAAAAACTTTGCCTCATGATAAGAAAAAAACTAATTTTGAAAAAAGACTATATGCAAGTTCCGTTGATTAATGGAGAGATTATAGCCACAACCTGGCATTTTTTCTAATTTTCTAATTTGTTGTCATACAATAAAATAGTGATATACTAAGAAAACAATAATTATAATCAGTTATCTAGCCTAGATGATTTTTATTTTTAAAGATATTAAAGATTATATAGCTTAATTTGCTATTTCCTTTCGTTCATTTGTAACCCTGAAGTTGTCAATCTGCTAAAGAAACTTATATACATATATATATATATATATTAGGGTTGTTCTTATTTTTCAAATGTTTGAAATGTTAGCGACTTTGTGGATTTTCTGTTTCTTGGTGATAAAAGAAGACGACATACAAAGTTTGAACAAAATCGGTTAACATTACGAGGTCGCGCAACGAGGTCAAAGTTTTAAAATTTAGTAAAAATATAGTTTTCCGCAAATTTCTTCAAAATGGTGGACGTTACAGACTTTAATAATAATTATTAATTTAAAGGAAATCTAATTTACTACCAGACGTATGTTTGATGTTTTTTAATAAAACAAAGTTTTCAGTAAAAAACAAAGCAAGAAAGGGAGTGTGTATTGTTAGCTTATTTCATGGCTTTTTTGTATCAATTAACTTCACTCGCCTGTAGAAGATGACTTGTTCGCTTCAGAGTAAAATAGTACTTTTAAGTTTAGTAAAACTTTAGATGATAAATCCAAAAATGACCTTGGTTGCATTCTATCAATTCAAATTAGTACAATCTGAGTTTACATCATATGATTCAGAGCCTGTATTGACCTATAAGAAATCGATTATGAAAAAAATAAATCATAATGTGTTTCTTAGATGTGCGTCAAGGTATCCTCTCAAAATTTTACTTTGTCTCTGACGCATTTATAATCCATTATATGCGTCATTTTGTACGCGAGATAGGCTTTTTTAATGTACATATAACTCTCTACTTATTAAATTGATTTGATTTAGTATACCAAAATATTAAGCTGGTTAACCAAACTTTCATTTGATATATTTTGTGTTCTAAAAATCGCTATACTTTAAGAGATATAAGCAAATACGTACTCTCCCCCAAAAATTGATCTTTGATATGAGAATATACGATTACCATTGGTAACGGCAGTTAGTGTAACCTGGATAGGAAGAAAAAAAGAAGGGAGAGAAGTGAGGCAAATACTCCCTCCCTCTCTTCTCTTTCTATCCAGTAACACTAACATATTACCAGATGGTAATCGTATATTCTCATTTCAAAAGATCAATTTTTGGGGGAGAGTACGTATTTGCTTATATCTCTTAAAGTATAGCGATTTTTTAGAACACAAAAATATATCAAATAATTATTTGGATTTGCCTGGAAGGGTCAAACTATTATATATAGTATATATATATATATATATATATATATATATATATATATATATATATATATATAATATATATATATATATATATATATATATATATATATATAATCTATGCGTATGTATAAAATATGAAAATATGAGAGATGCAAATTATTTACTTTCTTTGCTTTATACTTTGTATACTTAAAAATATATAGATATTATTAAAGCCAGAAGCGAAAGGGATAATTCATTTGTAAGGCCTCATGGGCATAATAATTTACTCTGTAATATTTGCTCTGCCGGCAGGTTATGTAAAAACAAATATAAAATATATATAATAATTAAATAGAAGGATTTTCCTTGTTTAAGCAAAAAAAGACGAGATAAGTATATAATTATGTATGAATATCCGTGTGCTATTTATTTGACTAAATATTTCTCCAAATATCTTAGATTTTGTAGTTTATAAAAAAGTATATTAAATACCATAAAAAGTAATTTTGTTTGCTTAAGTGTTTAAATAGAATTATAATCTTTATGCGTAAATGAATCACTGAAAGATAATGCAGATTGAACTGTTCTTTTTTAAAGTATTTAATTAAATTCAAAAGAAAACTTTGAAATAATTTAATAAGTTAAACATTTCATATCTTTTCTCATAGTTTCTAAAATTTATATATATATATATATATATTTGAAAGTATTTAATGTTCATTGTAAAAAATAGTATCTTTTTAAATAAATTCAGCAGGTTTTTTTTTGAAATTGTAAATTGTTTTAAAACGATGTTTTTCTTATAAATATAGGGATCTTTTTTTAATCATCAATGTTTAAATATATATATTTTGGTTTGTAGTATTGTTGTTTACCCATGAATCATTAATAAGAAAAAGATAATATGTAAACAGCGGTAGAGAACTTTATGGAGTTTAACATTTCACGTTTGAGAGATGCTGAGAAATGTATGTGTCATCTTACTGAGCCGCAAATGAATAAACCTTTATTTCCAATTTGATTTAAGTATACGTACTTCTCATAAGGGAAAATTACTAATAGAATTGGCAGAATCTTATAATATTTATATTTTTAATCATTTATTTAAGTTCTCAAAGAATACAATAGTTTATCAGTAAATCCACTAAAACCCTGATATGTAGTCAATATAGATATATAACCAATGGGGACATAAGTAGGCTTCTTTATACACAAATATATATAAACATATATATATATATATATCAACTGGATATCTCTTGAATGATCTGTAGCGATTTCTTTAATTGAAGTATTTTTCTAAGTATAAATCAGCTGAATATATTTAAATCTAAAGTCACACCATTCTGGAAGCTTATCGTAGAGTTATAAAAGTAATCCATAAAAAATACTCCATCCAATTTTTTTTTTAAAGTTCAGAAATATTTATTACTCTTTTACACAAAGACATATACAAACAGCACACAACTTAGGTAAAGAACATAACCACACGGTGGGGTATCTATGTTGCTAGAACTCCATCCAATTATGCCCATATAATTAATTGGCATTTGTTAAAGCCGAATTGCATTATTAATACACTTCCAAAGAAATAGACTAATGAACTCCTGATGCATTGTTCGCTCTGATTCATAGTTTATTATGACAGCATGTACTGTACAACACGATCCATAACAGATGTCAAAGAATAATTATAGAAGCGTTAAGAAAAAAATGCATTTATTTTGCTTATATTTTTTCAGGAATGAATCAAAGTTAACTACCATACTAAATGCCAAAACTAGTATCTCTATGTAACAAACCACAAGAAACTGTGATAAAAAAGGTATTTAATAATGACTGAATTCTGACATATCTTGACTGAGCCTCGAAGAATTTTTTATAGTAATCTTCATATTTGTTTGAATCCAAAATGGATGATAGCTTATCTCTGTCAACAGAAATTGGTTTTATAAAAAATTTGTTATATTATTGTAAGGAATTGACAATATTTAAAACAGCTACAAAAAAAAAAAAAAAAAAAAGTCATAAAATCTGACAGACAGCTTAAAAAACGTTCACTCTTCAGTTTGGATAAGTGTAAAAAACCAAAATTATTAATTAACTACAAATGACATTACTTTTTGGTAAAAGAGAGACCTTTTCCCAAATTTACGACCTTTAAATAGGTGGACAAGTCTTCAACAAAAAAATGAATGAAGATAAATTGTCCATTGTCTCAAGATTAAACCAAAATGGTCTGTTTTTAAGCCGGATTTACTCTAATATCATTAAATAATCAAGATGTACATTTGATGAAAAATTTGTGAAAAAGTTTGAAACCACATTCTATAAACGAGAAAAAAAGTGTTGTCAGCACTTGTTGCAAGTTTTAATTGATCTATCCGATCTATATGTTGGCAATAACATAAATCTCAGTGATCTTTAGATATGATTGGGCGACACATCTTTAGGAAATTATAAGAATTTTTTGGGCCCTGTAAAGACCACTCGGAAAATTTGTATCAAGATGTATAAAATACGAGCTACGCGTATTTCATATTTTCATTCATAGTGAAACTATTTGTGACGCATCAAAAATAGATTGTGACGTCATTAAAAATCACATTTGCTTCGTATCACCTCATTTTTGATTTCCTGCCTCTGTGACAAAAAATGATGCTCCAAGGAAGAAGAGATATTGCAATCTTTCAACAATACGTATAAATGTCTTGGCAGTTTTTAAAGAGCTTTGAAAACAAAGATAATAGTTCCTTAACGGTTTCACAATTGGACGGATTAATCTAGGAGCTAAAACAAACACACAAAAACTAACATGTCGTATGGATCTCATATTGTCCTATTTAAAGGGTGATGATTGAGTTAGAAGGAGAAGCAAAATATAGCACTTTAGAAATGTATAAATGCTTCAAAATTCATAGAATAACTTTTTTTACTCGCCCACATATATCATATCAATACGATCCAAAAACGAATCAAATCTTCGATAAATTAATGAAAGCTATCTACAGTTCTTGGAATCCAAAGCTAGTTAATTAGTGAATAACATTAACAGGGTCAATAACATTAGTGATCAAGGATACTAAATGTATCTCTTCTAATAGAATGCAAGGACAAATGGTGTAGAAATAAAATATTTGATTACAACAGAGCCCCCATTATGTCGTCTGCTTATAAATTGAGTTTGTTTTTAGGGTAAGAAATATATGTGTGTCAGAGTTGTGAAGCAAGGGTCATAAAGCTAATATGGCAATTATGATATTCACGTACAACAAATTACTTATCAGGGTATTAATTAAAAATAAGAATGCCACTAATTTAAAGAAACTTTTTTTTAATACAATCAAAATGAATATTTTATTAGAAGGAAAAATAGGTTTGGTGGACTAATTTGTAAGCTATAGCTTTTATTTATATCCAGTTGGATGCAATTCTAACTAGAGGACTTAAAATATAATAATAATCAACGAGAGTGCAAACCTCCGCCGATCCCCACCAAACAAGAGCCTGAACTCAATTGTACCATTCAAACATTCTCCCTTTCACACGCCCAAAATATCCCTCGATTTTCTATCTCTAATCATTGTTTACACTCTAGAGGTACATGGAAAGAAAAAGAAACTGACGTCATCAAAGAGGAGAGCACAGCACAGCGACATCTATTGGCAGAGTAGGCTAACTTGAAATATTTATTAGTATTTAGCTCATTTTGCATCTTAAAGAAGCACTCAGAGATGCCAAAATTTGATAACGTGTTCCTTTTGACATTTCCAACAACTCCACAAAGTTTCATCCGAATCAGTTCCGCACTTTTTGAGTTATCCTGCTGACAAACTAACTAACTAACAAACAAACAACCAACCAACCAACGCCAGTGAAAACAATACCTCCTTCGGCGGAGGTATGAACCAAATAGGCAAAAAATTATAATAAAACAATGAACAATAAATCGAAAGATAATTACAATAATAATTAATGGTATTGCAGCACATTTTTAACCATACAGGAAATACCATGGGGTTTTTCTGTTATATGTATCACGAAAAAAAAGGACAATATTATCCAAATCTTTAGCATAACCAGTTATTCAGCTTCTTCAAACAAGTATAAAAATTGTCAAGGTAATAAACTACGTATATTAAATGGTTTTTTCTCATGCGACTTATTCCAGTCTCATTGTGTAACACATGCACAAACGCATAAGAACACGCTGGATGCAGGAGGTGGGCGTGCTGATCTTGACTACTTTTTTTTAAATTAGATACCAGCATGACCAAGTGAGAAAAAAAAACATGAATGCACTATGCATGCATTTTGCAAAGAATTGCATTTTAATACAAGGTCTGCAAATATGATGCATACATAAATGAGCAAATGACTTGGCATTCACATCACCTACAAATATGTTTTGATATAAGTACTCATAACAATGGAACTCTCATGATTCATTCTAATATATAAGTATTTTCAATCCCTAAGGAAGTTAATGAAGTACATTTATGTTTGTTTGAGAAAACTGAAAAGTGCCATTCTCACAAGCATACATGTTGACGTTCGCGAAAAATTGTCATTCATCGTTCGTTTGTCGTTCACCAAGAGTTCATCGTTCATCGTTCACTTTAAGATTGAATCGTTCGCCGTTCGTCATTCTGAAAAAAGTGACGTCGCTTTTTTAGAAAGATAATTTTTCCCATGAAAAAGAAAAATATTTTTATTTTTTTTTGGCGGCAAAAACGAATGACGAACGATTACAAATGAATGACAAATCAACAAGTCTGCACACAAGCTATTAATGTGACAATCTACTCACATACATTATTTTATTTATTGAGAGAAGGGTTTATTAAGCAGTTCCACTAAAATAATATTTATACTCTGTCATTATATAAACAAGGATTTATTCCATGATAAAGAATGCTTAAAAATTTGCCAAATAAAATATATAATTTAATTATTTTGAGTATAATATATTTATATACAGCACAATATGTTGTACCATATGTTTTAAATTGAGGTGTTTATTGGCATTATATGAAATGGAGAAACAAATAACATTGTATTACAACAATAAAAGGAAATAGGGGTCATTAATAAATAAATAAATATGTTTATTATTTAATGAAATGAAAATATCTATCTAAAAAAATTATTAATAAAAAATTATGGATGCTAATGAAATAGAAAAGTACAAATAAATTAGATATGCCAATACGAATTGTGAAATAGAAAATATCAAAAAGACTTGTTTTGTGGAACTATATACCCATCTCATTCATTTCTTTACGCCCCAACGACGTATCTGTATTCACACATGTTAAAACAACTAAAAATACTAACATTGAAGGAGGTATTAAATTCTATAATTAATTTGTTTAAACAGATTTTTTTTCATATTGCCTACAATCCAAAAAAATTATGGGGTATTGATATTTTTTGCTCCGCAAGTAATTTATAAATGTAAAATTGTGTTTTGGTAGTAAGACAATTAATGTTGCCTTGATGGTGTTAAACATAGATGTAAACAAAATCTTTCCGAAGAAGTTTAGGTTTAAAAATTCGTTATAAACTGGCTTCAGATAGTGTACAATTTTGGTTACCTGAGGGCACTCTAAAATGAAATGCTTAGGCGTCTCCAAGTAGCTCCTACATAAAAATCAGTGTCTATCACCCCTAGTTCTTCCCTAGATGCTTCCCAGCATAAGGTTATTGGTAACTACTTTATACTTAAAAGACCTTTAATTGTAGACCTTTTATATTCTCATTTATTTTATCCTTTTTTAAACATCTACAACATACTGTTTAGACCAATCATGCCTTCTAGGCTCTTTAATTATAATATATGTTTTGTGTCCTGAAGAATATATTAGCAAGTTCAAAACTGTCATGCATGATTCACTCTATTACTTCTAATATAATATGGCGTTCATTTATATATTGATTGAGTGTGCCACTGTCTTACATTCACGATCGTTGATATTTTATGAGTCTCTTATTTATAAGTGTTTGTTTGTTTGTTTGTTTGAGGATAGGATCCAAGAGTACGAATTGAAGTCGAGTCTTGAGTTCAAGGCGGAATCGAATTACGATCTTAGCCCATTCCCTAGAACACACAACCACTTTAACCATGTCGTTTACTCATTCTACCTCGGGAAGCCAAACAGATAGTAATCAATTTATTTATAAGTGTATTGCCTGCTCTTTAGAAAAATGAATACTCTCTTTACGTCATACAGGATATCTCCCATAGATTTGTAAAATATAAAACATGACTAGGAATTTATTATTATTCATTATTATAATGGTTAACTATTGTATCACTAGAGGGCCCCCATTTATTCACATCCATTTTCAAGAAAAGCTTATTGGTGCATTCATAATGATTTTATGTGTAGATATTTCCCACTCACTCCAATCCTTATTTCCCAAAGGAATTTAGTTTAGAAGCCTTGAAGCACAACTAATTTTTTTAGCAACAACTTATCTCCTTATTTGGATATTTTATAACTTTATTTATTTCCAGTTAATAACATTTTATTCTGCAATCTGCGAAAATTTATACAGTGTAAAATACATTAAAATTATATACAGGAAATAGAGTAAAACTATTCAGGGCAGTTGCGAATATACATATATGAACATTTTAGTTCACATTTACTGCTTTGAAGAAAAACCTTACATAAAAGGACGTATCATTTATTGCATTTGTTTAAAGATTTGCTATGACTTTTTCAAATCCTTTTTATAGTTTTCATGTAATGTTTCTTATCTTGCTGGCAGTTATTTAATTATGCCACCAGCCCATTTCCACGTTGGCGCTCCTCAATCTGGGATTATTACCTCCGCCGAAGGAGGTATTGTTTTCACTGGCGTTGGTGTTGGTTTGTTTGTTTGTTGGTTTTGTTTGTCAGCAGGATAACTCAAAAAGTACGGAACGGATTCGGATGAAACTTGGTGGAGTTGTTGGAAATGTCAAAAGTAACAAGTGATTAAATTTTGGCATCTCTGAGTGCAGAATTAAAATGCAAACGAGCTAAATACTAATAAATATTTCAAGTTAGCCTACTCTGCCAATAGAGGTCGCTATGCTGTAAAATTGGGTGCCGGGAGTGTCTTCCTCTCGGAATTTCCGTCGAGGGGAACCCTCCCCCGTCCCTCTACGCCGCCCCAGTCGTGAAAAATCCGCCTCGGAAGGTTCATAAGGACCCCGTGACGGCGGAGGTTTGCACTCTCTGAGTGTATATATTTCTTGATTATATTTCATGAATTATCAATATAATTATATAAAAGCTGATGCTTAATGCGAATAAAGTATATAAGTAAACATTCCAACTTAAAATTAAATATATAAATTATATTTTCACTTGTGAAAAAATATGTAAAGAAAAAATAATGATTCTTTTGTTTTGTGAGCCAACTATTTTACAAAAGCCGATGGCGTTGATTGAGGAGTAAATTAGATACCATGGCTCTAGTGGCATATGTTTATCTTATCCATTTGGAGCAGATTTATGGTCTCATAAAACCGAGATAGTTTTTTTAAATTTCATTGAGTGTCTCAGAGGCATGCCTTGGGTATGAAAAGCAGAAAAAGGATACAATTCCTTATAAATACGAGTCCTATGACCCCAACTCATCAAACACGATTAATATAACTCACCTAACCTCGCGCCGGCACTCGATTATATTCAACAGCAGTAAAATAAATATAAGAAGGAAATAAAATAATAACTATAGATTTATATAGCCTTTTTGATAAATTGATGTGTGATTATTTTAGGTTTTTTTATAATTTGTATTCTAAAAAGAATACATTGTTAAATAATAAAGACTAAAAGTCCTTTATACAAGATGTATTTAAAACAATATTGTTTTGTACTGTTTTATTATACAGGAGTTTCTTTCATTTTTTTTAGTCACTATTAATTACTTAATGTGACAATAACGGCCTTGTGGCCAGAAAATAAACCTCCCTTTCAAAAACGACAAAACTAATATTAAACTAACCGTTGATTTGTATCAATTGGATTCAAATTATTATTTTCCTTTACACAATTTAGCATATTTCAAAAATATATTATTTGTCATCAAAGTGTTGTAATTGATGACATTCATGTCATATACAAATAACACCCATGGTTTTGCATTTATTTTATTTCCAATGTAACTGCTATGTTTTTAATACATGCCTTAATTGAGAATAATAGTCCCTAGCTATATAACTGTTCCTCCTTCTAAATCTTTAAAAAGCAGCAATCCAACGCAGTTATAATAAAAGTTCTTACCTTGATTTTAATTCTGGCTGGATTTCAGAGTCTTGTATATCTAGAGATTTTTCGTTCTTAGCCACACATGTTTCTTGAATTAATCGAGGTTTTTTTGGCGTATAGGCATGTATATGTTTATTGCCTCCCTTTTCACACACTATTAGACACTCTGAGAGAGAGAGAGAGACAGAGAAAGACAACTAAGCACAGTCATTTTCCTCACTGGATATTAGAAAGCCCGAAGTTCACTTGTATATCGTATTGCGTACGTACGTATTTCCTCAACTTGTTTCTTCTCCAGTTACTGTAGAAGAGAGTAACTAAGGCAGTTTGATAGAGGATTTGGCTTTCCCAAGAAAGAAAGAAAATAGAAGGAGTGCTATTGTCGTGGGTTGAGTAAAAATACGACTGTCTTAGACTTAGAGGAACAGTTGTATGCCTAAGTATGTACAAATCATAGATAGATTTAGAATTAGTCGAGTACTATACCCTTGCATTTTTTAATTTCGACTTTTTTTGGTTAAAAACATTATATACATATATATGTAAATAAAATATATATATATATGTATATATATATATATATATATATATATATATATTATATATATATTATATGATATATATATATATATATATATATATATAGATAATATATATATATATATATATATTATTCTATTTCACATTTTTATATTTGAGAGTTGTGCTTCCCTTAGGATTTACTTAGGGCATAGAGATCATCTAGTGAAAGTTTGAATGAAATCGAATAACGTTAAGTGCCTCCTCAACTTATATAGTAATTTTTTTCGCCAATCGATTGTCTATCATGTCCCCAATATAAATGTCTCTAGACGAGAGGGGTCATTTTCAGCAACTTTTGTTAGGCTTCAGAATGTGTGCCTCATTCGTTATAGTTCTATAAATATTTAATAATAATCAAAATATTCTTTTCTTTCTTTTAAATGATGCATCTATAAAGGAATTTTACGTATTTTAAGTACATCTTATTCACAATTAAAAAAATACATTCTGATGGAATACACTGTAGGTCAATAACATAATAAAATAATGTAATGTCACTATGATACAAAGCATTGCATACCAAATATCTTTAAGGAAGTGCCAAGATCTTTCTAAGGAAAAAAAATGTAGAGAATTGAAAATTATGTTTTAGTTTTTATTTTCGAAATTCTAAATAATATTTAATAGTTTTCTGACCATTATGTTAATTATATTTTAAAATGTTTTTTCTAACTTCCTAGATCTTGTTCCATATTTTTAAAACAATGACATCATATAAAGAGATAAATAAATGTATTTGAATATCAGTTCCCTGTCCTTGTCCCATGTACATTTGTTTCTTCAAACACTGTATTCTTCCTTGTGATTCAGTTGAGCTAAAAATACTATTCCTTGAATATCCAGTAATCATCGTAAAGTGATATGTTATTTAAGACGTAATTTTATACCTTCAATATGCATTTCTGCAGCCGGGTAATAAAGACTTTTTATTTGGTTTGTGAACGTATCATTTTACAATAGCTCCAAGGCCGGATATGAGCAAGGGATATTTTCAAAGAGGTGACCAATAGACATAGGACACCAGTTTGCATATTTTTATTATAATTTTTGTGATAAAAAACCTGGATTATTCAGATGGAAGAAGCAGTCTCTAATTATATATCCTAAAAATACCTTAATAAAGTATTGAACATTTAGAACATATAGTAAGAAGTTCATAATTAAATTTTGAATTTAAATGGCAATATTACTTCTTTAAACAAATATTACATCTTAATACATTGGTGGCGAAAAATAATCGCCATGAATTTTCTTGGTCAAAAAATATATCAAAGCATCGTGGAGCCCATAATTTATTTTATTTCATGACGTCAAACAATTACCAATCAAAATGCATGTTAATCGAAATGCACTTTTATGGCCAATAGATATATATATATAAAGAGACAAAGAGAAACAATTTAATACGATAAAATTCAGAACACTGCCACGTAATTGGATATCAATACATAACTCTTTACTTATATACAGACAATCCAATGTTAAAACTAATTTAAAATTTTATTAGATTGTCTGTAATGTTTGTATTCTTTCAATAAACTAACTAATATAATGCAGATGCAATTAAAATTTCATTTGCTGAATAATTTTGTATTATATTTTTTATAAATTTGACTATGTTTGTTTATATGTTTGTTATTGGTTTTTGTAAGTTAGTTTCATAGTCCAACTACAAGAAACATAAGTATAAACAAGTATTAAATATACATTTGATTTCCGAACTACGCAATTCATTCTGGAAAATCTCCACAGCGTAAAGAAGTAATAAATTGATGTCTTAATGTTTTGTACTCTCACCAAGATAAGGTTTGAGGCAGTGGATCAGTATGTATATAAATATATGTTTATGTATTTGACAACTTCCTACTTCTGTGTGTTATTTTGTACCTATAGTCACATAGCAAGAACCTAATTTATACTCTTTAGAAGGCAAGTTCAGGAGCAAAAGGCGTATAAGCGGTTTACCTTTAATCTGTAAACCAGTCAGTCATTTGTATCAAAGATATATAATATTGAATGTAGGGATATATATCATTTATGCTAGGGCATAATATATACGAAGGAAATTGACTAAACTCCCCAGGCATTAAATGTGGTTATAAAAAATAACAACCGATACAAAAGAACCGCTTTAATGTTGCTCAGATGCTTTATTATAAATGGGCTATAATTTTGCAAAGATAATTGACGGACATTAGAAAGGGAAGAAATATACCCAAAATAAAGTTTTAAAATGAATGTGCAATCAATTATCTTTATCCGATATAATAATAAAATATGCTGTAGCTATCAATATTATGATGAACAGTTTGATTGTTTCGGGGATGTCTCTTCATTAATTACAAGCTGAACAACATTTATTGTTTCGTATTTTTGTATTATCCTGTTGGAAATGAATTAATGTTATCGCATTATTCCGTCGAGCCTAGGATTCTTTAATCAGGCTGAGTCATATTGACCTTGCTCCTCTCTGGGGCGAACCCGGGACCCGGGAAAAAAACGTCATCACTTTTTGGAGATTCTTTTTAAAAAAACGTCATCAATTTTTTTTGAGATTTTTGACTTAAGAAAACGTCATCATCTTTTTTTTGGAGATTCTTGACTTAAGAATGTCGAAGGACGAAAATATATATATGTCCTGGCCCGGCTTTAACCCAGCCCGGCTTGAAAATTTAAGTCCCGGCCCGGGTCCTGCGAAAATGGTGTCCCGGTCGTTTCCTGATATATATATACCTAATATCAATATATATACTTATAAAAAAAGAATTCCGTTCGTTCGTTCGTTTGTTCGTTCGTTCGTTCGTTTTCGTTTCCCTGTATCTCCCGAACGGTTCATTAGATCTTGACGAAATTTTCAGTGAATAGTTTTGAGAGCTCAGGGAGTGTTTTTAGTGGGGTTGTCAACTCCCGGAAAATTCGTCATCGACATGCTTATTTTATTCGCCAAAACGTTTTTTGCCGATTTTTTAAAATTTACAAGTTAGATTTTGCCCAAATTTTCTGTGGATAAGACTGAGGTACTAAGACGTGTTTTGTTTTATTGAGTGTTTCCCGGAAAATTCGTTTTCTACATGATTACTTAAAAATATTTTCTTTCTGTTCCTGTATGTCCCCCCAATTTAAGTTTTGTGAAAATAACAACACTTTTTATATTGCAACATCGTGCTAATCAAATTTCAATAATGCCTAGAGATGGAGAGGGATATCAATACCCAGCCTTAAGGAATACAAAACGGAAAAAATGGCAATGAAGAGTTATGACGACTTTTTAAGGAACTACTTCTCATAAGAAAATAACATATACACTCTATGAAACGACTTAAAAATCACTTCTTTTTACGATGTTAAATTCCCAGCCTTAAGAACAAAAAAAAACGGAAAAATGGCAATGAAAGACCCATGGACAACTTTTTAAGGAACTGATTTAATATGAAAAAATCACATGTGATGACATCACTAAAATTATTCATCTTTTTTTTACGATGTTTAAATAACCAGCCTTAAGGAATACAAACGGAAAAAAATGGCAATGAAGAGCTATGACAACTTTTTAAGGAACTGGTTTGAATATGAAAGTCACATGCGATGATTTCACTGAAATTATTCGTGTGATTCCTTCTTTGTGTGATATTTAAATACCCAACCGTAAGGAATACAAAACGGAAAAAAGGCAAGGAAGACCCAATGACCACTGTTGAAGGAACTTATTTTTATATGAAAAGTCACATGCGATGACATCACTGAAATTATTCGTGTGATTCCTCTTTTTTTACGATGTTGAAATACCCACCTTAAGAATACAAAACGGAAAAAATGGCAATGAATACCCAATGTCAACTTTTTAAGGAACTGATTTTGATATGAAAGTCACATGCGATGATTTTACTGAAATTATTAGTGTGATTTCTTCTTTGTGCGATGTTTAATTCCCAGCCGATATAGAATGCAAAACGGAAAAATGGCAATGATACCAATGACAACTTTTGAAGGAATTGATTTTAATATGAAATGTCACATGCGATGACATCTCTGAAATATTCGTGTGATTTCTTCTTTTATGAATTTTAAATACCCAGCCTTAAGAATACAAAACGGAAAAAATGGCAATGAAGACCCAATGACAACTTTTGAAGGAATTGATTTTAATATGAAAAATCAAACGGATGACATCTCTGAAATTATTCGTGTGATTTCTTCTTTTTATGATGTTTAAATACCCAGCCTTAAGGAATACAAAACGGAAAAAATGGCAATGAAAACCCTATGACGACTTTTTTAGAATTATTTTAATATGAAAAATCACAACGGGATGACATCACTAAATATTGGTGTTATTTTTTTCCATCCAGACTATTGTCAAGTTGAAAAATCCCGGGCAGCGCCGGGTAATATTCGCTAGTATACTTATAAAAAAGAATTCCGTTCGTTCGTTTGTGCGTTCGTTCGTTCGTTTCCCCTGTATCTCCCGAACGGTTCATTAGATCTTGACGAAATTTCAGTGAATAGTTTTGAGAGCTCAAGGAGTGTTTTAGGTGGGTTGTCAACTCCCGGAAAATTCGTCATCGACATGCTTATTTTATTCGCAAAACGTTTTTTGCCGATTTTTAAAATTTACAAGTTAGATTTTGCCCAAATTTTCTGTGGATAAGACTGAGGTACTAAGACTTTTTTGTTTATTGAGTGTTTCCTGGAAAATTCGTTTTCTACATGATTACTTAAAAATTTTTTCTTTCTGTCCCTATATGTCCCCCAAATTTAAGATTGTGGAAAATAACAACACTTTTTTATATTGCAACATCGGGATAATCAAATTTCAATAATGCCTAGAGATGGAAAGGGATGTCAATACCCAGCCTTTAGGAATACAAAACGGAAAAAATGGCAATGCGATGCAATGACGACTTTTTAGGGAACTACTTTCATAAGAAAATAGCATGGGCACTCTATGAAACGATTAATAAAACTTCTTTTACGATGTTTAAATTCCCAGCCTTAGGAACAAAAAACGGAAAAAATGGCAATCAAGACCCAGGACAACTTTTTAAAGAACTGATTTTAATATGAAAAATCACATGTGATGACATCACTAAATTATTCATCTTCTTTTTACGATATTTAAATACCCAGCATTAAGGAATACAAACGGAAAAAATGGCAATAAAGAGCTATGACAACTTTTTAGGAACTGGTTTGAATATGAAAAGTCACATGCGATGATTTCACTGAAATTATTCGTGTGATTCCTTCTCTGTGTGATATCTAAATACCCAACCGTAAGAAATACAAAACGAAAAAATGGCAAGGAAGACCCAATGACAACTGTTGAGGGAACTGATTTTAATATGAAAAGAAAAGCGATGACATCACTGAAATTATTCGTGTGATTTCATCATTTTACGATGTTTAAATACCCAGCCTTAAGGAATACAAAACGGAAAAAATGGCAAGGAAACCCTATGACGACTTTTTATAGAATTTATTTTAATATGAAAAGTCATGCGATGACATCACTGAAATTATTCGTGTGATTTCTTCTTTTTACTATGTTGAAATACCCTGCCTAAGGAATACAAAATGGAAAAAATGGCAATGAAACCCAATGATAACTTTTTAAGAAACTGATTTTAAAATGAAAAGTCACTTGCGATGACATCACTGATATTATTCGTGTGATTTTTTTTTCGGTGATTAAATACTCAGCCGTAAGGTATAAAAAACGGAACAAATGTCAACTTTTTAAGGAACTGATTTTAATATGAAAAGTCACATGCGATGAGTTCACTGAAATTATTAGTGTGATTTTTCTTTGTGCGATGTTTAAATACCCAGCCGTATGGAATACAAAACCGGAAAAAATGGCAATGAAGACCCAATGACAACTGTTGAAGGAACTGATTTTAATATGAAATGTCACATGCGATGAAATCACTGAAACTATTCGTGTGATTTCTTCTTTTATGATGTTTAAATACCCAGCTTTTAGGAATACAAAACGGAAAAAGGCAATGAAGACCTTATGACGACTTTTTAAAGAATATATTTTAATATGAAAAATCACACGCGATGACATCACTAAAATTATGGTGTGATTTTTTTCCCATCCAGACTATTGTCAAGTTGGAAAATCCCGGGCAGCGCGGTAACATTCGCTAGTATATATTATATATATATATACATATATATAAATATATATATATATATATATAGTAACAAATATTGACTTAAAAGAGTACTTTAAAGTTAGTAAGTCAAGATTTTTGAAATAAAAGTTTTCAGTTCTCTGTATTCCTGTATTAATAGAGATCTCATTTCTTTCTTAACTTATCTTTTTCTCCAAGCTTTGAAAGGAAGTGGTTTTTTTCTACCGACTATATATCTATTTTATTTTAGCCAATAAGTAGGTATAGCTGACACATTTACAAGTGCTCACAATTGCAACGAAACCTGAGTTCATCCTCACGTATCTCAATAACCTTGATTAATCTCGATATATTTAAATAAGTAGAGGTATATGCTGTGTTGAAATTGAAGGATTCCATCCTTTAGAAGATACAGTGATTCAAAATCCTTCATACTAAAACGTATCCCCTATACTTTGTTTCAAAGTTCTGCAATCGACTATATAATCAACATAAAGCTGTAATCATTTTTGACAGTGGTATAGGCAACATTAAATTGTAAAAAATTATTATCTTCAAAACAGTATGTAAAATATATTCAAGAAGAATTTGACCTTCCTATTGACTGCTTAAATTTTCTTATGCTAAAAATAACTCAATTAACTTATTTTACTTTTCTTCTTTTTAAGACAGAATGAATGGATAAAATATTGAGAACACCAAGAATGCCTTATCTATATGCTCAAAATACATGCAAAAAGAAGTCGTGCGCGTTTAAAATTGTTATTTACTGAAATGTCATAACAACAGGCAGTTTTGTATACCTAATGTTCGAATTATTTTAGAGTGAGGGTTGGATTAAAATAAAGTAATATCATGGAAGATATTTTTTTTTTGCTAAAAAATGTATAACCTATTCATGTTTCTTGGAATAGGTAATAGAATAATGAAGATCCATGAATGTTTGTTCAGGATCGATGCTAAAATTTAAAGCTAAAATGCTCATTGATAAAGTTTTTTACTGTGCATTAGCGTCGATTTATATATACATTTATTCATGCTACATTTTACGTATGTATATTTTCTGAACTATGAATAAATAAAATAACCAATAACCAAGAACACGGCCACATAACGAAGCATTTTGTTTCTTCTAAATTACTACTTCTCTAGTTAATTTGAGTTACTAAGTCAGCATTATTTTTTATTTTAATAATTTGTTATTAAAGACCATACCATCAAATGAAATCTTTTTAACAAAGACACTTGCAAGCTATACACAAAATATCACCCAAAAGAAACGGTAAAGTAATTAGAAGTGGATACTACTAGTAACGTCACTGAATATTGGTTACACTATTCCCCTTTCTCTACTGTCTAGGTCGGCAACCCAAATGTTGAAAGAGCCGTAACGGACCCAAAAAACTTAAAAATTGTGTCTGGAGCCGCTAAATATTGAATTCATTAAACAACCTTCAGGCAGTGCACATTTGGTCCTATATATTTACCTATTCCATATTTTCCCCATTTCCTACGTTTTTGAAAAAACGCTCCAGGGAGCCACAAAGGTAGCTCTAAAGAGCCGCATGAGGCTCTAGGGCCGCGGGTTGCCAACTCCTGGTCTAGGCCATGTTAAATAACCCCTGGTTTGTGAGCATGATATAGACAAAAAATATCAAGAATATTGGCTTGTTTAGAGGCAAACTCTGGCCAACCTTATAAAATATATACTTAATTTGAGGGACTAATATTGATGGTAGAAAGTTTATTTATAAATTATGTGATGTATTTGTATGAAGCATGTATTGTACTTTTATTTTTGTAACAAAACAACATGAATCAAATAGCACTCATTTTCCCAGAAGTCCTTCGTTGAGGTACGTATAAAAGACGAACTGCATAACCACAAGACGACCAATAGATGTCTAAAAAATATAGCATTTGGGAAGTTTAAACAAGCAAAGTTTAAAAATATATATTGCTACCTATAGAAAAATAGAATGATCTTCTCTTTGTTTGTAGAAGACTCTAGAACTTCCCTTATGTTTTTAGGCGGGAAACTATAAGCATGATGCCATTTTATTCTTGACTACATGCATGTTCGGATATGTGAGGGAGCCAGATTCCACCACTACCCTTTGTTACTTCTCCTATTTGATATGTATAAATAAGAAAGTGCCGTAGTTTTGTCCTATAAGACGTGTTCGACTCTCAATGTTGGGGGCGATAGTTCGAATCCCGAGATGGGAAGGTGTATTTTGTTTGACCTAATTGATAAATCCTAGGTTTGATAGACTATTTTCTACACAATAATGAATATATATTTCCACCTGTATGCAACTCTGTTGAACCAAATAGACAAAAAAATAAAGACGGTTCATAGTTCAAGCAGTATTCATATTCAAAAGATCGGTTTTGTTTTCATTTCTGACGGAGAAAGACAAACACAAGATTCATTATTTGAGCATTTAAACAAGTTAAATAAAGAAAATATAATAGCATGGTTGCCTTTGTCCAATGCTCAAGTCTAATTATAAATGCTTGATGGCTTAAAACAGTTCATATTTCAAGTAATGTTGACTTAAGCAGGAAAAAGATGCCTTGACCTTATCTGAGTAAGTAATAATAATAATAATATTTTTTATTTTTTTTTGACTGACACAACAAGACAAATAGGGTGTACATTTAAAAGGAAAACAAAGACGATTAGACGACGATTAGACATAATTACCCTGAGATGAATATACGATGCAATCTCATCACTTAAAAAACATAGAACACGCTCTCACTCATTTATCTCCGCGACTGGGTCAATGAAAGGTAATATACACGATGTCTCGATTATAGAATTATCAGACTCAATGTTAACCTTTAGCTTACTTACCTAACTATCTATTTACATCAATTGTTTATCTTGTATGTAGACTTCTAGACAAAATCTTTATCTTTTGAAAGAGTAGGAAATGCTTATCTCATTTTAAAAAAAATACATAATGAACTTCTACAATACTAATTTTATTCATATTTGAAAATATAACTCCATCAAACATACTCATCTACATACAATTTATAATGATTCCCATAGCAAGCCTTAGATAACATATGTACATCGAATAATCTATAACTATAAAACAATAATCCCGTTCGTCAGTTCGTTCGAATCCTCCTAAAGATTCATTGTTTAAGTTTAATTGTTTATGTGCTTTGTATATTTATTTCTACTCCTATTAAGATAGGAAAAAGATGTCGCCCACCCTTGAAAAAGATTTAAAAATTACCCTCCATGTTAACCAAAGTGCCCCCAACGAATCTCGAAATCTGTTAATGAGATAATATTGTATTTTTAATCATATTTAAAAATATTAGTCTTTAAAGGGTCAGAGGAAGTATGTCAAAACGGTTTATAAATATTCGTCCTTTTGCCACTTAAACTTGTTAATATTTGAATTTTGCGGAAATACAATATTTTCATGATCACGCAACTTATTTTCAAAAAACCATTTTTATGAATACACTTAATGACAATTATAGGAATAATATAACCCTTACCTATGCTAAAGCCGTGAAATGGTGCTACGATTTCAGCCGAATAGATGGAAACGTCTCCTCGATTATTCCAAAGAAAAGTTTAACTCTTTGGTACAGCTTTCCACAAGCCATTCCCTTCTTCGTCGTCATTACAACCTAATGTACCCTGAAATTAATCTGCTGTGTCGTGGTTGTGGATAACAAGATGAGAAACCGCTTCATATTCTTCACGAATGCCCAAAATTAATGGCTGAGCGGACCCAGCTTTTTGATTATCAACATCCTTTTCAGGGTCATTCAATTTCCAGTCTCTCCGTTTCGAGTACTGACGTCGGAGGTTGGCCAAAGAATGCACTATCCCTGCATCACGTTCAGGACGGACTGCAGTAGGAGACCCAATGGGCCAACTATTGCGAGGGCACCACAAGTTAAAATTATTTTTTACATGTGGCCGTTTTGAATTTACGTCTATACTTTGTTTATATGTAATATTATGTGTAGCAATAAATTATATAAAAACATAACTATATTTCAATAGTACATGTATTGGTGGCCAACTTACAAGATGGGTGTTGAAAACATTGCACCATATATGCATAATATATTATGTTCTTTCACTCGAGAGTAAATTGAAAAATTAAATCAAAAAACATAAGTAGCATACTATTTGTCAAGCAATCTTTTTGTTTACAAACTAAAATACAAGAAAAATTATGCTATTATTTAGGATTGAAACCCCCGCCAACCCTAATTACAAATGAGAGGAACCCTAATTTACAATATTATACACCCCAAGCCCTCGGGTTCCGCCTGACGATATAAGCTATTATTTAGTGTTGAAACCTACCACCAAATTGATATTGAAAGTAAGGACTCCTTTAATACCTAACCAGAGTTGGCGGTGAGTTTCAACCCTAAATAAAAGCCTATATCAACAGGCGGGACCCGAGGGCTTGGGGTGTATAATATTAAAAGTAAGGACTCCTTTTATACCTAACCAGAGTTGGCGGTGGATTTCAACCCGAAATAAAAGCCTATATCAACAGGCGGGACCCGAGGGCTTGGGGTGTATGAGATTGAAAGTAACGACTCATTTTATACCTAGCCAGAGTTGGCGGTGGGTTTTAACCCTAAATATCAGCAGGCGGGACCCGAGGGCTTGGGGTGTATAATATTGTAAATTAGGGTTCCTCTCATTCCTAATTAAGGTTGGATGTGGGTTTCAATCCTAAAAGCCTCAATCGATATGTGGGACCCGAGGGCTTTGAGGAACTTATTTTCTTTACGACAAAATCCTCCATAAATAACGAAAAAGATGTTCTGTGTGTTTGGATCTAATGGAATACCCTGTCTTAAATATCAATATTAACGTGCATTTTTAATTTTATCAATAAGCAGGATTATGTCTAGTTAGTTTTAGTGGTTTTTTTATTAAATTTCATATTTGTCATATTTGAAGTATATTTGCAAAAGTTTGAAGATGGAAGAAAAGTTCTCACTTAATTCATAAAATAAATGTATATATGTCTAATCCATCATACCATATTTACAATAAAAAATGTATATTCAGTAGGAATACCAATAGTAAAAAAGAATAATACATTTTTATGAGTAAAATATTGTCTTTGTGTTATCAATTAATTAATTTAGCAGAGATGTTTAAAATATGACTTCTATGAATGTATATCACAATCCAAAAACAGTTAATCATAGTTAAATTTATTTTACATTTTATATATGGATAACTCAGATCAAACTTGAAGATTAAGAAAATAAATATTTTAAATATCCATATTATTATGTGTATCTTATCACTTATGAAGATACTTAAGCCTATTTATATTTCAAACCCCTTCTCTCGACATCATATAATACCAAAATACTTATTTTTTTGTTCTTTGGGAATTTGAATTTAAAATCCACAACTTAAAAACTTATTTAGGATATATAATATAATATATATAAATAGCTCTTATGAACAAGGATCTCCAAGAACGTCATATTCCCCCGGAAGAAATAAATATCTACGGTACATTTTCGTAACTATCTACTCCCACAACCTCGCAGTTCTATCTTATCTTTTCATAACATTAAAATACATCCCTCGCCCCTCTATCGGGCTCTTTTTCTCCCATCCAGAGTCATGAAAAACAACAACAACCTTTATTTATTATGATGATGGTTATGCAAGACGTGCACCACGGCATGTGCTGTTGTTGCCTCATGCTGTTTGTTTTTAAAAAGTAGGCATCATAAATAAGTACTCTTATAATAGTAGGGAACCCTTTTCATTATTACCTACCGCCGTGATTGAGTTATGTGCATCATCGTTTTGAGGAGGTACATAGTCTTTTGGGCACAAGAAATATGGGGGAAGAAATGATAAAAAAAGGTTGACGTGAACAACGCTCCTGGCTTTCTCCATCCTTGTAACATAAAAAGCTGCAACTCGAAGATCAGTCCTCCAAGAGAATTGTAAGAAGCTCATCCCAGAATTACTCATTTATTCAATGGGTGGTGGCATGAGCCCTATTTATATTTAGATTGATCCGAGTCTAAAGCCCCAAGAATTAAACAGGTGGGTTATTTATTTATATATTTATATTCTGTAATACCTCAAGCGGATCTTTTAATATTTGTTTGTTTATGTCTCTTTTGACCCAGACTAGTATGACGACTCCATCGGAATCCCCGACTCCGTCTTCGGACTGTACTTCGGAGTCAACCAACATTTCCTTTCTGGCTGAGCCCGTCAAGCAGTGCATTCGAGCTCTGGAGGCCGCGGAAACGGACACTGAGAAGCTTGCCACTCTATTCATCGTTCCCAAAATCATTTCATCTCCGGAATGCATGGATCGGACCTCAAAGCATCATCTCATGAAGGGAATTGGATACTCATTCCTGGGTAAGACGGAGGGAAATAACTTATACAGTTTTTTTAATTGGACATTTATTATTATAAGTGCAATTGATATGACGACAGATCAGTTTTATCTTGTTTGTATTATTTTTAATGCAGCTGAGAATCATCGGAATTCATTACTTATGAGCTTAAGAACACTATTTGAATAAAAAAATACTTTATGATAATCTTTAATAGTACAATATATAAGCTTATGGCTTAATACAGCTGGGACTCGGAAAGGACAATAACTCTGAATTCCATATTAAGGATCCCAAGAGCACTACTTTAATATAAATATTGATATAAAAATCGTAGTATAAAACTCTTGTAAGGTACGTGTTTTAAAAAGCTCGTGGCATGATTAACTTCAAAATAAAATCCATCATTTTACCTCATACAAAATGAATCGAAGATATTACTACTAATATGATATGATAGGTTGTTACATCATTGATATTATTGACTGATCCATGCATTCACTGCAGATTATTTAATATTTTAAGTACACCCTATGGCATTTATAATTTATAGTTTTATATAATTCGTTAATCTTTATTGAAAGTATACTGAAATTAAATCAACTGAAACATAAAACTACTGCTGTTTTTGTTTTTTATATCTAGAGTATAGCCTACGATCAACCAATATTAGGCCTGAACTAAGCTTACTGTATAAATGCCATTTTTAACACTGTGTAGTTCCTTGTTAATGTATTTTTATATCACAATTTTAAGTGATATAAAAATACATCTGAAAAAAGTAATTATTTCGCCTGGTGTTTTTTTTTACTTTACTTAATTCCACCAATTATTTTTTCTTTGAAGGAATGCATTTAATAATATACACAAATAATACACAAAGACATTTAATAATTCTATATCTATTATCCAAACCCCAAAATTTCCCATACATAACTCAATTAGTTCAATGCCAGTCCTGATTTAACTAAAATTTATGTGCTAAGTTGTTGATTTAAGCTCCACCATTGTTGGAACATAACATAAGCTTCTTATTTGAGTTCAAGCTAATGGAACACCCAAGCAAATAAGAATCAGTTGATTAATTATTAGTATAAAACATACTTTCTAGAGAAGTATAGAGCAGGAGCTTTAATGTGTAATATATTTGTGTTTCCACATAAAACTTTGTAATACGTAACTAATAATAAATAATTTTTGTTGGTGAATGTTCAAATGTTACTCAAATAAAATAATTTCCACTTGCACAAGCCACCAAACCTCCACTTCAGGATCATTTTGGCGCCAATTTTGAGCTAAAAGACAAAATGTAAAATCTTATAAATGCTGTAATGCTTATTTATATCCAGTCGGATGCAATTTTATCGAACCAATTAGGCTAAAAAACCACTTGTCTCTTAGCCTCAAATTGAGATCTAATAAATGCGTCAATGTGGAGTCCCCGGATCGATCTATGCATCTTCATTTCAATGATTACGTTATTATTCAAAAAGTATATATTTAACTTTTCAATGCAAATTGATCAAGATTCCTTAAGTTGTTATTATCATTAATGATAAAAAAAGCTTAAGTACTGACGTCAAAGAACTTTGTTGAGTGATATTTAATTGTAGACATATTTAGATTTGTAATGATTTTTTTTAGTAAATTTATGTGAAATATGAGACAAGCCGTCATCAAAGAGCAACTTATTATTTTTACATATTGTGGAGTTACAAATATACACATATATTTGGGTTTATAAGTTCATTGTGGAAATTCATCCTTATCTTGAATGAATTTACATCTGGCTTTGGCAGTCATTGTTTGATCCAAGCATTTTTTAAATGCTACAAGTATAGCTTAAAAGGAGGTTTAGAACTCTGAAAATGTAGTTTTTTGTTAAATGATGTCTATATATTAGGGATTGGTTAATGACGTTATTTCCGACTCATTTAACATATATGATCAATCATCGCAGCAAACTGTAGGCATGAGCACAACAGATTGTCTTGGAATTTAAAAATAGGCGAGGCTTTTAATGCCCCGAAAATATTTATTGATTTATGTTGTCATTTTATAATATCCAATGAAGTGCATAATTTTTTAAAATAATGTTTTACCTATAAATGAATATATATGTTGTTTTACTTCATTCTATTTTGACTCCACCTAATTGAAAAATACTAGATGGACTATTTTTATTTCTATAATGGGTATTCAACCCGCACGAATACTGTAAATAGGTCACAACAATCCTCTCAAAAGTTATTTGTGTATACGTTCTTTATACCTTTAAAAAAAATTCAATTCAATTTCGTATTTAGATTACTATGGATCATAACTAAGTACGACAGTATAATGTGATGTACTGTACATTTCCCTTGAGATTTTTGTGTATGTTTATGTATTCAATAAGATAATCAATGCATTCAAAAGTTATAAAAGCATCAGTAAACTACTTGCTAATGACTTTTTTTAAGTATCAAATTTTATAATTGTTTATAACAGTTTACTTTTTAAATCCATGGTAGTTAATCCTACAAAGAACTTATTTATGACTGTTACGATCATCATATTACACCAAAAAACATAAGAATGATGAGGTCGGAAGACTCGACTTTCGTCACAATTTTATTCATTCATAATTAGCAAACAGAATGCAAATATGACGAAAAAATTACCAGTAACTATTACCTCTGTTAAAGCCAAATCCCCATCTTCATAAAATACTTCTAATGATATTTCATATTTACATATTATGTAAAAATATCTTTCTATTGTTTAAAAATTGTTGACAGTATTTAGCACAAAATTATTTCTATTTCTTTCCTAATTCGAAGCTTAATAATACTCTGTCACCATTAAGGATAACAAACGTGATTGGTTGAAAGAAAAGATGAGTAGTAAATAACATAACATTTGGCCTTATAAAATAAAAATTCCTTCTCTCGCAGCCGCTGAGAACATCAACGATAAGAAAATCGTCTTTATGAACATAAATTGTCTCTTCTTATGGGCTATTTAATGCTCGTATCCTTTGAATGTATTCTTCCAATGTTGTATATTATTAATTTAATAAATAAACTCCTCATACTACCTGAAATAATAAATATCTACATCATACTTGGCGATAAATCGCTTGGACTATAAAACGTAAAAATTATGAAATTAAATCGCCAATTGAAAAAAATAAAAATATTTTGGGGGTGTTTGCAAGAATGTCTATCATGTTATCCCTGGTTTACTACCATCTTGATGCTCTATGGATTTTGGCTTTAGTAATTATATATCTGCAACAAATGTATCAATATCCATTGATGTTTTTTTTATTCACAGCTCGCATGCTTCGAAGCAAGGACTCTCCCGGCGGGGGTGAAGAGGATTGTCCTAAGCTCATGTATCAGTCCTTGGCTCTCTCAATCCTGAGCTGCTTCATCGAGGAGCCCGACATCATGACCCATCCCTCAATTCTCTTCAACCTCCCCGTCCTCCTGGACATCATCAACAACGCGGATGACGAAGTATACGAAGAAAACCTTGTCATCATAACGGACGCCTATCGCTGCCTCTGTTCCATCGTCTCCACGGAAAAGGGACGGAAGGCCTTCATTGGATACCGAGGGGTTCACTACCTAGTGGAAATCATTGTCAAAGCTACTTTTCAATGGGAAACGGCGCAGAAACTCCTACTTTCTATCCTAGGCTCAGGCATGAAACCTTTTACTTACTGTTATGATCATCATCAAATCCTGTAGTACTGTAGATCCTGCACTCTTCCATTCATATAGAACTCAATGAAGCGTTTAATTGGATTAATAATAAAAAACATATAGGTGGTATATATATCTACATAAGAGTGTTCCTTAATATATTAGCGTATATATTATATCAGTGGCGAGTTAAACTTACGAAATAGATTAAAACTTTACCTTCCTACCTTGAGATAATGTAATTTTGAATAACAATTTTTAAACGATGATAAAAAATTCAGTTTTTATTACTTTTTTCCTATTCCTTTGCTCCTCAAAAAGTTAAAAAATAAATGTTGAGGGTGCATGTTCGACTCCCGAGAAGGGAAAGTCAACTTAGGTCAACCTCGATGCACTAATTTTAATGCTTATTCATATCCATTCGGATGCAATTCTATGGAACTGAATAAGCAAAAAATGCCTTTCTAATATATATATATATATAAAGTAAAAGTATACAGAATATAATAACATTTTATCATTTTATGTATTTATAGAATGATGGTAAATATGGAATCAACAACTAAGATATTTTTTATTTTATGTACATCAATTTAATTTGAAGAATAAGACGGCATCAATGTTTAATTGACATTTTTTCTTATTCCATCGCTTTTCCAATCCTCAAAATTAATTTAATTAATAAATTTATGGAAAAACAAAAGGTAAATCTATCCAAATCTTTTAAAAAGTAATGTTTTATGGAGTAGTATATTTATACAATGACCAGAATCGGGATATTTTTTGAATTGATCATAGTAACATAAATCTTTTATGCGCCAATGTAATATAAAGAAAAGTTTTATTTATTTATAAGTTGTCTTGTATTTTAGTGTAGTTAATATTTTACACTGTCTTATAATATTTGATTGCCGAAAAAAAAAATTATATTCGTTAAAAAAAGTATAACACGCTAAATTTATACGAGTGCTAAAAAGCATACAATCAGAGAATAGGGTTTATTTGCTATGATTGTAATTTTGACTAGGATCAAAGGCATTATAATATAACTACCAGAATTGTGTTATTGTAAAGTAAAATACTATAATTTATTTATCTTTACATGCCAATGAAATTTAAAGAAGAAGGCAAACACGCAAAACTTAACCGTAGATGTCCTACTGAAAATAGTAGTATCAGCCAATAGGATTTTTTTATGATTGCAATATAAAGAAGAATGAAAGACTTTGGATCAAGGATGATAATATCAAATTATTGAAACTTGTTTAGTAATGACATTATTTCTCTCTTAGGGGACAGCACATGTTGGTCCTATCACTTAGGAGCCACGGACTTCGACTCCATCATGTCCAAACTCTGTGCAGAGTTCGGAGGCGTTCAGGACGAAAGCAAATTCGAGCTTTGTGATACGATCCGCATCATATTAAAGAGCTATCCCCGCATCAACTTTGATGGAAGCGTCCCAAAATGGCTGCCCTCCATACAAAGGGGACTTCGAGACGTTCTCCTCTCAAAAATTGGCAAAATGCAGCGGGATCCCGCCATTAAACTCGTGGCCGCCGTCCTGGAGGCCTCGGATTTTGACTGGATCCTCTGTGACGGCGGCTCTGAGGAGGAGCGCGGAAAGTTCTTCATGATCCTCCTGAACCTCGTTTGCATTGAGGTCATCATGCATTTAGACGAAAAGAAGTTGGATCAAATGATTCAAGAGTCGGACCTGGTGGTTGCCTGCTTCTACGTGCTGGAGGGGGGAGTGAATTGCCTTGTGAACGAGAAAATCAACTTCATCCAGGAGTCCAAACGGATGCAGCTCCTGAGTGCCCTTAAAAATGCTTTCCACTCAATCATCAAATTCCTTCAGGATTTCTATCCGATGGGGACCCCAACATATCTGACGTGAAGGAAAGGTACTTCATCTGTGCTTTGATCCGCGTCCTCGCCGCCTGGCTGGCGGAGGAAACCGCGGCCTCACGCGAAGACGTCTACTCCATTCTACCCTACGTTCTCAAAACAGCTGCGGATACCTTTGAAGTGCAAAAGTTGGAGAAACTACGAAGTCTCCCCGGACGGGGCGGGAAGGCGAATTACAGTAATTTCTCTGAGGAAACCGTTCTTGCTTCTAAGAATCAACCCGTTATTCATCCACCGGATACTCTCCGATTCCTTCTTCCGGCACTTTGTCATCTTGTCACTGAGGATCCTTCGAGGCAAATCTTCTTGGACCTTAAAATGCATGACACCCTCTACATATATGCCTCATACCATTGGTCCATCCTAGAGAGCTACAAGCAGTGGTTGGAGGAACAAGTGAGTAAAAATTAACAAAAAAAAATTGGTAATGAACATTCGTATTAGCATACCCATGTATATGATAGGAAGGATATTTTTTAATAATCATGGAGGATTTGAATGGGAAAATATTCCTTATTTTTCTGCAATTGCAGAGCCTAAAAATAAGTAGAACTACTCTTAATTACACGAGCAATCATGAATTGAAACCTTGGTTGCTAAATTTTTATTTTACTGTGTCATTTTATATAAACAAAGATACTCGAGGATCAGACATTTGAATATAATATTTATATAACCTTTTAAGACTAATTTAACACTAATACAAATTATTGGATGCACTTAAAATATGAAGCGGCTTCTATTTTCTTACATCATCAGGTTGATATTTCTGTGACTCCGACGCTGCAAACAAAACATGAATACAAACTACATAGATTTATTCAAATATCCTTTCACTATTTGAAATAAAAACTATTAACATTTTTCTTAATATTAATCAATAATTACATCCTAATGTATATATTAACAATATATTAGATTTAAGTCAAATTACTGATATCAACGTTTTAGTAGAAACAATGCATCATGATTTTCTATTTGAATAGTCGGGATGTGAATGTAAAATGATTTCCTAGTCCATAATTTTAAATTTGATAATAAATTAGTTTAATTAAGATAGCATTGCGTTGTAAAAACATATGATACATTTGATTGGTGGTATCAACAATCCCATGTCAGGGCGTATAAAAATTACAACCAATGAGAGCGTTTCCTTTGTTTATTGAATGTTTTTTCTAATAAATAATTACCCATGTTAAAGTAAATTATTTACTACTTTAGGCATATATGATAAGTGTTGTGTGCTTTTAATTTGCTTTGGCAATGACTTACTTAATAACTTGAGGAGTCTCACTCCTTGACTTGTTTTTTTTTCAAAAGTCAAACTCTAAAAGAGTAGTAAACATATATATTGTTTTCTATGCATATAGGCGCAAATCTACTTCAGTTGAAGGATTTTTTTGGTGATTCTAGCCCAAAAAAAGAACCCAACAAAACTTTAGAAATAGATAAGTAAAACATTTTATATATCACATAGAAGAATCATAGTAACAAGAAACTAAAAGGGTGTGAAACTGATGTCTAAAATTGATTATTGAGTAAGTCCTCCGACGACCTTTTCGCATATATAATTTGCCGAACTTTGGTATTAGTGTCGTTGACTTAGAGTTCCTACTAAATATATCAATTCATTATTGATAAGCCTTTAAAAGGCTAAAAAATGCTTTAGCTGAACGAAGTATAACATAAAAATATACTAAACTACGATGTAAGAATTCAACTACGCCAGGCAAACATGCATAATTTAAGCAAGTGATGTTTAAAGTTGTAAAAAAATTCATACATTTATAAAGGGGAATCAAATGAGTAAACATAACTAAATATATATAATAAGTTGGCAAAGGAATTTTTTTTTCCAGTCTACTAAATGAAACTCAAGGAGTAAAATGTCATGAAAACGACCCCCCCCCCCCCCCCCCCCCCCAATTGAATGGAATTTACTTCTTTTCCCTTCTCTTTTTTCGAAAGCTTTAACCTAGTTATTTTTAAGGGGAAACACGGCTTGGTCCATATTACGAAATGTATTTACGTTTCATTACGAGCGGACAGTAATAAATTCCTGTAATCAAAATATCTCATGCGATATATTCCTCTACTAGCACTCAAATTGATCATTAAGGCATTGTAATCATAAGGCAAACGCATTCTTGTCATAACGCCTCCAAGTAAAATGCACATTCCTTCATCTGCATTTGTTTCGATCGTACAGAAACATGCAAGATCATTGTTCGCTCATCTCCCCTCCCCTGCAACAAACTCCTTTTAATAACAGCTTTTTCCATTAAAAGTTATGTAAATATGTAAATCGTTGAGGTGTTTAAATTGATGATTATTTTTTCACCTTTCCAGCTTTGCTTCTCAGGCAAGAAAGCAGAGTGCAAATATATGTACACACTTACATCTCTTTCAATAAAGTCTTCACACCCTTACACATAGATGTCTGAGGTATAATTAGTTCATATATAGGTATTGTAAGTGTATACATTATGAATGTTCTGTAATTGAAGCCTTTGAGCATTCAGGAAGACATATTTCATGTTTGATCATGGTCAATCGTGAATGAATATGGTATGTGACCAATCACGTCTCTATTGTTTGTATAAGTGTAGCCAATGAAAAGGGGGCTTCTAACTTTTAACAACTTATTTATATGAATATATATTTATTTTGTAATGTCGCAAAAACAACTTTTGGCAACTCAAATTCATATGAATATAAGAACTTTATACTAAAACGATTTGAGTTATGGATGTTTCCAAAGATTTTTTAAATAAAAAAATTACATTGAGCATTCAAAAATATATATTAAATTTCGTAAATGACCCATCAGTTCTCTATAATTTGTACAAGTGTTGAGATTAAAAGGAGATTTGATTTATTTCAACCATTCGTATGCATACAAATATTTATTGTAAACAATTAATGACTATAAATACAATTATTTTAATAGATTCTTACGCGTATATATAATTGTTTTAAACAATTAATAAATATATACCTATACAGGGCTTTGCCGGTAAATTGGGAATGAAAAACGAAAATGACTGTAATTAAGTTATTAATTAATTTATTTGGATGAAAATTTAACAGAAGCTAAATAAGGTAACATATATTGGTATTATTCTATATGCCCCCTTTGGCCTCAATAACAGCCTCAATTCTGGCCCTGAACCTCCGATCAGCAGCCACCACATCACCGGCAGGGATCTTCTGGCAGTTTTTGATGATGGAGGCCTTCAGTTGGTCAACGCTGCTATGAGAGTATTCGTTGACCCTTTCTTGAAGGACGCCCCAGAGAAAATAATCAAGAAGGTTCAAATCTGGGTTATTACTAGGCCAGTTTTGAGCTTTCACGAAATAGGGAATTTTCTACTCATATATATATATATATATGTAGAATATGATTATTTTCAACACTCATCTATTAAAGATGTTGTAAAACTCGAGTTAAGATAAATGTAATAACTTAATATGAAAAGTATTTGAGGGATGCTTTATTTTGTTGTTGATGTAAATAAAAAGTATTTTGTTGACATTATAAGAATTACACTTTATAACTATATTAAATTATTATGAGATTTCATAAGTGTAACTAAAAAATCACTGATCATTTGAAAGAGTATTTGAACATACAATTGTTTAATTGTGTTGATTTAAATGTACCCCAGACAGTGACTGAAGAATAAATATATGAACGTAACACAAGGTTTATATGATTTTAGTCTCAAATACTTCATATTTAAAGGACAGTTTTTTAAAAACTTAAATCAATTGCTCTGTACAACATAAATAAGGAAGTAAGAAATGCAAAATACTCAAGATACATATATATCACATTTAATGCTCAATGATGACGGTATTAAAGTATCTGATTTAAGTAAATGTTTTTTATTTGCATTAGATTGATGTAATTGGCAAAATAATACTATGCCTTGAATTGACATATCCTATAAACTGGTTCTTAAATATAAGTAGCTGTATCCTAAAGAAATCACTAGGACTTGATCTGTCATTATTTAAACTTCTGATTAAGCCATTCGCAAGCCATCACTTTCATTAGCAAAAATCCTCATTAACGCAGCTTCCAAATATTATTATGATAAAGATAACATCTGATATATTTATATCTATATATTTAGAGTAACCGTTAAGTATTTTGCTTGAAGATAACCATTGATAGTAGTGCTCTCTGTACGATGATCCGTTTTTTTAATTAATAAAGAATTGGATTATTAATAATTAGTAGTCAAGGGTTGTTTTTCGTGCAGAGGCAGGCAACAAATGATTTATATTCAGATGCATCGTCAAAATTCTTCTTTGTTTCTTCCTCGCCCCGTTGGTGTTTGGTTGAGCATGCCCACAACCTTAATTAAATTCAAATATGTTGAAATCAATTGTGTTTTGCTCAATGTCAAGAATGATAGCTATTTTTCATATCGTAATTAAATAGTTAAGGATCAGGTTCATGATTCTCAATTAGAGATAGAACGAAGAAAGAGCAATTCCTTTGGTTACTGGATCGTTAAGTTAAATACTTATACATCTTAACGGATTGTTCAAACTTAAGACATCACTAAGTTGTCTGAGCTCTAACAAAGAATAACTAAAAAAATACATTATTGACTGAAACGAGGGCATCATTATTTAAAATAAATATGATATTAGCAAAATATGTTCTTATTTTATTATTGTCTATAATAACCATACCCTTATGTTGGAGACTGTAATAGCATGTCACACTGATGATGGTCTATTTGATTGTATGGACTTAGAAAAAGTAATTGATCTATAAATAACTCGATATAAGTATATACCGCGCCATCTAAAGTAAAGGGAACCTCCAAACCGTTAATTGTACGATACTGTTAAAAAAACGTTCAAAAATGTTTCGAAGGTTCTAAACCACCTTAAGATTCTGTATCGGAACCAAAAATCTGCTCGCTTCACAGCCTGCATATAAGCGAAAACAAACAAAGAAACTTATTATCAGCCTTATAAATACTAAATTTTCACATCCATTTGGCTTAAATGACAGTTTTCCAAGAGATTCATATTTAAGAATTGTGGGCTCGGTCAAATACCGGCTGATACAAAAATGAACATTGACCAAAATAGCCCAAATTAATCGAAGCAATTTTGATTTAATTTTAAATTGTTTCTAATGCTTCAATAAAAACGTATTCTTTTTCAAGTCAATGCTGGATAATTTTTTTTTGCACTAAGGAACTCCTGATAATTTTTTTGTTGCACATTTGAACTCCTGATAATTACTAAACATTGTAAACGAACAACATTCTGAAGATTTAAAAGCTGTATAAATGTGTTCTAGTCCTCTTTTGATCAAGCTTTGAATGAACCTTAATGAATATATCTCTAATCTACATCCTCATCATGAACCTATCTTAAACGCATAAAAATCTTGAATTTATGTGAAAAGTACATATTTTGACCAATTATAATTGGTCAAATATATCCGTATCGTGTAATTACTTGAAACATTTATAGTTTTACAGCTGGATTTACCCAAAAAGATGTCCCTTTTAGCAGCAAAAAAACGAATTTTTATAAACATGTTGCACTTTGGATCATGGAATCTTACTGTAACTTGGAGAAGAGATCTCTGAGTACTCGATTATGGAGTTAATGTTTTTAATTTAGGATATCCAATGACAGCTATATTATTAATTGAGAGTGTTTAGTAGTTTTAACTTTCATTTTAATTAAGTTTTTATGTAGAAGTATTTTGCTTGCATTGACAAAAATTAGTTAAAAATTGTCTTTTAGGTTGTAACCTTTTATAGTTGTCGTTTATCGCTAATTTTTTATGTAAAACGTATCAAGTATTGCTAATCCCCAAAAACAAAATTTATGTTCATTTCAGGCACTGGCTGAGTCAAAACCGAAGGAAAATAGAGTAGGCGACTCCGAAGAGCATTCTTCCTCCAGTTCCGATGAGCCCCAACTCCTACTGGACCACGCCAAGTACGAAATCCTTAACTCCAAATTCGCTCTCTCCACCATATGCAACATCCTCATGAACCTCTGCGTCCTTGAGCCAGACTTTGTGGACTCGAATCTCATGTTCTTTTCCATGCTCAAATTCCTCATGAACACCCTCCCATCCCTGGATGCAAAGGAAGATAGCTCAAACCTGATTCTCATCGGGAATCTATCCATTCTGGGCCTCCTCATCCTTCAAAACCACCGGAGCCATCGACCCAAAGAGTCAGAAACCGGCGCCTATAAGTTCATTCAGTCCGTCATTACCTTTCATTGGGACGCCTTTAACGTGGAGGAGTCAATCGGAGGGGAGGAACTTGTTCTCTCCTCCTCATACGCGGAAACTTGGAGCGACCTTTCAGAATCCTGGTTCCTGGGCATGCAAATCCTCAACTACCTTCTCAAGGACATTGAGTGGATCGCAGAGTTTCTCGTGGAGAGCGGCTGGCCTCAGGACATGCTCCTGATCCTCCAAAAGACCAAGAGGGGGAAAATGTTTGAGGGAACCAAATCTGCCTTTGAGGAGCTCATTGTGAGCCTCTTACAGCATCATACTGTGGGAAAGGGGATGTTGACCCAACTGAAGAAACACGACATTATCGGTATTTGCCAAAAGCATTCCCTTGGAGCCCTGGCAAAGTTCGTTGCAAGCGTTGCGTCGAAAAAGACTTCACTTAAGTGATACATATCACTTCTTTTTTTTGCTGTACCATTTGATTTCTTGTATATTCTAATATTTTTATATTGATGATATTAATTGGATGCGTTTTTCGAGTGATTTTTAATATAATTAACTATTATTATCCACGAACTATTTCCATCATTGAATATGTGTATGCATAGTTGTCTGATTTTTGAACTTCCAAATCTTAAAAGAAGCATTAAGCTGGGATAAGTAAAGAGGATCAAAGACCTTTACGGCTCAATAAATACCTTATTGAACCCATAAATCTGTCTTTGTTTTAATATTTGTCATGATCTATTGTAAATCATGATGAAAATAAATAGTTATGCACAAAAGTGGGCAACTATTTACTGAAAAAATATATGAAAGTTTTTTATTACCTCCGCCGAAGGAGGTATTGTTTTCAGTGGCGTTTGTTGGTTTATTTGTTTGTCAGCAGGATAACTCAAAAGTACTGAACGGATTCAAATGAAACTTTGTGGAGTTGTTGGAAATGCCAAAGGAACAAGTGATTAAATTTGGCATCTGTAAGTGCTTTTTAATATGCAAAATGAGCAAAATACTACTACTAATAATAATGAAATGGGGTCTCTATTCAGGAGTAGAAAATAACAAACGCTAAAAAATACTCATTGACGTATTATTGTTCATATATCATCTCAGGACTATGTTAACCCCAGTGACGTAGCTTAAACTTCTTCCTCTTCCCGTCTCTGAGTGCTCTTTAATATGCAAAATGAGCTAAGAGAGAGGAAACAATGATTAGAGATAGAAAATCGGGCGTGTGAAAGGGAGAATGTTTGATTGGGAATGTTGTGGGGATCGGCGGAGGTACACACTCTCTGAGTGTATATGAAATACAATAAACATAATTGATATGGTAAAATAATTTTACTTCTTATAAAGTGTGCATTTATTTTTAATTTCTTGTTGTTGCTTTAAAGATTTCGCAAAAATGACTAATCGTAATCTTATAAATCTATTCATGAGCTTATCTTTTAAGGAGTGGCATTTTGGAATAATGTCGAAGTCTTTAGTAATTAAATCACAAGCGTGTTTAACTTTGATGGATAAATGTTTCTTTTGTAATTTATATAATGACATGTCCATATTTCTAATGGCGTTTTCAATAGGCAAAATTATGTTTTTAAAAATTGCATGGGAACAATAAACAAGACTATTTCCGTTGTAATCTGATATATTAATTAAATGTGTTATGTTATCATAGTATGTATCATTGAAAGTACTTTTAAGTACGGAAATACACGACTCTCATGAAGGCTCGTATTTTCAATTTAAAAATTAAATAACCTGATAAATAGTACAATATATTAATCTCGGTGATAGTTAATTGAGATGCATTGGAAAAGTTTGATACAAATTGTGGAATGAAGTCATCCTCCACTAAAATTTTATTTTTATCATATGACATTCGCACATCCAAAACCTCCGCCAAAAATGTTGAATCGTCATAATTATAATTGCTAGACTTCACATCCTTCATAAATTGGCTTAAGCATATTAAGCGTAAAATGTATTTGAATTCCTTAGCAGTAGGCGTGGGGTTGGTTGCCCTGACCATACTGAAAAGGTTTTCAATACAGTCCGAGGAAAAATGTGCAGTTAAAACATAGTTCAATTTTTGATCAAGTAATAATTCTTGCAAGTCTAATATTGATAATGATGTGAGGATGGAGCCAGTCTGTACAGGTTTCCAAGAGGCAGTATTATTTATTTTAGAAAATATTTTAATTTTTTTAATTATATTAATAAAATTATAAATAAATGCAATTGACTCTTCATACATTGCCTCTTCCTTATAACTGAAACCAAATGAGATTTTCCTTGAACAAACTAAATCAAACCATTTTCTTAAGTTTTCAATAAACCATGCAGTTGTTAATAAAATCTTTTCACATTTCCCCTCCTTCACCATGTACCTTATCGTACGGCTAACATCATGCGACCAAAATTGTAACGCGGGACCTACTTTCATTTTGTCTAAATGACTTAAATGAATCTTGGAACTATCAAATTTACAAGCTGGTTTTAAAATTAATTTTTTTTGAAAGTCAGCAACTATTTGAAAATGTTTTAAAGAAATTACATTGGAAGACAGATTTTCAGATTTTACTATTTCCTCTGGTAAAATTATATCATTTGTGTACAAAATATTGCGCCAATTTTTTATTAAATGTGATGGGTCGGCTATAAAGTGGATTTTATCACTTGTATTGGCAGGACTATCGATTTTATTTTTATAATGAGACTTCATTCCACAATTTATACCAAATCATTTCCACATTGCTAAGTTTTGTGACCCCATATCGGTCGAAATACTTATTACATCTATTCCTACCTCACGAGACTTTTTTATAATATCAATAACAATCGGGCCATAGTCTTTACCATCGTATGCATTAGGGGTAAAAAAGTAAGCAACTACTTGTTTCCACCTCACAGTGGAAACGCCAGATAACATAAACACTAAAGCTTTAGTTGCATTTCCTTTAGAATTAGGAAATGAGGATTCGCCCATAATACTGCCACTTTTACTATCATAATCTATCGAAACCTTAATTGAACATTCATCCAAAGTTAATGAAGCTTTTCTATCTATTGCAGACATCGTTCTTATTTTAATTTTAAGCATATCAAAGACTTCAGTTAAAATTCCATCATTAAACATGATAAATTCAGTTCTTTTTTGCAAGGTTCTGATAGAAGGCAAAGGCAAATACTCTCTTACTAAATCGTAGCCAGATTTTCCACACGCCATCCTTAACTTTAAAGCATCTTTTATAGATTCATTGCTAAAAATTCTGCTTTTTGTATTGCTGACACTCAAATTTTTATGAAAATCATTATTTCCAATTTTTAGTTTTAAAATATTAACATTTTCGAAAGAGGTAATTTTTTTTTCCAAAAGTTTTATAGTAATCTTTAATGAGTCGATAATACGTTCCTGGCATTTAATCTTATTTATATATAAATGACAATCATGGCACAAACTTTTTACATAGATTTCTCCCATACTTTCCAAATGAAAAAAAGTGCATTGCGATATTTTTGAAACGTTGTGACTTTCGTTTGAACTCGAAGGTTTTGCCGAATCTATTATGAGTGACGTATCTTGACGAATCTTGCAGTAACCATGGTCCGACTGTAACCGTGCCTTGACAGTAGGAATTGCATCAAGTCTCAAGTACTTCATATTTGTATATGTTTTAGTAAAAAAACAATGGGATTCAAAATGATTCTCACAAACTAACGAATTTATTTTAGGTTTCCAATCAAGTCGATACTTCAGATTGCTAATCCATTGGTTTCTTCTTTCTAATTCCTTTGGATTTTTTGGAGAGGGAAATCTGAAGAATTGAATCCGTCCTTGAAGTTTTTGATTCTTGGTATCGGATCTGTTGGAACATCCCATTACGGAGCATCCACCCATGGCTTCTATAATGTATTTCTCGTTTTTATGACGATAAAATATTTGTTTGTACGATGGATGTATATCTAAAGAAAAATGAATGGTAACTTTTGGTAATGATGTAGGAAAGAAGAGTTTACTTACTGTAAGTTGTAATAATTGAATGCAGACAAATAAGTGAATACGATAACGTAGATTGAGGTTGTAATATAACTTTGAACTGAATACTGATGACTAAATATATCTTTTTTCTAGACTTCAGTACTCTTATGTATTTTGTCATAATTCATCGTTCATCAACTCCTCTTTATCGGTTTGAATGAATTGTTAAAAAAATAAACTACGGTTGGTCCATCATTTTTTTTGTTTACATTTTCTTGTCGCGCTACTTTACTTTAACGCTTTAGTGTATATATGCCTCTAGTTATTTATATTTTTGTACTTGATCTCTATTTGCTTATTCTAGTATGAAGCACAAGGTTTGCCCATTTTTGCCGAGGGAGCTGACTTTTTGCTTGCCGGTGATTTTTAATGACGTCAAACCGGCAAGCGGAAAGAATAACATTAATATTGTTTGAGCTTACGTCATCGTTAATCTATTGCATAATATATTTTGATGACGTAAAAAATAATGGTAGGTTTTATGACGTTTCACCATTCATGAAAACACAAATAATCGTATCATGTACTCTATATACCTTGACATAAAACACCAGTCTTTTTATCATAGATGTTGAGCACCTAAATTATTTTTATTGCTATTAAAAATTTTTTAATTCCCTTATAGCAAAAAATATATTTAAGAAGTAAACAAAAATACCATATAAGGGTTAATTCAGTGTTTTTAATAAGTGCAGTAATGGTTTCAAAATGATAGTTACAAGAAAACCTATTTGGATAAAAAAGTAATATGTATAGTCATATTCTAAATTATTTAAAAAAGTTAGTGGATATACTGTTTTAAAAATCACTATAGAGGATTTAACATACATATAGCGTTTGTATTTAATTCATGGCAATAGGAAATACCACTCACAACTTTGTTTTGAATATCATTAAGAAAATAATATTAATTTGAAAATTTATATTTTGAATTGTCGCGCTATGGCTATTTAAGACAAGGAACTCTTGATATGTATTTACTTTCAGCTAGTTATTGTCAATAGTGTAAGATCACAATTAATCTCAAAATGATAATTAGTCGATCAACGACAAAAATTTCATTTTAAAGGTATTTGAGCCTATAGTCATGAAACTAATGGCTTAAAAAATGCAATGCACTCCAACTTTTTAAATCCCAATGATGACTTGTTGATATGTCGTTCATTTGTAATCGTTTGTCGTTCGCGAACGACAACAAAAAAATCCTATTGGTCGTTTAAAAAAAAATACAGTAACTTTTTGCATCCTTTTTGTTGTGGAAAAAATTTTTTCTAGAAAAAACTGTTATCACTTTTTTTTCAGAATGACAAGGGGAAAATTCCCTTTCTAAAAAACTGTCATCACTTTTTTCAGAATGACGAACAATTCAATCTTAAAACGAACGACGATTTTTCTTGAACTTCAACATGTCTGTCCCAATGTAATATCTCAATATGCCATTTACATTCTATGTCATGAAATAAAGGATATTTTTTCGGAATAGTAATTACTTATTTATAAAATAACTTGATATTATTTAAACTTAAAGATAATTTGAATTAATCGAGTTCTTTTTAAATATTAAGACATTGTAAATATTGAAAGACTCCCAAGGCTTCCAATTTCTAACACATCCTTCAAGTAAGTATCTATGTATAACCGTATGTTCTATTTTGCTTTGGAAATCATGATTATCCATTATGTTGAAGCATTATTTTCATTACCTTGCCTATCAAATAAAAAAAACCACTTTCGTCGAAGGAAACGGTTTTTTAAGGGCGGTACATGTAGAATCTCACAAGTAAAGGTAGTTACATAGATAATTTAAGGTTTATTACTATAAGCCAACGCTGTGAGAACAATTATCGTCATTATTCAACGCCAAAATAAATCTATCAGACGGAGTTTGAAAGAATCTTAAGTAGTATTTAAAGTGAGGTACAAGGTCTATAATTTTGATCAACTGTGAAAAAACAAAGGTTATTTTGCTGCCCCAAATAACCATTAAATAATTTGTAACTTAAAATTGTTATAGTTTTTTTAATTATATTTTTCTGTTAATTATTATATAATGTACATAAATACTTTAAAAAACATAACTAAATTCTTTAAAATACAAAAAAATAATAAAGAAAATAAGCACTATTGATGACTTATAATAAAACGTTAATAAAAAATACCTCTTAAAGTAAAAAAATAATAAAAGGTGCCGTGTTTATTATTGATTGGAGCCGTTGTTCTATTTCCTCTTCTTTGGTGATAATTACTTATCATTTGCAGGCCTAGGTATTTTCCATTTTTTGAATCTTTGATAATTAATATACCATAGCACTTGTTTTCTATAATATCGAACTTATTTGTTTGAAAACCCCCAAATTCTAAACAAAGGTGAAAAGATTTCAGGTTAATTTGATAGTGCAAGTTGAGTGAATTGTATTGTTACATAAAATCTATTTCAACGGACTCGCATCTTTATACATTTAGATTAATATTCTCTATATCTTGCGGAAAAGGATTCTACATATATTTGCGCTTAAACATAAAATACCTATTTTGTTTTAAAAACATTTCACTTCCGTATATATACTTCTATATTTAGTTCGAAATAAACTTGTTGACGTTCACGATTTTTCAATATGAAGTTTTGGATTTCACTGCAATCATTTTCAATATATAACCCATTAGTGCCGAGAGTTAGAAGTGTATTTTTTAAAGTGAAACAAGTCAAAGATTTATATTATTTATAAGAAAAAATCATGGTAGATGTTAAGCCACAACTTAAAAAAAATATATAATTCTACACAGAAGTAAAGGATGCAACATCGCTTATGTTCAAATTTTGGTAAAATTTTATGTTTATTTAAATACAAAATAGGCACTAATGGATTAACTTAATACATGAAAAACATCAGCTGACCCCTCTATAACTCATAATCTCTAAAAACTCTACCAATAAGTAATTTCAGGGTTACTCATTCCATTAGATAATTATATGTAGATAAATTATGCTTTATCAATAATTGACTTGGCGGCCCTCTTTAGATGCAGATAAGCCCTGGATAAAACTCCCTTTTTGAAAACATCGTGATTTATGAAGGTTTAATCCATTTATTATTATTATTATGTTCATCATAAATGCTTAGGCTCTTAAGACACTATTGCAGTAAATAATGCTTAGGAAATACTTTATTCCTCAAGTACACATTCATATGTATCTTATTTAATTGCTTTAAAGTATGTCATGCTCGCAGTTAGCCTTGGTTTTTTTTCTCCTTTAGCCATCCTCCCTTCTATATATTCAAGTATATATTATTTTAATTCATGGAATGCTTTTATGTTTATAAATCTAAACAATATGCTTTTAGTGGAAGAGGCTTCATTTAAAGAAGAAGACGAGATAAGGGTTTCTCTCTTTATAAATGTTTTAAAATCTAAGATAAAAGTAAGAGTCATAGGATTGTAAATAAAATAATAATGTTGAAATCATATAAGATATAAGAGTTCCAAAGTCACGATTGGACGCGCACTGAATATCGGGGTATTTGCATAGAGATATAAAGATATAGAGAGCGTTTTCCCTTCAATAACAGAGAAACATCGTTCAGCTGTTGCCTGTGTCAAACATAAACAAAGTAATTTGTACTACGTTATCGTAAGTTGATCTTATAGATAGAAAGATTTGTTTATATTGGGCACAATGACGTATTTCTCTGAAGAATCCAATAAGCTCTCTATGTCTTTATATCTCTATATCTTCTTTCTGTCGCTCACCCTCCCTCAATAATGAGAGGTAAGAAATATTCCGATATTCTGTGTTACCAACCGTTACTTCGAGTTGAAGTTGAGCGTAAGAGTTGTTCAAAATGGCATTGGCACGTGCCGCTGTGAGACTAGAAAGAAAGAGAGCCAAAGAAGAGGAACAGAAGCGTTTGTTCCAGAAGGGGTTAAAGCAGACCCAGGGAAACGCCTCCAAGGGGAAACGGGGCACCCCGAGGAAACAGCAGACCCTGCAAAAACACCAACCTCAACCCTACCAACGGCTGGACGACATCAACACCTGAAGAATGGTCCCCGTCCGAAATAGAGAAGACCATCCCCCCAGTTGCAAGACTTTATCCCTGCACCTCCACCACTAAGGCCAGCCTGGAAGACAGTGTCACCAACCCCCCCGTCACATGTGAATCCACTAAGATGGCCCACACCTATCCCCGTGGGGAAAGTAACTGCCTCTGCAGACAATGCAAAGCAGGCCCTCATCAGACTACTGACAACCGCACTCGGTTGTTAGTGTGGAATTGTCATGGCCTCGCCACCTGCAAACTTCTAGCACCCTCATTGAAAGCGTTAGATACAAAAGCTAATTTGATTATTGCGAATGAAACCGAGCTTTGCCTAGACGACGTGCCTATTATACCAGGCTTTGATACTCTTCTGCCGTGTGTCCGTAGGTCGAAAAGAAGTCAAACATCTATGTTCGTTGCCAAGGCCCTACAAGCTGAGCAGATCCCAACGCCGTCTGATCTGCACATTGTTGCTGCTAAGATAGGAATGCGTCTGTACGTTCGAATTTACAGGCAGTTTTACGTCTCTCTCAAACAGCGTCTCTGACAAAGGATTAGCTTTCGTGACGACTCAGCTGGATGAGATAGGAAAGACACTAAAAGTACTCTCTGAGACTCATGGAGTGAAAGATGATTGTCGCAGGAGACTTCAATCTGGACGTTACAAGATATGACGACCGTGGTTACTACAGGAAAAACTAAGGCAATGTTGGAAGGGCTACTATGAGGAACTCGGACTTCAATTACAACCGACAGGTCCAACTTTTCGATCTAATGGCGTTTTTCAATGGTGAAAGCCGTACCTCCACCATTGATCACGTATACCTTCGAGGAAATGCAAACATTAACGTAGAAGTACTCGATGACGCTCTCTCTGACCATGCGCCGCTTCTTGCGACCACCTCGTCCGAAAGAGCTCCTAAGCGGATTGTAAAAGAAACAAGGGAGGAACGCAACTGGTCCACACTCGACATACCTGCGCTAGAGCTTTCCTTCTCAATTGATACCAAAAAATACCAACAATGGGGTATATGGGTTTGAAACCCATTAACCCATTGTTGCGGCTGGCGGAACTCGAAGGCCCCTCTTTGACTCGTCCAACGTAAATGACATCAATATTCACATTAAAACAGCCATCACAGCTACCTTGGATGTTGTTGCTTCTCTTCGAAGATACACCACTACAAACACAAATGTTAGGCTTTAACTGTACATTCGAGCAGTCATGCGAGAACGGGACAAGGCGAAGAGTCTAGGGAAAAAGTACTACAAGGCCCTAAGGAACAAGCACTGAGTCTAGTTAGACGTGACCATGTTTCTTTTAATCTATCTCGAATCAAAAAGGGTGGGCAGACAGCAGCATGGAAAATCGCGAATGATGCCATGGACAAAGGAAACGATGGCGTTCTGCCTTTTCTTGAAGGCTGTAGAACCGACACAGACTCAGCTAACATGTGCAATCAGTTTACATCGATAAAGTTGACCGACTGCGTTGGGATCTATGTCCTGATTCCCAAAATGCAATGATTTTCAAAAAGGCCATGCTCTAATGCCAATTCAGACGGGGAATTTGGATTTCACAATGTAGGCACTGCTGCTTGAAGAGGGCACTAAAATCCCTCGTCCCGAAGCACTCTGCCGCATTGACAAAATTCCTATTTTAGGAAATAGCCCTTCCAATCGTTCACCTCATTAGCACAATCATTACTTCTCAGATATGGCCAGACGAGTGGAGAACGGCATTCATAATCCCAGTACTGAAAAGGGCAAACCACGTAGAGAACCCTCTAGCTATAGACCTGTCTCACTCCTTTGTGCCATCTCAAAATTGACCGAGCGGGTACTTTACAATCAACTCGTGACCTACGTCGAAGTTTATGTAAACTCCCACATGAACAACACGGCTTCCGAACTGGACGCAGTGTCAACACTGTCCTTGCACTTTACTGTCCAACACTGCTAAGGCTTGTAATCGTAAATTAAAGGTATGCATTGCTGCCTTCGATTTTTTCTGCGGCCTTTTACCTTTTGGAAGCAGATATACTTCTGGCTAAGCTCCAATGGATAGCGAGAGCCACCAAAAAGCTGATACTCAGCTACCTAACAGGTGGGCGACAGAAGGTGAATTGGAACGGCCAACAGTCCAATTCCTGAACATAAAGTACGGCGTCAGACCGGGTTTTATGCTTGGCCCCCTACTTTTCATTCTTCTCACGGCTGACCTACCTGATTATCTGAGAGTAGCTGTCAATCCAGAAGCTCAGCTTGAAGTACTGCTATATGCCGACGATACTTCTATTGTCATCTCGGCTCCATCCTGGGAACAGGTCGACTTCGCTTTGGGCTCGGCATCAAAAGGCCTTGTAGGCGTATTCAAATATCAATGGACTCCACCTAAACGTTGGGAAAACCCAAACGTTACGTCTGGGTGCTCCAAACACTCCTTCGACCGCTACACTCAACCTTTTGGGGGTAACTGTTAGCAGGAACCTGACATTTGGCCCTACCACGAAAAAACTATTCAGAATGTCAGGAAAAGAATTGGAGTCATCCGCAGGCTCTGCACCACGGTATCGCGAGGGCCACTGCTGACCCAGATAGCTAGAGCCATAGTCATCGGGAAACTTCAGACGTCTGCATGGGTGACTAGAATTGCAAAATTATCGTCTGCTGCTGGAACCTCTCACACCCCTACATTGCAAAGACTAGCTCAGATGCGCAACTTGCCATCAACGATCTCGCACGTATCTTGCTGGGAGTTCGAAGAGCAGATCGGTTGCGTGTAGTTGACCTTCTCGACAGGTCACATCTTCCATCTGTAAATGAGATCTTATTGAAGCAGGCTGCCATATCCGCTTGGAAGGCTATGAACGTGGACAGGTGTCCCTTGGAGAGCATTCTCGAGGGCTTCGATGAGTGCACCCGCAGTGCTACAATATGCCTCAAGAAAGACGTTTCTACCAACTGTGTCGCTGCAGTTAACCTTTCAAAGGCCTGGAGCTTGTCACAGCCATTAAGAGAGGCATGCACTTATCAAGTGCTCGGAGGGTAGCAAAGTCAATGGCAGGGTTGTCTAGATCCTTATAGCTCCTTAAGTTTAATGTAATTATAAAAATTAAAACATTATTTATATTTATTTGTTTTTGTTATTTTTCTTTAATATATTATTATTGTTATTTGTATAATTATTTGTGTTGTATATAAAGATATAAGTTTTTTATTAGTAGCCATGAAGGCTAGGGCTATATTAGCTCCGTATAAATCATACAAGACAAGAACTTCGATACTTTATATTAATATAATTGAAACCATTAAAGTTTGTTTAATCATAGAATTTACAATGTCGTAGTTTGTTGTGAGTAAATTTAAATGTCCCATATATATACCTTCTAGAGGGGAGGGTAATGGGGCCTACAATTGTTAGGTTGAATACAGTTTGACATAATTTGACATGTGGAAACCGATGATCGATTCATTTTGAAGTCCCATATACCATACATGTGACACCGGAACCATGAGATGGATTTAACACCCCCAACTATAATAAATTAGGCATGTAGGGACCAAGGGAGCATGTGATACTTGTTAGAAACTTTAAATGTCATGTTTGTGGCTGGTGAAGCTTAATGATTCATTGGTTGTTTGTTTGGACCCTTCATCAATAACTATAATTTTTTGGAACTCAGTGTAATAAATGATTACAGCTCCTTGTTGATATATATATATATATATATATATATATATATATATCATATATATATATATATATATATTATATATATTATATTATATATATATATATATATAATATATTTGTTCTTATGTTTCAAATGTTTGAAATTTAGCGACTTGTGATTTTCTTTTCTTGGTTGATCAAAAAAAGACGACACACAAAGTTTGAACAAATCGGTCACATTACGAGGTCGCGCAACGAGGTTCAAAGTTTGAAAAAATTAGTATAATATAGTTTTCGCAAAATTTCTTCAAATGGTGGACGTTACAGACGTCACAATAATTATAATTTACAAGGAAATCTAATCTATTACTACCAAGTATCTTGTGGTCTTTTTTGTTGTTTTTTTTAAATAAAAGTTTAAAGTAAAACAAGCAAGAAAGGGAGTGTGTATTAATAGCTTATTTCATGGTTTTTTGTATCAATTACTTCACTCGCCTGTAGAAGATGACTTGTTCGCTTCAGAGTAAATAGCTTTTAAGTTTGGTAAAAACTAAAATAAATCAAAAAATGACCTGGGTGCATTATATCATTCAGAATTCAGTACAATCTGAGTGTACCTCATATATTCAGAGCCTGTATTGACATATAAGAAATCGATTATGAAAAAATAAATCATAATGTGTTTCTAGATGGCGTCAAGGTATCTTCTCAAAATTTTACTTTGTCTCTGAAGCATTATAATCCATTTATGCGTCATTTTGTACGCGAGATAGGCTTTTTTTATGTACATATAACTCTCTACTTATTAAATTGAATGATTTAGTATACCAAAATATTAAAGATGGTTAACCAAGCTTCATTTGAATATTTTGTGTTCTAAAAATCGCTATACTTTAAGATATACGCCAATACGTACTTCTCCCAAAAATTGATTCTTTTGATATGAGAAATCGATTTACCATCTGGTAATTATGGAGTGGACCTTGGATCAAGCAAGAAAAAAAGAGGGAGAGAATATTTTGCCCTCACTTCTATCCCTTCTTTTGTTCTTTATATCCAGGTAACAAAATAATTCCAAATGGTAATCGTATATTCTCATACAAAAGATCATTTTTGGGGTCGAGAGTACGTATTTTACGTAGTATGTATAATTGTTTTTTTAAGATCAGTACTAAAATATTTAAAACTTTGACCTCGTTGCGCGACCGTAATGTTGACCGATTTTGTTCAAACTTTGTCTGTCGTCTTCTTTTATCACCAAGAAGAAACAGAAAAATCCACAAAGTTGAACATTTCAAACATTTGAAAAATAAGAAAAACTCTACTATATAGACCTACATATATATATACATACTATATATATATATACATGTATATTACCTATATATATACACATACTATATATATAAATGTGTGTAATTCTAATTACTACATTTAAAATTAAAAATTTTTATACTTAAGATTGCTTTGGTCTCCTTGGTTCCTACCATGTAGCTGTCATCTAAAGATTCTTAATACTTAGTTATGCACATTCGGATATGACGACCACTTGTTCAAATTAATGGATTTGCCATTCGTATATTTGTATTGAAAGTACTTTTGTCTTGATTATTATACTGGATGCATATATTTTTTCTCCTGCGCATACGTATATACTGATATATCAATCTCCCCTGTATTCTATCTCTAAATTTCTTTACCTGAAATGATCCTGATCAATACTATACGGGTAGGGGACTTCGCCATTGTTTGTTCTTACATCTAACAAAGAACCTCCCTCCTCTCTTTAAATAATTCTTTTTATATAATAGTTCCTTGGATTGCTTCTATGTCATTCTCTTTTCCCTTTACTCATAGTTAAATATTGCGGTTGAGCTGAAATACATTTGAATATATGAACTACATGTTAAAACTATTTCACAGATTTATGTTGGATAACCTTGGTACTGATATGGTGATCTGATCCCTTGTTTTTGATCAATACATCAAGAATAATCTTGAATCAAAATTAAATCTTGGAACCTCAGTCTTCATTTTAATTTTGAAAGTATAATAAATGACTATGATAAAATATAATTTGTGTTTGTACTCAATACTAAATGTCTCAAAGGAAATAAGAAGCAAAACGCAATCTATCGCACAAATATATATGTATATATTATATATAAATTATCAGAATGATGATGTTCAACACCATATAAATAAATACAGATACATGATGTTTGGTCATTACTATTTTATACAACTACCCAAACCGCTATTGTTAAATGATTTGTGTGGACAGATTAAATTCTTTTTAATATATGGATAATCTAATCTTATTGTTATCGGAATCTTGATTTGATAAATGTGAATTGTATTCCCTCTCGTGAGTGATTTTGTTCATGTCTTCATATTTTGAAAATGCATTACTCTCTTCACGTTAGATGTTAGTTGTTCTTTTAGTTGCTTAATTTTCGGAACTGAATTCCAGATATAAGAATATCATCGATATAATGCAAATGTCTCTTCCAAGTGGCTTACAGCCATGTCATTTATTATTGTTTAATAATTTACCCTAAACATTAATACTCATGTTTTATTACAAGTGTAATGTTGTTTTCATGCGTATCTGACAAAAATAAAACTACACTCTGATAATAAGATTACTATTGAATAGGATATGTTTCATTTTGTTTTTTTTTTAAAACAAGAAGTACAATATTTACATCCTTAATTATAATTAATTTTTGAGATTTATAGTCGTAATGACATAGACATCAAATGTCTTTCTATTCGATGTTTCTCCCCTAGCTCAAATAATTGTGTTGGTACAGCCATTCATATCCTTATAGTAAATGTGCAAGTGAGCCGGAACACCGTACCGACCAAAAGATCAAGGACACAAGGCGATTGTTCAAAGAGAAGGATATAAAAACATGTTTAAATCGCCAGTGAGTTACCTTTCGAACAAATGTTAATATATGTTTGTAAGTTAAAACATATTGCAATTAAGGTCATCAAAAAATACTCACTAGATCTTTGAAAACACTTTGAAATCTGCGGCAGCTGAAGCTGCGGTACTTGAGATGCGTGGAGTGAAGCCGGGATCATGGAACTATGCTTGTGTCCTCAAGGTACCTTTCTGCGAGCCGTCACCTCATCCTCTTGAAAAAGTAACCAATCAATATTGCCGTTTTCTTAGCCTCCAGTTATTTTATTTCCATGATTTAATTTTTTGTTGTTTATTTGAGGCTTTGGTCTTTTTATGTCGAGTAATTTAATATATATATATAATATATTATGTTTTACTCAATTTTATCTCCGTAAGTAACTCTTTTATATTTTGTACAATTTTAATAAAGATATTCAAAAAACATTTAGTACTAATAGTCAATTTATGCTCCATAATAGTGGACTATGATAATATTCTGCTTATCTGGATCCCGGTAGTTTTAAAAATACTTGTTTACTCATGAGCTCATCAAGTGCCTATTGATATGGGATTACAGATATCCTTGGTTCCCTGCCTCATTAATAATAGTCAAAGAAGACCCATGAAGCATAATTACAATCATGACGCGTTTCATAATACCAATAGAAATATAAACTTAAATCAAGGCTCCAAAAAGAGAGATTCCCTTTTTTACTTTATTTCTTCTTATTATTATTATTCCTTCTTTCCTTACACTGAAGGCCTTAATATGAGAGTTACATCGGAATGCTTGGCTTTATTTATGACACAAATATTAAGTACTATAAGTAATAATAATAGTAAGACACTCGTCCTTAGTGGTGGTGATACTGTCAGTTTGTATTTTTGTTTCTTCTTCTTCTTGATATTCAATACTTCATGGATGATGCCAGTTGGTCTTGAATTTTGTGACAATATTTGCCGTTCAAGGCAAGGGTGGGTCCTTGATTATTTGCTTAATATATTATATTGCCTTTGTGGAATAGTTACCTTTGTTTATTTTTTTGGAGGGATGGGTTGGGCCACCATGGATAAATAATGAGCTCTGTAAGCTCCCTTGACAAAAAAAAAATTGCTGTGGAATATTAGAAGGAGATATAAAGAATGCAATGGTCTCAATACTTCTTCTACTACAGTGATTCCCCATTCACTATGAAGTGTTATATAAATTAAGATGTAAATAAATATATAAGTTAACGTAGGATTTTACTAATATACACTTCTAATTTAGAAAATTCCCTCAGGTTATTATTACGTCGTGGTAAGTGTGTGTGTGTAATCGTCTTTATTTCCCCAAGAAACATCCTAGCACTTCGGCTAGTCAGGGATGTCAGGAATTTAAAAAAAAAGTTATACAATGTATAAATATATATATATAAACTATATAAATCGAACAAATACTAAAATATAAATATATAATTAAAAACAAAAGTTTCTTCGAAGAAAAAAAAACCTTAAATTTAAAACAAAATAAATAAAATATTAAAAAAAACACTATCGTCTGCTATATAGGGCACATTTTTCCAAAGACTTGGCAACTACATAGGCTTCCTCATGGTTTTGGCGTTGCGAAGCTTAGGATACTATTCAAATAGCTGCAGCACTGGTGACAAATGGTGTTCTCAAAGTTCATTGAGTTTGGCGAACAACTCGTCTTCGCATATCCTCGACCGCAGCACGGCAGCATTGGCTTCCTCTCGTTCCCCTAAAATCCTCATTCTGGACCAGATGCTTAAACTTCCGAATATGAGCTGGTGACAGGGTTCAGATCTGGGCTATAGTTTTGCAAATATTTTCTTAACATACTCGTAGAATAAATATTATATTTTATCCGAAATTTAACTCATTGGTGATCTTAAACATAAGACTTGACTTCACAAAAAATTGGTCGTTCGTCGTTTGTTTGTCGTTCACCAAAGTTATCGTTCATCAAAAGTTATCGTCATCAAATAGTCTTCCTTTTAAGAATGAATCGTTCATCGATTGTTTGTCGTTCGTTATTCTGAAAAAAACGACGACGTTTTTTTTAAAAAGGATTTTTTTTTTTTTCGTCATTCTAAAAAAAGTGATGACGTTTTTTTAGAAAAGGAAGTTGTACCATGAAAAAGAAGAATGTTTTTTTCTTTTTTTTTTGGAGCCAAAAACGAATGATATAATTTTTTTGTTGGCGTTGGTCAATTTTTTGTCGTTTATCGTTCATTTTTCGAGAACGACGAAATGATTAAAAATTAACGACAAATCAACAAGTCTGTTTAAACATGTATTATGCCTTTTCTTTGAACAATCACCCTACTGGCCATGAATCTTTTGACGGTACGGTGTTCCAACTCACTTTCGCCCCAACTACTAGGATATGAATGGGGATAGGGCCATAACTATTTAAGCTAGGGAAGATAATCGAATCAAGGACATTTGATACTATAGCGGATTTGTTTAACGGGTTCCGCGTCCGTTCGGATCATAACTCCCTTGTTTAGGCATTAGCTTTAGGATGTGTGTTGCACACAACAATTTTTCAGGAAATCTTGTGCTGATTAAGAATATTAGGTTTATATACTTTCCACATATTATGCTATTGGACATTTACTCTTGAAGACGAGTTAAAATATTTTTTGAGTGAAGAAGAATCGTTTTTTAAATGCGTATCTTTATAAGTTTTTGACATTGTTTATTTAAATATTAAGCTATTCAAACAATCTAAATGCAAAACTAAAGACTTAACTAGTATTTTCTAACAAGGAGTGTTGTACCTTTTTAATTATTAAAATCATAATGTTTATCCCGAAAATCAGGAATAAAGCGGAAAGGATCCTTGAAAACTCATCATTGTTCTTTATGCTTGTTGTTGTTAACCTTGCCTGGCCTGGAGGTCACTTTTCTTTCAATCAAGTAGCTAAGAAATGCCCCCTTTCTTCATTTGAAGGAAACCAGTTAAATGTCAAAATCTTTTTTATACTGTAAAAAGGCCATACAGCTTCAACAATCGCGAAATTAATATGAAGCTTTTAGAATACTCAAACACAGTTCTTTGTCCTTACTATGTGAAAACCTCCCATCATAATTCGATAGAAGGCACATTGAATCTTCTTGTTTGTCAGACTCTCCTACCCTAGAAACTGATTGCAAAGATCCCATGCTAAAAGGGAATATATCTGAGTGAATCACTCTTATTGTAAAATGACAACTATGTTGACTCTCAAATCTCAAAAAGGGCTGGAGGAAGTCCCTGAGGCGTACTGAACGCCCTCTGGTAACTGAACGTCTGCGAGAAGTCAGACTTGAACGTGCCAATAAAATCTTGAACGATATCAAAAGCTCATCTGGACGCATCATCATTTTTTCAGATGAGAAAACTTTTAAGGTCAATCCTGTTTTCAACAGGCAAAATGACCGTGTTGTGAGCTTTGGAGATGTGCAAGATAATCACAGCTATGTGACAACAACAAAGCACCCGGCTTCGGTGATGTTGGGTCTCGTGGCCTCTAACGGGAAGGCCATGAAGCCGGCATGGTTCCCCACTGGGTACAGATTAACAGCGGAGGATTATGTGAAGATTCTGGCGTCCAAGGTCCTTCCGTGGATCAAATCCATAGTCGGCAACTCTCCTTGGGTTTTTCAACAAGATAGAGTACCTGCCACGCTTCCAAGAAAGCTCATGAGTGGCTCAAGGACAACATGAACTTTTGGCCCAAGGACTACTGGCCCCCTCAGAGCCCAGATCTGAACCCACTAGATTTCTCCATCTAGGCGCACGTGGAGACCAAGGCCTGCAAAAGATGACACAAGAACATAAATGCTTTAAAGGCTGCTGTCAACAAGTCCTGGGCCTCCATGGACGCCGATTACATCCAGCAAGTCTGTGGCAGCTTCAGACGTTGCCTGACCAGTGTCATTGAGTCAAATTGAGCACATTGATTAAATTTGATCACAAACTATTTTATTATTCTAAAAATGTATGAATAAATTGTTTCTCAAGTCATTCGAAATGTCCTTATTGTCCGCGATATGTTCTGAACAAAAATCGGTAAATAATTCTGCACGGCCCGGTATAGGTATACTAACATAGCATTTTTAGACTTAACAATTGTGAGTATCTAGGAGTGTTTTGGTCACTTATAAAAAACTTATCAAACTATATACTATATGTCGAAGATTTTTTCGTACATACAAATTAAATAAAATTCCAATATTTTTAAACAGTAATTTTGCTCTATAATGTTCAATTATATTTTTTTTATAAAACACAACTGTCTAAATTTTTTTTATTATCTGTTTATAACCGAAAAAAATCCAATAATTTGAAGGGAGTTATCGTCTTTTGAAGTATAAGATGGGCACTAATTTTTTCCTTAATTTTTCATAACTTTGAGCGCCCCTAAAATGACCCTTGGAGTTCCAAGTATCTGAAATTTAGGAAATGAGTTATTTATAACTTTTTACAAGTGTACCAAAAATGGATCAGAATCGGTGCTGATTATGCCTTGAGATGTATCCAGTGGAATTACTCTCTAGTGTTCACTTATTTAACCTGCGCGCAACATATTACTTTTTCCGGCCTGACCAAATAACTAGTACATATATTAACGCCTATGAAATAATAGATAAAGTTATAAAAATGAATGCAGAATTGCAGAAAAGTACACTCCTTTTTAAGGGGGTTATTCAATAAGTGAGCCAAAAAAGGATTTCAGATTATCTATTTATATAATAATCTATAAGTTACAGTTTGTAATAGTTTGGTGTGACTTATCTGGGTCATTATTGTTTCGTTATTGCTAGAGTTATTTGTATTAATTTTTTAATATGTTATGTCGTTACCGACATTACCAGACATATAAGTCATAGTTAATTATTCATTGTACCTACCTAGACTGTAGATCTGTATCTTATTTTGATTTTATATTGCCTTTAGAGGTTCCCCTCAAAATGCGGCTCTTACTCTAGTGATCATATATAGGCTATTTCTTTTCCTAGCTATGTATTTTTCGATTATAATACAAAAATATGATAAATAACATTTTCGTAACTAATAATTAGATGTTCCTTATGAACAACAATTTTTAAATACTGCCTTCAAATGGTACTTGATTTTTACAAAATATTTGGCCGCTAGATGTCGCCCGCTTTAAAGCTCCCACATTGGTTTGTACCTATTTAGCTAAGAAAACCCGCAAACAATAAATATTCCTTTTACTAAATGAATGCACCTCCTTCTTCCTTTTCTTTAAACAAATGGGCTTGTGAGCAGTCGTGGAGGTTGAATTTCAATTAGTGAAATTACCATTATAGTTACATACATAGTAGGATTTCAAGTTCCTGACCATAAACAGATTTTCAAGGACCCTGCCATTACGTCGAGAGTATTATTATTAGTTGAGGTAAAAGGTAGTCATCGTCCTTTTTAACTTGGTTGAGTTATGAAATATGTAAATGCTTCTTAGATCTTTAAGATAACATTCTTATTAGAGGAGCATATCTCCTCTAATTATATATAGTTATCCGTATGCGTGGTCATTGGAATGCTCATTTTGGGTTTTTATTTAGATTTTTTTTACTTAAATGCTTTATTTTGTGGTAAGTGAACGAAAAGGATGTTCAGAAGGTCTAGTCTAAAAAGGTTGGGCTTAAGGACTAAAAATCGTGTCGAACTAAAAA
>CP045896.1:23543582-23563315 GCA_013387185.1 Caligus rogercresseyi | reverse complement strand
AGGTCGGTGAATTACATTCTTACAATACACTATTCCCCTAAAAAACAGACTCTCACCCAACAAACAAATAAAGTGTCATCCTCAACGCCTGCCCATAAATCAAAGTGTATCAAAACATATCTATTTTATCATCATTACCATTCTGTAGTATGTTGTTTATAGTATATGGTCCCTCAGCACGAGAGCTTCTCTACCTCTCTTATCAACAAAAAAGAATAATCAATTCCACTGATAACAACACGAACATATGTATATTGAAGGAAACTTGATATTGGGCTTGACATTCACAAGGGGAGATTTTTAATGAAGGCATTTTGGTTTTTTTTGACATGATTTCCTAATACATATAAATTGAATTCCCCCATCTACCTTATATTACAATATATTTTATTTGATATATATGTAACCTTTCTATATATGCATATATAATAATTATATGCTTTAGAGTTTTTATGTCTTAATATTTGGTACATAAAAGATAACCAGGAACAAGAATTTTAAGGACTTTTTTATCTGACAAAATTTATTTCTTTTTTATATTTCTTTATAGTTTTTTTTTTTTTGGTCACGAAGTTTTATTCAATATTTGCAACAAATAATACAGTGTAATACATACTATACTAAATATACAAATAATTATATAATTAAACTCTCTTCAACAGTTGTGTAAAAACATAAATGAACGTTATAGTTCAGATTTACTGTTAAAAAGTGATGACCTAAATATAATATGACAATTTATTTGTTCCTTAAAAAACGCCGATATTTTCTTAAAATCCTCTTGGCTGATTTTAAAAATTGAATTGATGTCGATGGTACGAATCGGACGACATTTCCAGCCCATTTCCAATCATCTGATGCGTTGCGTTCGGAATCTTAATTTGCAGAGCTGAGTAGCGGGCGGCGGCTCCAATGATTATTGCCCTTAGGTCCTCGACCTCGATGAAAGAGTTTGTCGTTTTTTTTTTGCAACTAACGATTTTATATTTAAAAGTGCTGTATCTATAGCTTTTTGGATAGGGGGGGCATTATATTTACGTATATAAACCCAAACAAAATAAAGGCTTTTATAAGATTTGAGGTAATTATTTCATTTTAGCACACATTTATTTGAATAAAACGCTTGACTACCATGAGCACAGGACATTCAGCAAAGGCATGAATGATTGAGTTGAATAAAGCCCCACAGTTATAGAAGGGTAATAAAATCTAAGTAAACGAGCAGAAATCTGAAACTGAGAATCATATGGACGTTCTGCCTAATTTCTTTTCTGATACTGTTGTGGATGTCATTTATGAAAATAGGGAAAAAGAACCTTTCCTCAATTTTTTGGCTATCCTGCTGCATTAGAGAGAATCGCTTTATCTCAAAATATTCTAACACTCCATGACCTGAGATCGGCTCCTGTCTTCAATGTAGGTAGGTTTCGTTTTCTTTAGAACGCTCATGCAATGATTTTAGTCCGTCCAAGCCTTGGTTTTAAATTTTTTATACCCATAGTGAAGAGTTCCTTTGGATCTATATCTGAGAGCTTCTTAAATTGCTTGCTCTTCCTCAATCATGGAAACAGAGGATTTTTCGGTCGACATGTGGTATAACTGATAGTGCCAATTTTTTTTGCCTATATGGTTGGATATAATTGCATCCGACAGGACATGACTAAGCATTATAGCATTAAAATTAGTCACTCGAACCTATGATCTTATCAATGAGGTAGACCAAAAATGACCATCCCCTCTCGGGATTCGAACCTGCGCCCCCAACATTGAGAGATAGTTCTTCTAATTTTTCCTTTAAATAAGAATATTTCAAAATAAGTTTTTTGTAATAAGCCATTAGCTATAAAATGAGTCCATGTTGACTGGTATAGCATTAAGTTCTCATGAGGTAGCTCGAATCCTGAACCAAAAATAAATACATATTGAGAGCTCAGAAAAAAACGCTTGTTATAAAAAGGAAATATGGTTTTGTGCTCTTCAACTTTTAATGTACCTACATTCGTTTTGTAATGCCTGACGTTACTTCAACTTTTGTTTGAAGGCTATACCAAGTGCTTCTTAAAGATTGAAATATAATATTTATAGGCAAAATTAACAATATGATTAGCGAGTTATTCATAAAAAATATCTTAGACGATCATTGAAATATCCATTATAAGCTACTCATCATTTATAAAAATATTATGATTATAGATAATTGTAGTCTAATGTATTCTAACTTAGAGTCAATTATTTAACATTGTATAGCATGAAAGTAAAAAAACCATAGAATACAATTATAAAAAGTAGGTAGATGTATATATATATATATATATATATTAGGGTGATAACTTTTTTACAAACCTCATATTCCTGTGTCATCATAAGATGAACTTTTATAAAGATTAAATAAATCTATTTTCAAGTTTATTTGATGAAAAAACCTCACACACAAAATTATTTTAAATAATTTAATTATGAGCTTTTTGACCAGTTCTTGAAGTCAAATGAAACATCTTCCAGTTTAAACAAAAACCTTTATAGAATGATATGTATCATATTGTATAGCAGTATAAAGGGACAGAAAGCAATTGGTCAATGTCAATTGGTCACATTAATGTCAATGGAAAGACGAATCTCAGGTGGAGGTTGTCCTTGTTGCGGCAGGACTCGTCCAAGTCCTGCCTAACTTTTGATCGCACGCTCGCAGCATTGGTTGCTTTGGGCAATATTGATGGGCGATTTATCTCTTCTCCAGTGGGTATCTAAGCATTTGAGACCTTTTGGATATCCATCCAGAGCAGATGATAGTTCTTCGAAATCTTCATCGCGGAACAATTGGTTGCTAAACCAATGGCCGCCCATGGGTAAGAAATAAATGAACAGATTTTACGCAGCATGGTTCAAGTTTCAGGCATCAGATGAATGTAAGGAGGTCTATAATGGCACGAGAGTTCCAGCGTGCATTGCTGATGTTTGGAATCTGCTAAAAGTTAACAAAAGGGACCTCATCTTTCTCAGTGAAGTGTCGGAAGACACGAGTAGGTGATACAGAAATTTCATGCCGTCTCTCCAACCGCCTGTTTCCTTGATCTCAGCTTTTCCATTGCTGAAAGCTGCCTTCAATTGGTCATACTTGCGCACCAAGTCCTTCACAAAGAAGTACTCAATATCTGTGGATTTGGTTGAGTCATGGAGCTCATCGTCCATGACAATACGGAAGATGCGATCGAGCACATGGTGCTGACAACTGATAAACTTGGGTCATGGGCTCCCATTCTTTTCAAACATCTGCTGCAGCCGAATGACAACACCAGACTTCTTCCCGGTGTTGACGCTTGTCGTGTCGGCAATTATCATCTGAATTGATCCTCACAAGTTGAACTCCTGCAATACATCCTGGAGCCCTTTTGCAATGGTTGCAGCTGGTACCGTCCTTCAATTGAAGCACAGTCAATTTGATTTCCTATGCTTCATTTTGTAGGACCACTGCTTGGTCTTCCATGCCATTGATTTTTTTACCATCGAAGTGCAAGATCCACTTCTCCTGATGAAGTGTGCTAACCAAGTGCTGCTTCACTTCAGCAGCTCTTCTGTAGAGAGCTTTGTGGATTCCTGGCTGACTTGGGGTCCGGATCTCGATGCCCTCACCTGAAAGCTGACGGTATACCTTTGCTTCTTTGTGGGTCGATAGCTTTGAGCTTGTAACAAGTTGCTAATAAAATAACAACTTGAGATCCTATTAATGAGTCGGATATTAAACCAGTGCTTTTATCAGCTGCGGCTAGATATGCCTTTCTGGACCTCAAGATACCATCTCCTTCAATGGATTCCTGGACTCCGGGCGTCGAAAGAAGTGAAATTCTTCCCGTCCCTTGCCTCCATCCACCAAAAGACTATATTAACAATTTTAAAGCATTTTAAGAAGTCTAAATGATTGTATTTTATTTAATAATAAGTCTTTTTTTTAAATTGTGTATTCTTTATGTCATCATGTCATGTTAGGAAGTATAAATGTTTTGATGTTATTATCATAATAGTTTTTTTATAAAATTTGTATTCTTTAGTCTAGCATGTCCATCATGTAAAAATTGTATTGTTCAGCTCCTAGACACAATTTTAAATTATAGTATTTATTTATGTGTATTCGCACGTATTTTCTTAGGTTTATATGTATTTACTCTCCTGTACATATTTTAAATTTGAACTGTTGAATAATATAAAAAAAACAAAAAAAAACAAGTCGCCTTGCAACACCAGTGGGGTTATACTTCCTTGTGTGTTTGTTGAAGGTGCAGCCTCATCTTCCATATAACTGTCTTCACTAGTGTCACATGAGTCCGTACCTGTTTCAGAAGAATCTAATGCTACTGAGCTGGACTCAGTTGCTGAATTGGACTCATCCACTTCCAATGTATTCCTTCACTTGGATGGGTGGATGGTCTGGGCACTGGCACGTTTGTCAGTAGAATAACCGACCTGGCCTTTGCTCTGCACTTGCAGTTCGTAGAGGTTCTTACCCTCTTTGCAAAGCCATTGGCCTTTCACCTTGGTCACATCGAACAGTTCATTCAATGAATCAAAGTTTTACTTTTTCCTGCAACGGTCATACTCTTGTAGGAGCTTTTCTAGTTTTGCACGGATGGCTTGATCTGATACAGGCGGGAAGTTCAACGTCGTCCTCCATAAAGCTTTCAGCTCCACAGTAATCAGACGACCCTCTCTTTCCGTTCTTTGGCGATGGATTCAAGGGATTTGAAACGTCCCATCACGTGGCTTTTCAGGGGCATGCGGCTCCAGTCACTCAGGGTTCTTCGTGGATTGCCACATTGCCTCTTCTTGATGGTGCTTGGAACTGGACCAAGTTCTTTCTCCAGGTTTCCTTGTTCTTCTCTGTGGTAGAGGATTTTTTTTTAAATTATTATTCACGGCTCCAAAAAAATATACAATGTATAAAAAAAAACGATGCTAATGCGTAAATTATTACATAAATAAACATTCTAGCTTAGATTTTTAGCAACGTAATGGAACAAACAAACAAGCAGATAAAAGTCATGAGATACACTCAACAATCAAATCTAAAACATACAGATAATTAACAAATCATAAAAACAGTAAACTACACGAAAATTAATCACTAAGAGTTTCTTGTAAAATTTCAGTATTCTCTTGATTGTCTTCCTATGGCAGAGTGAGGATGAAGGAAAAAAATATATTCTTAAACGACATGTTGTTCTTAACTAAGCTATACTCCTAGAAACAGAATGTATATGATAGTAGAGCGTGTCCAGTATCCACTGCCCAGGAGGTAATAGAAGAATTCAGAACACTGTAGAAGGTCAAGCAAAGTGGTAGAATATATTCTAAAATCTCACGTGAGGTTTGTCCCTTTTAAGCTTCCACCATCCAGCACATCGTGTTCAACTGGTTTCGGATTATTCAATCCGATTAATTCATTAGAGACACTTTGTAAATGTTTCCTTATCGTTATCGAATTTAGCCCTCATTTACGTTAAGGGTGAATTTTTCAAAGTGCTTTTGTTAGTTCAATAAAATAAAGGCCATTTTAGGCAATTATAAGCTAAAGTTCATTCATTCGTGCTACAGGCAGTGGCGTAACGACACATCAATGGGCCCGTAAGCAACATTATCTGCGTGGGCCCCATATGAAGTACAACAGTGTAAACGTCCAGGATAGGGCGGCAGTTCATAAATTGGCCAAACAAATACAATTATGCAATTCTCAGTATATATGATCACACATCACACACGGGAAAATAGCGACTACGCACCTTGAATGCAACCATTGGTGACAGCGCACCACCACATCCACTAAAACATTGATGGTGCACCATGTATGTCCATGAAAACATAGGCTATTTGGTGATTTGGTGGCAGAAATCATAAAACCCAGAAAAAAATCAGACGAGCCAAAGCTCAAAGCGTATATTGTAAACGTTATCACTTTTCACAGTAGACTACTGACTGAAGTCTCTTCCACACCAACCCGATGTTTGGCTATTGTTGTGTAGTGTGCAAACAGTGAGCGCGCACATAGACGCGCAATAGACCAATCCAGGACCCCACTTGCTACTACTGTTTGTGTTTCCATTTTTTATTATCCATAACTATTTTAAGATATATAAAGTTTTTACTCACATCATAGATGCAGCTTCCGAGCCTTACTCTGCGCAAACTCTTCGATCAGGTCCTGTACATTCAGCTGCCGGGCACGAGCATTCTCAATCGACAGGATGGCGAGTCCAGAGAGACGACTCTGTCCCATTGAGCTCCTTAGGTAGCTTTTAATTAGCTTTAGTTTTGAAAAGGAGCACTCTGCGGTGGCCACTGTCACTGGTATTGTAAGAAAGAGTATGAGAACTGTGCAAGCCTCTCCGAAACTTGCTGTGATGCAGCTGTTCTCAATGAGCAGCATCTTTGCTCCATAGACGCGATTATCTCCTTGGTTAGTTCACTGGCGGATGAGTCGTAACTTCACGAAAGCCAACAAATGATTCTTTGACTGCAACATCAGTGGCAACCCATTACATTACTTCGTATAATGAGGCAAGAGCAAACTTTGATTAATTAAGTGCCTGGAAGTCATATGAAGACTATAGAGTTTGCTCTTTCTAACATTCGGGGCATGGTTTAAGAAAACTGGCTCAGTCCCTGGATCAAAGTGCCTTATGGTATATTTCAATGTAATCTTCCGCCCAATAATCGGCTCTCACCATCAAATCCCGGATCACTCGGGGACAACTTAGAAACTACTCTGGAGACACTCCACGCTTCTACTCAAACGGCTCGAAGGTGAGTCACCAGTTTCTGAGACGCCTATTAAGACTATACAAAGGTTTCCGAAGAATCAGAAAAGAAAACTTCATTGATTTTTAATAAGCATTTATTTTATTTCTATGAACTTTTTATAAGTTATACATTCAGTTTTTGTTCTTTAAGTTGTATTTTAATTGTTTGTGTATTCTTAAATATTCTTTTATGTAATAGATATTGTTTTTTTAGCTGTTACTTCTTATGATTAATTGTATATTTTAATTGTTAATTAAATATGTTTTAGCTTTACTTAAGGGTTTTAATTTTAAACTATAATTTTATATTTACAACTCTAAACGAATAAAGTCATTTAAAAAAATGTAAGTCTGCTCTGATATTCTGTTGATTGGTTGAAAACCTACCCTTGATTATGTGACTGCATTGATGGCATGCATTTATATGTTTTTCAAGTTGTGAATGAAATAGGCCTATAAAAACAACTCATAAACTCTAACGATGACATCAACTTTTTTCATTTCTTACAAAAAGAACAACTCATTCTACAAAACAAGGAAATCATTAATGGGACAAAAGTGGTTTTGTGTTTTGTTGAACGACATCCAAGGGACCATTTTATATTGTTAGGATATGTTTTGGTTATACAAAAGTATTTAAACATACAATAAAACAAATATCAAATTTGTGAAATTGTAACAAACATTCAGAACATTATTAGTATATTATATAGCTCCAATCATTACCGAAGCCGTTTTCTTATATATTTCTTTGAGTATTGTGAGTGCAAAAATACTTTGCTTTAAAATACTTGTAGAAAACTCAAATTATAGAATAGCTTTTTTTAGTTTCCCAAAGATCCTTATGCCAAAAACATTCTAGACAAATATATATTTAAACAAAAAAAATACATATATTTATTTATTATATAAACTAATGTACAATTTACCAAGGCTGATGAACTATGCATGTGTCTTTTGGGCTCCTAAAATTTATTATCCCTAAGTATTTTATTATTTTTTTTTGCCTATATAGCTCGATAGAATGGCATCCGATAGGATATAAATAAGCATTATAGCATTACAATTAGTCCTCGAACCTAGATCTTATCAATGAGGTAGACCAAAAATGACCATCCCCTCTCGGGAGTATTCGAACCTGGTCCCCCACATTGAGAATTGAACACGCCTTAACACGCACGGCTATCGAGCTCCAGTATTTCGTCAATATAAATTCGCAACGAAATGGATGATCAAGCTATAATTAGAACCTCCTGAAAATATAATATTAGGACTTTGATCTTTTTAACTACAGGAAGAGGCTGCTTGAATTCGGTATAAGTTGTTCATTATGTCAAAATACAATTCATCGACACTATGTGGGATAACAATTGAAAACATATTAAATTGAAACAAAACAACTCTAAAGACTCGTACATTTAGACCAGTGGTGCCATGGTGACGGCCCGCGGGCCGGAACCGGCCCGAATCGACATCACATTCGACCAGTTACGTAAATGGTTGATAAGTGTTTTTTTATAAATAAATAATTCTATTAACAAATTTAAATCTACATTTTAAAAATCCCAAATGGTTTAAAGTCTTTGGTCTTGTCAGGCCAAAAATGTACCGTTAATTTGGCCCCCTGAGGTCCCATTTGACAACAATCTGGCTCTGTAACCGATTTCACCCTGTCATCCCTGATTTAGACGAATAAAATGATAATAATAAAACCCTGATCAGGATATTTCCTTATTAAATCTTTTATATTTCTGTGAATAAAATAATAGGCGAAGAAACAAGTTAATCAACAAGGAGAAAATATACTTGTAACATTTTATACAACATATTAACTTCTTTAGAAACTATCTATCTATTTTTGATAATTCCAATTAAGTTCCGTTATAATGCACTACACTTAAGAGCTTTGATCTAAGTCTGTCATTATTAAAGCTTTTCTTTGTATGCCTTATGCCTTATATATATATATATATATATATATATATATATATATATATATATATATAAGAATAAGGCATTGCACAAAGAAAAGCTTTAATAATGACGGACTTATATCAAAGCTATATATATATATATAAATGTTATATATTATTATTTTCATCATATTTTACGATTTAAAAGAACGATTACAGCTATGTATTATGTGCAGTTTAACTAGTGCACTCAACAACTTCATTATTAGATGGAAAATGCACTTATCACTGCGTCGTCTTATAATATGCTGTGTGTGTGTGAGTCTCTTTTTACCCAAAAACCTAAAGTGGAACAACATGCATATGCATTTCAAGACATTTATCCCCTCTTTGTGCCTTATGAATCATGGGACGACGATATGCATTTTTTTGCTTGATCTCTGGGGCATCATAGATGGGGACACTTAAAGAAAGAAGGAGGGATTGTGTAAGTCTGCCGTAATGCTTTAATTTACTAACTTAATCCGAGAGAGTTGTTGATTAAGGCAAAAAAAAAGAGCTGTGGATTGAAAGTTATGGCATTGCGAATAACAAAAAGAGGGGAACGCGTGCTTTTGAATGGCTTAACAACTCATACTATTCCTTTTTTGTGGTATTCTTTTAGGATTATCCCTTTTATAACTTTCTGGCGGAATAATCCTTTCTTTTTATATAAAATCTCCTGGATCACTTTTTGGCGGAATAATCCTTTCTTTTTATATAAAATCTCCTGTATCACTTTTTGGCGGAATAATCCTTTCTTTTTATATAAAAATCTCCTGTATCACTTTTTGGCGGAAAAATTTTCTTGCTAAAAAAATGTCAATAAACTTTATATTTATAATGTTTTTTTTCTCTTGGCCCAGGGGGCATATATTTCAACAAATTAAACCAGAGATATACAAAAAGGTTTGTACAGATACGTAGTGAATAAATGATCAATTATAACATTATTTAAACGAAACAAATATACAAAACATCAAATAATTTCGAAACAATCATAGGCATTTCAATAAAAATTAATATCTGTAATAAATTTTTTGAATATAAAGAAGCAATTGGAATGATAAAATAAAGATCTTCGTCTTTAACTGTTCGCATTTTGTATAATGAGTTTGGACTTTGGTTATGACAGCGTCACATTTGGTATTCCTTGTGAACGCCAGAAAACCTTCTTATATTTATAATGTTCATTTTTTTGAGATACAGCTTTTTATGTTAAAAAATAAAACATAATACCTACATCAATGCAACGGATGATAATGCGTAGAAATAAAAAAAATATGGTAAGAAGAAATTTAGCATCAAATGATGATATACGATTAATTATAACATTAAAACCCTTAATAGCTTTTTTTTCGTACACTCGGTACTATTTATTCAATATCTTCAAAAACAATTCACATCAAAGATTCTTCTTCAAACGGCATAAACACAACAAAACATTATCTATTATAGGGTCGAAATCTTGGGGAGGAGGGGTTTTCATACTTCTGCATTGATATAAATATACTGAACTTTAGTTGTAATAAAGTTAACTTCCTCTTGATTCTTGCCCAGATACAAATAAACAAATTCCTTTGAAGTTAAAATTAATTGAAAATTGGTAATAGCTTGTTCACCCACATGTTTTTTATAACATTAGAATATATATTGTTCTTAAAACAAACTAAAATTCATGGGATAATATTATCTTACATTCTTAAAACTAATAGAAAATATTTAAAATCCTTTGCAGTCAGACTCCACGAACCGTCCATTTAAAAAATATATTTCATCTCTATTTAAAAGCCCATAACATTCTCTTTATGAATTGTCGTGCTGTCAATACAAAGAGTCATAAATAAAAATATTTTCCAACACGAATGCAAGGATGAAAGAGATTATAACAATTCCTTGAGGTTGCGTCATCTGGCATCGTCTACATATATTGCCGCTTACTGCGATAAATTAAAAGAACTACATGGTTGAGTTGGCGGTGTACATACATTCCGCCAAAGAGGATAAACTTGATTTCATTTCGTTGTCCAAGAGGAATTATTTTATTTGTTCATTATTAGAAAGCTTCTTCCATTAAACTCAATTTCATTTCGTTGTTCTAGAGAAAACCTATGTTTTTTAATTTGTCAATTTCTTAACAATTTTGATAACCTTAGAACAATTAGTTCAATGCTATATTAAGAAAAACTTATTCCATTTAAAATGGAGGAAACAATATCCAATATATTGCTTAAGCCTTAGACTTAAGAGGGCCCTGGAATAATAATTAAATTCTATGCAAGGGAACACCAACTCTTATAACTTAGTGATTGAGTGAGTTTGCAAGTCTTTATATTCAATTTGTAGCATTCGAAATTAAGCATATATTTCTTCTTCTAGTGATCAGTCAATCGCGATCAATGGTTAGACATACCTGATTTAAAGTTAGTGTATAAAATGTAATCTACTTTCGTATTGTTTAATTTAAAAAATGTTTTATAATGTTTCAACAATACATAACATTCAAATACCTTATTTTATTTATAATAAACTATATGAATGCCTAAGTATTGAATATACCTATAGGTACATCGATGCATATACAAAGACTTTTCAAAGCATTTTTTTCTTATTTCCTCCTTTATAAATATTAGGCATATGTTTTACGACTCAAAAGTCAAGGGAAATATATATTTTTATATGAAGGAATGGCTGAAAATAAACATTCATATAATTACTTCATCTTTTAAATCTTTATATCTATACATTTTTTTGAAGATGACAAGTGAGACATGACCACCCTCTGTGTTTAATTCGCAAATAGTCGGAATGCAGAGTCCTCTGCGGAGATAGCCTTAATAGAGAGAGAGAGACAGCATTAAGATGAAATCAATAATAATCATTATTATTATGTTATTATTATTGCTAATACAAGGCCTTTTATGTTTCATGGGTATCTGGGAGATAGGGGGGTAAATGAAAAAACCCATTATGTATGTTTTGATGAATGGACAGCCCGATTAAAGTTAATGTTTTACATGATAAGTTCATTAAATAGATCACTTTTGTGAGCCTATCTGATACTAGTTGAGTCCATTAATATTATATGAAAAATCATTAAACATATTTTTAAGCATGTGGCTACCCTTTGTTTTTATGAGGGGTCTTTAAACTTCAGACGATTATATTTAAATATTAAAAAATATATTATTTGTCTTAATAAATTAATATTGAATAATACTAATCTGCATATTAGAGTGATTCTTATTTCACGTTTTTTGAATTTTTAGAGTCGTGCACCCTCTTGGATTATGCTTTAGTGCATAGAGATCATATTGTGAAAGTTTGAATGAAATTGAATAACGTTGAGTGTCTTCTCAACGGATTCTAGAGTTTTGTAGTTAACGTATGAATATTTTTTTCGTCAATCAATCGTCTGTCATGTCCTCATATAAATGCTATTAAAACGATTGCGTGTATAAGGTAAATAGGATCTCAAGAATTCTGAATTGGTTTTTAGTTTTTATATACTGCAAAAATACGTGAGTAATTAATGCTCTAAAATAGGGATTTTCTTAGGGAAATCCCTCAAATATCCCTAATTTAAAACTTTAATTACAGCATAAGTTTACTACATAATGTTTGGGTCAATTGCGGAGACACTTTATTCGATTTGTTCAAACTTTCTTAAAATGATCTCTTTTTTTCTATCCCTAAAATGTTGGAGTTTCTTTTTAAATATATGCGAAATAATTATATCATGAGATTTAAGATAAAAAGTTTTTCTTTTTATTGCAATAAAAAGTGTCCTGTATTGTTTTGGAGAGGGTTGCAGGAAGGTACATACATATTTATTTTCTTTCTGAATTTTTACAACAAATAATTGGCCAAGATTTCCATACATGCTGACTCTATAGCATCTAGTATTTTTAGCACATAACTTGCCTTGGTGTCGGTGATGAGAACAGCTCGTGCCACACAGATGACACTGCCATTTGGGCTGTTGGTAGCCATTCTCTGTGTTGGTTGATGGAAATTTGATTCTCCCTCAAATAAATTAGAGATCCTTGGAATAAATTTTGTACTATTACTATTACAATAGTACTATTCTTCCGCATGATATCAAAGTTGCAAAAGTTGTTGGACAAAGAGCTTTACTTATTGTAGGTTCGCTTTCAACTTCCGAGAGAAGAGTATTTAAGACAATTGGCAAGAGGTCAATATTGGCCGAAAAAACTAAGTTACGCAGCAGCTGCCGCCATTACATCACGTCTTATATGTGAGAGCTAGGAATGTCCACCCTCAACTGCGTAAAAGTGACGCTGCCAGATCCATCACATGAATAAAGAGGACGGATCACATTCGTATTCCTGACCTTCTTCACAAAGCAGGTTTTCTGCCAGTCAATGAGATTAAAGTGAGGACTGCTCCTTAGAAACCTTTGCTGTAGCTTGGAGCTTGGATGGTGAATATGGTGAGAGAAATCTCATCGGTAAAGCCATTTTTTATCAACACCAACCTATCATCAAAAACCACCAATCAAAGCCGTTGGGCATCATCCCTTGCCCTTTAAAGTCATTACAAAAACGTTTTTCCATCTTCCCACCGATCTGCGGAATTCGCTTCCTTAGCTGAGAACAGCTTGTCACACGTGGAGCAGCAACGGTAATTGCCAAATATGTTTCAAAATTAACTCCGATATGACGACAACTTTATTTTTCATTATGCGTTTTGACTGTTGAAGATTTTATTATGACTTTTCTTATATAAAATATTAACATTATACATTAACACCATAACTAGTAAAAAAGAATAAGTGCCATTTCTCATGAGGACGACGAAAAAAATAACTGATCACACACACACACTAAGGATGCCATTGTGATAGTTCTCACAAACTCAACAATAAACATATTCTTTCAGTTATCAACTCAATTTTTTTTACGGTTTATGGTCAAAGTGATGATCCGTTCATTTCTATAAATCATCCATTCATTTACTAAAAGAAATTCATATTAATTGATTATATTGCTATAGTCTTATCCAAGGATTTGTAAATGTATTGAGTGAGACCCATGGGAGGAGAGACGTTTAGGGTTTTAAAGATGTTACATCTCAACAACTGCGAGCTTAATAAGATCAACGAGTTGTTATTTGTTCACGTTTCTTTTATTTCCATATATCACGTTCTACAAAAAAGTTTTATCGTTTAACTTTTCCCTGATACTATTGTCTTATAAAGATATATGCAAATTCGCTCTTGTTGAAATGTTTATCATAATATTAGCAAGTAGTTATGATCCAATAATGATATAACATTTTATTTTTAAAGGAATATTCTATAGTCAGTCAATTTTCTATTTTTTTGCATTGACGTATATTATATTATTATACATAGAATGTTATATGTTCTAATCTTACTTACTTGTATCAGCAATTGTTCATATCAAGAAACAAATATCATTCTGTATACTATTGAGACGAAAAAAGAGGGATATTTTCTTAACCAGTTTTATTAGCGCATATTTTCTTTATCAATTTATTTATTTCATAATATAATAAAGAAGATATCTTTTATCTATTTTATAATAACAGAATGAAGAAAATTGGTTTTGGTCAATTCGAGTGGGACTTTATAACACTTTGACAGAATTAATAGTAATTAAACAAGTATAAATTTATGGTTTGGATTAATGGAATGAAGTCATCCATTTTTATGTAATAAAGTTTCAATTTTATTCACTTTATTTATAGAATTAAGCAGGAAAACTCCTTACGCTTTTTAGAAATATGATATTTTTAAATCCTTTATGTCTAATTTTGCAATCAATTTTTTGTGGACAGGTATTGTGCATGTTATTTTTTTATATGCTTAAAAAGTTTGCAAAATATAAATTAAAACCATGTCTTCTTCACCAGTGTTTTCGTATTAGGCCCAATATGTCTACATCAAATACAATATTGGCCTTGAAATAGAGAGATTGTCTTAAGAAAGATTATATTATCAATACAGCTTTATAGATATATTTACAAAGCTGATCAACAATTCTTATAGCTTTGTTCATATCCTGTCGGATTTCCACCTGAGTTCTCAAGGTTTTCTTCCAATATCTTGATGCCAGGGTAGAATAAGTTTTATTTAAAAAGAATGATCTAAGGAGTATATTTTTTGATGACTTGGAAGTCATGGGACAATTGAGATGGCTTAATGAGTATAAATGAACATTTATAAAAAAATCCTTTGGTGATTAACTCACGTAATAAGTAAACAATTTATAGAAGTATCTGACCATTATTTGAAGAATATGAGGACTTACCCAACCAAAGAAATAGTTAAATTCACGCCGCTATGGACATATTTAAAAGATTGAATGGTTGTTCTGTAACAGAGCTATCTTTAAAACAATGTGATTCTCTGGCGAAAATTAATAGGCTTTAAACGTACATTTTGGTCGATTAATAATATACACATTTATTCATATCTCGACGTCGGGTAGATATACTACAACTATAGATAACCAAAATTGGAAGGCATGCTGTCGTACCGTTATACACAAATAAAAACAGAGCCTGGTAGAATAGGTTGTCGTGGCAAACTATGTCCCATCGATATTGATTTTCTTTAAATCTACCCATTTTATTATTTTAAACGCTTTCTAAGTTATTTTATTCTGGAGCATTTATTTCATTGTCGAGAAATTATGGTTCATATACAAATATTATATTCGCTTTCATTGTAATCGGTAGTGATAGTCGGTAGTTTTATCAATAAATAAATAACCGGTATAGCTACGTGTGCTCGACTTTCCATGTTGAGACGCAGGTACGTCACAAAGAGGTTAAGATCAATTCATTTAAAAAATCTTAGGTTAGATGGACCGATTTTAATGCTCTAATGCTTATTCGAATCCTCACGGATAGTATTTTATTGAGCAATGAGACAAAAAATATGATTAATATTGTGGCAGAAGTATACCAGCGATAGTACAGAAATACTGAATTGTTGTATCACAATTTTTTTTTGAGCTACAATTATCGTAGATATTTTCCCCTCTATAATCTTTATTTCTATGAAATTATTGTGTATTATAATACATAAATATACATTTTAGTCAAAACTAAACTTCAGAAATAGTTCAATGCAGCTATACAAAATCAAATTAATAACTTGTACTTAGTATAAACTGCTAAATAATAAAAGAAATATTTAAAAATATTGGAAAAACTTCAATGACTTATTCATTTTTTAAAAGATGCTTTGACTTTGATGGAAGGATCTCTTTTGCAGCGACGTCTTTTTATGTTGGAAATCCGTTTTGCAATAATTCATTAACCCTTATGCTTAATAAACCATTTTAAAATCAAATTATATGCAACCATATATATTTTCCTTCATTATATTGATTTCATAGCTTTTAATATCCAGAATTGCCGCAAATCTTAATTTCTTGGTACCTCAGTACAACAATTTATTTTCCATCAAGTCTGTTACATTGTCAAATTTTTACATCATTGAATTAACATTACATAACATATTAATAAATCACTAAAATACTTAACTATATTATGTGGAGATACTATTTTTCAATAACGAAATTTATATAGAATTAACTGCGTTTTTGTTGTAATAAAATTAACTTCATTACTTTGTGGACCCGTATATGAAGTTGCAAATTCTTCAGGACATATAATTAGTTTAATTTTGTTTTAAAATATGTTTGATAGTATATGATAATTTTAAAATAAATGGACACTCGACTTGAAAATGATTTAGAGTTTCAGTCTTTTCTTTGCAAATAAACATAGCCTTTCAGCGTACAAAATTTAATTTAATGTACTTTTCCTATCCCATTTGTAACGAAATCTACTTTTTACAGTATTTCCTTTAAGATATGGAAAGCTAAACTTCTGATCCCGGGCAAACGTTTTTGAACACACACACACCAATAAGATGCCTTGAGTCATACAACAGGATCAACAATAGAATGACCGTCTCATCATAAGGTAAGCTTTTAACTCACCCATTACTCATCATATTACCTACCTATAGACATTCCAAGGTCCTTAACAGCTTCTAATGTGTGTTCATCCATTATACCCTCCTCATCATCATCATATAAAAGCTTTATGGTCAAGCAAAGGGAACAATAAACGCAAGAAGTAGCTTTTAAAGCCATAAATTTGTGTTTAAATGGCCCAGACACGTCTACATACTTTCAGATGTATGTATGAATGCCTCATGAAAATAACAGCTGATGAAAGATCCCTTCAATGACATGTGCAAATCTTCTTCTTAATTGTTGACCATTGAATGACCATTGTTCTTCCAGAGAGTTATGCAGACGGCATTTAATGGTAACTTGAAACTTATTTTTCTTTATTTTGTTTTGCTCATGTGATTAAATGAAATTTTAATCTTTGAGGAATTAAGCAAGCATTTGTAAATAATGGGTGCATGGAATCGTGAAACTTTTGGTGAGTATGATAATTCATCTCCTTCTAAAATAGACACTATTTGCGTTCTGAGGAGATATTTTTCAACTTTTCTTTCTGCCTAAGTTTATTCATTCAAAAGGACATAATGTTTCAAATGCCTCATTTGCAGAGAACAGATAAAGACAGAAAGATAGCTGATAAAAAATGAACTATTTTTTGCCTATATGGTTCGATAGAATTGCATCCCCTGGATATAAATAAGCATTATAGCATTATAATTAAGTATTATCCAAGCCTCTCCATCCAACACCAAAGACTTATAAAAATAATTAAAAAAGATTTAGTAATTTTTAGGACTGAGCATAATTTTATTATGTTTTATTAAATTTATTATGTTCATCTTTTAAAATTCTTAATAGTTGCTTTGCAATAAATATTGCGTAATTTGATAGCCTTTACCTGATACTATGTGTTATTTTATTTTATGCAATCTACCCTAAAGCAAAAAGTTTAACTAAAAGGTTTAATATATTTTTGTTACGCATTTGCTCTGTTTTTATGTATTTATTTTATTTATATAATAAAGGAACATGATATTAACAAAAAAATGAATTATTGCTATTATTTGTGGCTTTCTTGTTCTAGATGTTTTATATCGGTATATTTTCAAAAAATTAACCATTTTGGCATAAAAAGAATGAAGTATACAAAAAATTATAAATATAAAAAATGTTTTTATTATTGGGATTTTCAACATTTTTCATTTTAAATAAAGGACTGATACAAGTCTACAATCCACAATTATATCCATAGAATTGAGATAAGTATGTGAAAATATCACAAACTAAGCCTATACACAGAGAGTGCAATCCCGTCATGAGTAATTGACTTAGGGTTGACGTTGCCCACCATTAGGAAGAGCAACATTTCACTGCAACGAATTTCAGATATAACAAGCTATTCATCATTTTGTATATATCCAATATTATCTCTTTATAATTGCACATTACCGTATAATTTTGGTTTTTCAACATCTTCATACCTACGATTATACTTTCCGGTTAAAACATTGCTATTCGTTGGTTAGCTGCGAAAATTTTTTATAACAGTGTAAAAATAAAATACATCTATAATTATATACATATAATAGAGTAAAACTATTCAAGGCCGTTGCGAAAATAGATAAATACAACTAAAATATATCCATAAATAGATACTGCCTTGAAGAATAACAATATACCTTAAAGTAAAAGGACAAATCATTTATTAGATTGGTTTAAAAATGCACGATGTCTTCCTACAATCCTTTTGATAGTTTTTATGTAGAGCTTCGATCTTGCTGGCACATATTTAATTATAGCCAGTCCATTTCCACGTTGGCGCTCCTAAATCCGGGATTTTGATGGAGAGGGCGTATCGAGCTGAGAGCAACAAATCATGATGGTCCTTAGGTCCTCTTCGACTACGTAGGCATTTGTCATATTTTTAGAGCTAACATAGATTTTATATTTTGTAAGATTATTTAACATATATAAAACCTTAGTTAAAAAACACAACTTTTACGAGAATTCAACTCAGTTATCTTCTTACGTCATCATAATCACAAAGTTATTTGAGCATTTTCATAAATAAGAATCTTCATGGATTGAAAGTTAGATATGAGTAAAAGCAACATATAACTACAAGCTAGAATGCCCAAACTAAGTTGTGCATCCTTGACGTTTCAAATAACCAATTTATGTAGGACCGTAAAAGCATTTCGCATGCACATTTAAGCTGAGAGGCAATAGAAGCTTCTTGGTATATTGAAAAAAAAAAAATGAAATGATTACAATTCATATTATCTATTATTTTATACATACATCATTACTGAAGGCATGGTTGGTATGCATATTCCACAATAAATATGAATTTTAATATACCAAACTTAAACCAGCTATTTAAAAAATGTCATTAATTGTAACGTGAAACTTCCTTTTATATTATTTATTATATATCATAAAAAAGAGATTTAAAAATCAAAAAATATAATTATGTAAATTTTTTATATGTAACTGCTCTGGCAAACATATTTATTGATGCTTTTCTGTTTGTATGTTCATATCGTATTTTATTGAAGAATTGAATATTTTCGGTATGATTTACGCCGCGAGAAGCAGGAACCGCCCCATGCCCACGCATATGGCTTCAATCATTTACAGAGAGGTGGAAGCCCTTCTCCAAGTCCGCGTTCCAAAGTGAGCTTTATCTTATTACTTTTTATTTGGTTACATTATTCCCCTCCTCCCCTCCCCTTCTTAATCAAATCAACTTGATCATCTCTTTTAAAGCCTTATCCCATCTACTTTTCCGGTCTCTTTTTAATTATTTCAAATATTATTATTGATATTATAACATGTGGAATTGAATTGATTCCTGTTTTAAGAAATTCCTGTTTTTATATTAACTGTTAATATCTTTTTATAATATTACTGCACCTTACCTGTTTAAAAAAAAATCTATTAATACCCCCACCATTATTTTATTGTTAACTCTTTCTAACTCGTATATTACATCATTGTCAATGAATATTTTTAAA